>JAWWMP010000093.1:58579225-58593033 GCA_035047865.1 Dendrocincla tyrannina
TAAGCCTTGTAATGACTGATTGACAGTGCATTCTGAAAAAGGAATTATAGTAAACCTTGATATATACTAAGATGCAAAAATAAAGTAGTATATTGGAAGCAGTAGGCTCTTGCTGCTACAATGGATTGTGATAAAAGACCTGCAAAACTCAGGAATCATGTATGTAGTTCTGTGATATATGTATTTAGAGAATTAACTGCCTGCTTTTGTGCATATACAGAGTTAGTCCTTGTAACTCGCAATGCACAAGTTTTTAAGGCATTTTGCAAGGCTTTTCTCTCATTTCTTGAAAAAAGTACGTGGTAACCCTAATTGCAATTTATTGTAGGTAATCTATTCAGTGCAGAGACACCGTCGTACACAGGTCCAGTGGCAAATTCTTTTAGAGCAAGCGTTTTACCTAGAAGATGTGGCAAAAAATGAAACAAGTGCCACTCGGCAGTTTGTTCATACCTTTCATTCCCAGGAACCAGAGAATAAAATTATTCAGTATTTCTACACACCAACAGTTGGTAAGTGCTGTTGTGCTGATTTTGTGTATATAAAGGCATAACTAACACTGTTTTGTAAAAAGAACCAGTTGTTTTATGTAAAATGTTCAGCTGCAGAAGAGGGAAGTAAGTACAATCTTAATGCATTTGTGTAATGGAATAGCCATCAGATGCTAATTTATGCCCTTGACCATAAGCTTAAATTTTACTTACAAATTTAATAGCAGCTACATGTTTTAGTAAAGCAAAAGCAAACTTTAAAGCCTTAGAAGAAGAAAGAAAAACAGCAAATGTAAACAATTAGATGGTGCCTACCTTATACATTTTTGTGGTCTTACTGAGCTGGCACCACTTCCAATAAAGCAGAGGAAAGGACTCTTCATCTGTCATGTTCCAAACTTTAGGACATGTGGCTGCTTGTGCATCTCTTCAGAAAGGTGTCTTGTCCTAATCATGTTTTAACTTATGATTTGTTGTGCACTTGCAGTGAGTTATTTCTAGGGCAGGACAACAAAATTTTACAGCCTAGGTGTTGTTTCTGAGAGAGTGACAGATGAACAAACAAGAAGTAAATCACTGATAGTATCTGGACCAAAACTGAAGAGTTCTACACAACCCACATCCTCCAATCTGTTTGCAAAATTTGCCTCCCAAAACCCTCCCTAATTTCCTCAGTTGGGCATATGATTCCTTGGGCCTGAGACAGATCTCTAAGCGTTGAAAAAACCTGAAATTAAGTGTGTGACCCTGTAGATTTCAGCCTTGGTTTTAAGGGTGGGCATGTAAGAAGTTCATGTCTTGTGAGGGAGTTCCATTTCTGGTTTTGTAATTTTCACTAACCCATTCTGGATATGTGTGTATGTTTTTGTTTGTTTTTTTCTTTTCCAGAGTGGTACTGGGAATGTCTTCTACGACCATGGTTTTACAGGGTGCTTGCAGTTGTGCTGGCTACATTCTCTGTAATTGTTGTGTGGTCAGAGTGCACATTTTTCAGCACAAAACCAGTTCTATCACTATTTGCAGTTTTCATACAGCTGGCAGAAAAGACATATAATTATATATACATAGAGGTAAGTTGGAGGTACTTGACAAAAACATTTTCTGATAGATGGTTATGATAACAAAGTCAATCAAATAGATTTAAAAATAAATCTCTGCATAATCTGCCAACTTTTGGAAGATTTCTAAATATATATCACCAGACTTTGTTTTCTGTGGAGAAAGTACTTTTTGCTGCTTCTTAAAATTCTCCAATGCCAGGTGAAGGTATGACCCAGATGGGCTGAATATCATGTGTAGACTAATTTCTGAATCATTATCTTGGAGCTTAGGTGCTAATTAGACTTAATGTCTAATCAGCTGTGTGTGTGACCTCTCTTTCCTAAACAGGAATTTGCTGATGAGGAGGAATCCAGTCACAGGTGTGGCTGCCATATGTATACACAAATTTATCAGTAAAGGAACTGACTGAGCTGAAAAATTCCAACATACTTAAAAAAGGTTGATTTGAAAACACTTAGTTTTATCCCTTTTTTGTGGGAAGAAACATCAAATCAATCATAGTAATTATTGAGGCAATTGCAAAACTTTTATTTACATAAAAAGAAGTAGAATAAATGTTCCTAGGATCAATTTTGTTAGCTTATATGTAGTATGTTACAATTCTCAATTTTTGTCAGAAAAACTCCTGGAACTCTTCTCAGACCTGGTGGTGTTATTCCATCTCAAAATGAAAAATTAAGACTGGGGATGGCTTGTCGCACAGATTATGTGCTAAATGAATTAAAACCTTTAGTAGAGTTCTGTATTCCAACAACAACATTTTTTTTCCCCTAGATGGCCTGTTTTCTTACCATCTTTTTCCTAAGTATCTGTGTTTACTCTACTGTCTTCAGGATCCGTGTATTTAACTATTATTACTTAGCTTCACATCATCAGACAGATGCATACAGTCTCCTTTTCAGTGGCATGTGAGTATGTGGTATATATTTTGCAGATTTCCTATCAAATACACAATTGAAAATGTCCATAAACTTTAATTTATGTTCCTTAATGGGTATAAATCCTAATGACCTGTATATCATTATTCAGTGATAGATCCAGTTATGATTTTACAGTTAATGTAAGAAATTCTTTTAAATTCTGTTATCCCTTGCATTTGTGCAGGTTATTTTGCCGTCTTACTCCACCATTGTGCTTGAACTTTTTGGGTTTGACCCATATGGATGCAACAATCTCTCACAAAAACACTCAGCCAACTGCTTATACTTCTGTAAGTACAGTAAATGTGGTTCTGAACCTTCTGTGTGGTTTGGAGAATAGACAAAGTATTTGTAAATACTTATTATAGTAAGGTTCAGATATTCAAATCTTTTCACTAGTATTAATGGGGTAAAAATGGTTGTAGAATAGGAGTTGGTAATGATTTCTAGGAGTCATCAATTGCTCATTTTTCGGTTTTGTCTCTTTATAAGAAAGTAAAGTATTATACTTTAGAGTTCAGACTGTTCTTCACTTCTAATAACTTTAGCTTCTACTGGCTTTAGTATATCGGACGTCTCTATAGACTGGACTCAAACCTAAGTTGTTACTGAAAACCAGCGAGTCTGGTTTTATTGAAAAACTGGTTTTTTTCCAAGTTACATCTCACATCTTTATTGTTAGTAACTAGATTCATCGTGTTGTCTTGATACACCTTTCACAGCAAATGAAATAAATTGCACCCAATTTGCACTTGTTCTGAATTAGGTGAGATTACAAAATCAAGCACACTAGAAGCCTCAAGGTGGAGGTGGCCTTTAGATCTGCTTATTCTGGATCAACTGTCTGAATCAGATCTGTGTTGCTAATACTTGCCTATGTTTCAGTAACTGTAGAGGATTGTGTGTTGGTGTGAGATGGCACAGTCTTTATGGGTATATTTAGAATATAGCTAATTAGAGCTTGTTCTTGTGCATTTTTTAAAAATCTAGATAATGGGATCCATGAGAGTGCTGTCCTTCATTGCAGATGGATTCTATATATACTATCCAATGCTTGTTGTCATTCTCTGTATTGCCACATATTTTAGGTAAGTGATTTGCAAGACACATCCTTCATGTTTCTTTAATAAGATAGTTTCATCTATCGGGAAGATATTCAATACTCCTTTTTCAGCAGATGAGTTGTCATATTAATAGAAATGCAAAACCTAAATTATTAAATGGCTACTTCTATAGGTGAAGCGTGTACATTTTAAGAATATGTATTGTATTAAACTGTAACTGAGTTGAGGGGTTTTCCACCCATTAAAGTTCATTCCTAGATTTTGAGGGGTGATCTGTTCAAACTTTGAAGATTCTGCTTGACATTAAAATTGCCCTTAGGAAGCTGTGTTTTCAGCAAGGTTTTCTAATAAACTAAGAAGCATTAGCAGAAATTTTAGGTGTTGAACTTCCTAACAGACTCATAAAAATTTCCTGATGTGTTACCAGACTTCAGTTTGAAAGCATACTGGTTTAAATAATTTGATCTTGTTTCCCTTAGCCACAATCCATTGGAGGTTGAAAGGCTAATTGCAGAAAAGATTGTTACATATGTGTTTCCTTTATCTTACATTTCAAAATGTCTGCTTTGATCACTGAAGGGATGGGATACTTTTGGTCTGACTTTGCTCATTAATTTCGATTTTGCACTATGATTCAGTCAGAAGCAATGTTTTTAGTCATGTACAATGTAGTTAAATGCCTTGAATTTCCATTAATACTGTATGTACATCTATAGATAGTAAGATAACAAGTATCTAGGCTTGAATGCCATGGTGAAAAGGAAGAGTAGAAGTTAAAGGAGACAAGTTGCTTTAGTGACCTCTCCTAATTCAGATACATGCAAAATTGAAGGTTTAGTTGAAATCTACTAAGGAAAACTTGATTTAAGCTTTGTTTAACCCAGCAATCTTAAAGTTCAAATAGTGTAAGCAAAAAACTTCAGCATAAGTACACAATGAAGCCAGTTTTGAGCGTGATATTGATGTTCCAGTTTGGAGAAAGGAAAAGAGTAACAAAAACAGTTGTGTTCTCTGGTGGGAAGTTGAAAAAGTGAAAGTGGTCTCGTGCTATCTAGTTGCAGGACTAACTTAAGAAAGGTGGAACAAGCTTATTATCTGACTGTCCCCTAGTGGCTCTCCCAAATGTCAGCCAGCATCCCTACCTCTTAAGAGTATGACACATATTTCTTCTGAGTGAAACCTGAGGTGAAGGTGGCTTTTCTACATTATTACTCTTTCAAAAACACAGAATTCATAGTAAGCAGAATTTTTATAGTAATTGTCTTCTGGCAAAGAAGGGTCAGTGACATATCATAGGCTAAAATTCTGTTATATCTGAGAATATCTAAAGCATTTGACTTACATTAAATCATTTGCACTACTTATTTGTCTATTTGAAGAGGATTATTTCATCACTTTCAGTTGGATTTTGGAATGTGCCACTGTTCTGGATTTTCTGGTTTCTCAACTAGTATAATAATCTGTCTTCTATGTTGCTTTTTTACTTGGATTGTCCATAATGTTCTGAATAATTTGTTTTACATCTTGTATTGTAATACATCTAAACTGTTCGTTGTAAATTAACAAAGGAAATTCCTTCTCCTTCTTTTACCAGTTTAGGAACTCGTTGTTTGAATCTTTTGGGATTCCAGCAGTTCATGGGAGATAGTGAAATGACCTCTGATCTGATTGATGAAGGAAAAGAGCTAATCAGAAGAGGTAAATTAGGTCCTCTGTCATAGTCTTCCTACAAATCAGAGAACCATTGAATCATCGAAGTTGTAAAAGACCTCCAAGATCATTTGGTCCAACCCTTAACCCAGCACTGCCAAGCCCACCACTAAACCATGTCCCCAGGTGCCATATCTGCACGTCTTTTAAATACCTCCAGGGTTGGTAACTCCACCACTTCCCTCAGCAGTCTGTTCCAATGCTTGAAAACCCTTTCAGTGAAGAATTTTTTCCTAGTATCCAAACTAAACATCCCCTGGAAAAACTTGAGGCCATTTCCTCTTGTCTTGTTTGTTACTTGGAAGGAGAGACCAACCCTCAGCTCACTACAACCTCCTTTCAGGTGGTTGAGTGATAAGGTCTAACCCCTGAGCCTCCTTTTCTCCAGATTAAAACCCCCCAGTTTCCTCAGCTGCTCCTCATCAGACTTCTTCTCCAGACCCTTCCCTAGCTCCATTACCCTTCTCTAGATGTGCTCCAGCACCTCAATGTCTTTCCTGTAGTGTGGGACCCAGAACTGGACATGGGAATTTAGGTGAGGCCTCGCCAGTGCCTAATGCTGGGGAGCAGTCACTGCCTCTGCTCCTGCTGGTCATGCAGTTGCTGACACAAGCCAGGTGCCGTTGGCCTTCTTGGCCACCTGTGCACACTGTGGCTCATGTTCAGCCACTGTTGGCCAGCACTCCAAGGTCATTTTTCACTGGGCTGCTTTCCAGCCACTGTGCCCTCAGCCTGTAACACTGCAGGGGGTTGTTGTGACCCAACTGAAAATTGAAAGGTAAGTGGCTTGGTGAGCACTTCTACCAGCTCCCTCAGTGCCCTTGGGTGGATCCCATCAGGCCCCATAGACCTGTGTGTGTCTAAGCAGTGTAGCTGCTCAGTAGTAGTGGTGGTCACTGACCACATCCTCTTGGATTTTGGGGGCTTTATTCTTCTCCCCAGCCCTGTCTTCCAGCTAGGGGACTCAATACCCAGTCAACAAGTTATATTAAAGACTGAGGCAAAGAAGACACTAAGTACCTTAGACTTTTCCTCATGGTACAAGTTTTTGGATTAAATTTGTCTGAAATGTTGCAGGAAAAAAAGACATACAGCGTGTCATTATTTTGAAAATGTACTGAGACAGTCCACGGTACAAAATGCAATAGACTTGCAGCACAGTGGGTGCTATGTAAACACCAGTGGACTTCACTGACATCTTAAAGTGAACTAACAGTTTTACTCATCCAGTATCTGAGTTTTAGGTATTTCTAAATATTTTACAGTACGTTATTGATCTAATAATACCTAAGCAGGTGCTTGTGTCATAAAGGATGATTAGCATCTAAATTGTGGTTGTCGTCAACGAACTAATTTTAATCTTTGTTAAATATGTTGATTGACCTCTGTGAATTCAACCATTCCCTTAAATGTCTTTTGATGTGTCACCTGTGTTTTACCAGAGAAAGCACATTGTTAGGTAGAGCTGTAATTATCTGCTGGCTTGGAAAGTTGTTTTTTAAGTTAATTTTTATTGAAAGTTTTCCTTGAAAATTGAAAGCCACTGTGGTTCTTGAGTAAATATTTAGAAATTAAGATTTCAGAATACAGTGTTATATTATGGAATACTTTTATTCTCCTGGTTTATGAAAAACAAAACCTGGATTTATATAGAGTACTAGTATTTTTTTTTTTTTGGAGAAAGATGAATGTTTCTCACTCCTTGAAACAAGAGGTTATGATTACTTTGACACTGTGATTTCATACTTCCAACCTAATAGCAGAAATGGACACAAAATATTGGGGCCATATTTTGAGCCTCACAGAACTTATGCAAGATCTCAATTCAGTAATGCCTAAGCTTTTTCTTAATGTCACACTTTTCGCAGTTGTTATTAAGAGGGTTGCTTTTCTTTGGCTTTGTCAGCTGGTATCCAAATGTCATGCCGTGACCCAAGATACCATCATGACAAATTCATTTTCATGGGAAACTCCATGATAGACAAACAGCTTTTTTGTTTTGTTTAGTTGTGTGAGTTGTCTATTTCAATAAGAGTCTGCTAGGTAACTTTTGATTTTTATTGTTTGTTTAAAAAAATATTGCTAATGATTTTTCTTGTATAGAACTCAGACAATATTTCTTTTTATTTATAGAGAAAAGAAAAAGACAGAGGCAGGAAGAAGGTGAAAACAGAAGAAGGGTATGATATTGTTTTAGCTAATTATAATATTATACTGCAATATCTAATAGGATTTGCTATGGCTATTTAATTCATCATAATCTAGTCCACAAAAAAAATTAATCCCAAATAATTGATGGAATCAGTTTAATCTTGCTGAATAGTCTTAGATGGGGTTAATTATAGAAGGTAAGAGAATGATTTTAGTTACACTGCTTGGACACTGTTGTTACTCAGCGTGCTGTGGTGTATGCCAATAGCTGCAACAAGCATTAAACAGGTTTCTGGTTTCCTGGATGCAGAATAATCTGAAATGGTGTATTATCAGTCTCTTACATTGATACTGCTGCTTGAAATAACTGTAGTTGCAGTATCATATTCACTGAAATGGGCACTGTGTGCTCCTCCCAAACTTACCTTCTTCTTTTGTGTGCTCATTGCAAAGTAGCTGGCACAGCTTTTATTTTGATTTTTTGGTTGGTTGGTTGGGTGTTTGTTTGTGTTGGTGGTGGTGTTGTTTGGTTGGGGTTTTTCTTCCCGGAGGAGGTAATTGGATTTGAGACAGAAATAATACTGTTACTACTGAAAAAAACACAGAATGTTTAATTCGAATTATGTTTTGTGTGAGACTGAATTGAAAGATTCGTGAAGCTTTAGTTTTTCATTATGTTGTCACATTTGGAATCTAGCATAGAAAGTCACAGATATAAATAGAGAGGATGCATGCAAGATAATACTGGAACTAAAACATTTGGGCTTTTCAAGCTCAGGTGCGCTTTAATCCTAGATGAGAGTCAATACTGCAGAGACTTTTCTTCTGACTCTCTCCCCAAGTCTCATGATTTTAGAACTTGAAAGTTTTGTGTAACAAAATAGTAGCAAGTGCAAAATACATTTAGTATATACTGCAATGGTCTGACATGAAGCAACAATTTTAGTTGAGCAGCAAACTAAAATTTCAGACGCTACCTGTTATTTTGAGTCTTTCATTAAGTTATATTTTTCATTATTAAGTCATATTTTTCATAACATTAATTTTTTAAATTTTTGGAGCTTCCAAGAGTGTCATCTTTTACTGGACCCTGATTAAATGTTTATTCCTTCTGCAGTTTAGAATTGCAACATATGACATAAATTAACACAGTAATTTTTGAGTCTGTCAGTTCCCACTAGTCCATGATCTGGGATCTAGATATGACTCTGAAACATATTTAAGTTATTGGAGCAGTTAGAAACATTTCTATAGAGACATGAAGTTGTATCCTAATAAAAGCATGAGACATTTTCCTCTTTAATATTTCATTATAGTTCATACTAAAATGTTTACATGGGTGTGTCAAAATGGAAACAACAGAACAAACTTAGTAAACACGGCCTTTCCAAATGTTTTAGCAGTTTTTTTGTGCTATTTGCATCTCGTTATTTTTCCATTTTACCACTAGGTGGAAGTAGTAATCAATAAAAGCAGCAGTTCCCACCATAACATAGAGTTGAGTGAACTTTGAATGCGGATTTGAGATTCAGTTTGTTTTCTACAAGTCTTTTTCTAAAGAGCAGTTATGGTAACTGGTTTAGTGAAGAGGCACATCTTGAGTTTAAAAGGGAACAAAAATTCTTCCTGTATCAAGTTACTGAACAGGAACACTCTTAAAGTATTACTTTTATAGTCTGATGTGATTAATTTAGCTCTAAATTATGGATCTGGGGTATTTCTTGATCCCACATATACTTTTGTTGTGTTGCTTTATTTTCACAGCTTATCTTTTCTTTTGTTGTCTTTTTTTCCAGGAGTGGAAAGAGCGATATGGAAATAGAGATGATTCTGCTAGAAACAGAGCTGTCCACAGCGACCAAAAAGAATCCAGCTTCACAGAGACCAATGCCAATAGACGTAAGCTTTGTGGGTTTGGGGTGAAGTTTGTTTTGTTTTCTTCTCTTTTAATATCTTGTCTGGACAACTCTGGCAGTGTGAATAGTTTAAAATATATTCCTTTTTGTCTTACATGATGCACTGATACATTCTGTGGCACAGTGCCCCCTTGGCATTTAAGACACTGAAAAGAGTGCTGTGTTTCTTTCCATCTCTTCAACTGGTACAGATGGAAAATTCTGGCTACTCTAAGACCTATTACTTGGTCTTATGGGATATATAATGGATGCAGTTAGAGGAGCAGTTGTCAGCAAAGAAACTATTTATGATATGTCTTGAAGTTGGGTGTTGTAAATCTTAACATTTACCTCTTCTACTTCCAAATGAACTATTTCAAACTGGACTGATGGAGCAATCAGATGGCCAACAAATGTAAAACCAATAACATGCCACACAAGGGGATATATTTTCATTTAATAATGTCTGTTAGCAAAATACCTTTTTTGTGGGTGCTTTACGCTTCCAACAGGTTTGTCAGAGTGTTAATGAGTTTTTTTGTGCATTTTTGAGCATTTTTTGTAGTGCTGTAAGGTAACAAGTTAAATGAAACTGAAGAAAAAGGGGAGGAGGAGGGAAGTCTTGAATATGTTTTTGAAACAACACTGATAGGTTTCTCCCTCCTCTTTACAAAGTTGGAAATGCAGATATATATCGGTAGACTAACCAAAGTTATATTTTAATGTTAACAATATAAATATGTATCATTCCAACACCAAAACTAGCCAAAGGTACCGGCCTAGTGAAAGTCACAGAATGAACTGCTAAATGACTATATATCATCAATTAATGGGATTGTCTCTTTAAAAACAAACAAAAGCGAATAAAAAACTCTCCAGCTAGCTTAGTTAAAGCCTGAACCTGTGAAGATGAATGGGTGATTGTTTGATTTAAAAGTTTTCACGTAGTTTCTCCTTTTCCTTGATTCTTTCTTGCCCGGTAGATCTCATCCTATTTGAGGGGCAAAAGAAAAGTTGTAGTTGCATGAATTCTGTGGAGGTAAAAAATTGAAATACTATGAATTTAAGCATGTTTAGTTTATTATTGAATCTACTCCAGTACACTTTTGCTTTGCATGAGTTAGTTATTATTATAGCCTTTTAAATTTGATGTCTCAATATGTTCCAAGCTGTTCACAGAGCAAATGAATGTCTTTTATTCTTTTTACTTACACAGCACTATCAAAGTATACCCGATCAAATGGTAGGACTGAAAGAGACAGAATAGAACTCCTCCAGGATGCAGAACCTTTGGATTTTAATGCAGACTCTGTTAATGATGACCCTCTTGAATCAGACTCAGGAAGGTGAGGATTCTTCTGTGTTATTTACAATTAAAAGTACTAATGTCTTGTGTCTTCTGACCTATGACAACTTCTTCAAATGTTTTCATAATAATAACTTTGTAAACTAAATTTACCGTTTCACCTAGGCCTTTTCCTTTCTACCTTCTGCCCCGTGATATGGGAATTGTTTTAAAACCAATGAAAGCCTCAAGGTTTTTCAGGTTTTTTAGCAATGTCAGAGTAAGATTTGAATATCACTTTCTATAGTGGCATAATCTGAAAAGTATTGCATATAAGACTGGTGAAAGACCTGTATGTTAAGGAAACTTCCCAGTCTGACTAGTCAGGAGGCACTCTGGCTATCATTGTCTCACCACCCCAGACTTTCACTGCTGGGACTGAAGCCCCTTCACAGCATGTAGGTCCAGTGACCCTCCGGGTGCCCAGTTTCACTCTGCACACACCATGCTCTCACACAGTCAGACAAGTTTCCCTTTCCAGCTCAACCACAAGTTTCCCATAGCAGAGTCCCAGACATCTGATTCCCTTGAGTAATTTAATCATGGTGCAGCGACATAATAACAGCTTGAGTTTGTGCCTCTGGGTAGGGACCCCAAACAAAGGAATCCCTTAACTTTTATAGTCTGTAAGTCTGTGCCCCTGATACTCTGGGGTCTTTCAGCCCGGTCCTTGGCTCCTGCAGTCTCCAAGTGTCCTCACTTGGCTGGTGCCACAAGTCCCCCACAAAGGGTCAGTTCATGTCCTCTTACCTAGGGCTCCTGCCATTTCCTGCCATCCAGGGCACAACCTGCAGCTGCACAGACAGCTGCCTGCACTAGATGTATTCCTCAACAGGCATATATACAACATAAGGTTTTCTGTAATTTCCTGTAAGACTTCAGAAAGCTCACTTGAATTCTCTGTATAAAATCCATTATAAAAGGCTGCAAGAAAGAAAACTGGGTATTACAGGACCTGATGCAAGAATACAACTGGGCATCAGACCTTGGAACTACTGAAGTAAATTAAAATCTGAACTTCCTGAACAGAAGGTATAAGACTGCACTGTGTAGCTCTCTGTTACAAAGAATTCTGAGATTTTCTGGGTGTGACTGCAACAGCAAATTTCCTCAGTCAAAGAGCATCTTAGCTCTGCTCATATTTAAGAAAAAAATATTTCATGGGTGCTGTTTTTATCCAGGTCATTATAGTGTAGAACCATTTAATATAAATAATTTAAAATTCCCATATAAAAACTTCTCATTTATTATTTTTTAGCTAAAACTAGCATACCCAATCAAAAAGAGGCACATATGATTTAGTGGACTTCTATCTATAAGCGTGTAAACTACTCTTTGGATGTCATTATTTGTTTCTGGGGTTTTTGTGTTTCAGGTTTTTACTTTTGTTTGTTTAGTTGTTGGTTTGTTTTTTTTTAAGAAGAAAGTCCTGTTCAACCAAAACATCTAATTTCTTTCCTTTGTATCAGGAAAAGAAGTTCTTCCTAAGAATACCTAAGACTCCCAGTATTCATATCACTGTTTTCCTTGGTCACATAAGGTTTAATTTAATGACTGTCTATCAGAATCTCATGGAAACAGTAATTCAGAAGAACTTCAGGTGCCATAATTCATTGAGAGTTAAGGAGTAGGATTCCAGTGAGAGTTATTTGATTTTGTGGGTCTTTGTTTTTCTATTTCCTGTGATATTTTTTCATATTTAAAATTGATTCTGCAGGTACCAGCCTGGTGGAAGATACCTGTCAATGTCTCGAAGCAAAATATTTGATGATGTGTAAGCTCCTCAAAGCTAAAGAAAATTCAGTGGAAATCTAGCTCCTACTCAGTGCTTGGAAAATACTGTATTTGTGATATATCACTGAACCATCAAAGACTGTTTTTGTTTAAAAAAAGAATATGAAGGAACAACTACTTTGGAAATGATAACTTCACCACTTATGATAAGAATATGCTACTGTAGATACTGTTGTGCATCAGTGTGGGCTTTTGTGTCATGATGAAAAGGAGAAAATTATTAATTTAGGGAATGAAGTGTATATACAACTTAAGTTGTAATAGTCTAAGTTCTAGGGAGAGATTTTCTGGAAGGATTTTTTGACGTTTTTATATTTTAACTGATGCTGTGAGAGCATCTGAATGCATCCAAAGTGCAGTTATATCGATTACCATATTACTTTCTGTAATTTTTCTATTTGAACTGTAGTTCAAAATCTCCTGAGTAAAATGAAGGCTTCTCTTGCCTTCAGTTATGTTTGAATCAGACCTGAATAAGAAGAAAGATTGAGTGGCAGGTTGTTCTTCATAAAACCACAACATACAGTATTTAAAGGGAGGCTACAGAGAAAATGAAGACTCCGGTTTTACAAGGAGTCACATGGAAAAGACTAGGGGCCATGGATACAAGTTATTCCTGGGGAGATTCCAACTGGATACAATTGAAAGCTTTTGCACAATGAAAATGATCATCTGTTGGAATAATCCCCCCAAAGAAGTGGTGGAATCACTAAGATTGAACACTTTTAAATTGGCTGGACAAGGTGCTGTCTTGTCTAGACTGTGCTTTTGCTGAGAAAGGTTGGACCACCAAATCATAGAGTCAGAGAATGGTTTGGATTGGAAGGGACCTTAAAGATCACCTAGTCCCAACACCCTCTGTCCTGGGCAGGGCTAGATCATGTTGCTCAGAGCCCCATCTAACCTGTGCTTTCACACTTCAGGGATGGGACATCCACAGTTCTCTGGGCATCCTGTGCCAGGGTCTCACCACCCTCACAGTAAAGAATGTCTTCCTGATATTTAATCTAAACTCTTTCAGTCTGAAGCCTTTCCCCCTTGTCCTGTCACTACAGTTCCTGGTGAAGAGTTCCTCTCCAGCGTCCTTGTAGGCCCCTCAGATACTGGAAGGTTGCTATGAGGTCTCCATGCAGTCTTCTCTTCTCCAGACTGAACGGTCTCATCTCTCTCAGACTGTCTTCGTAGGAGAGCTGCTCTAGACCCCTTATCAGCTTCATGGCTCTCCTCTGGACTCACTCCAGCACATTCATATCCTCCCTGTGCTGGGACCCCAGAGCTGGATGCAGAGCTCCAGGTGGTGTCTCACCAGAGCAGAGCAGAGGGGCAGAATCCCCTCCCTCACCTGCTGCCCACCCTGCTCTGGATGCAGCCCAGGA
>JAWWMP010000093.1:58684187-58698151 GCA_035047865.1 Dendrocincla tyrannina
TTGGTGGGTAATGAGGAAGGATGGAGAGATTCAGTGTGTGCCTCAAAAAAGTTTAATCTTGGGAAAAAACTAATCCACTGATGCATGCAGTGCATTAACTGCAGTTTTGAGTCTTAAAAATAACAATGTGCTCCAGAAATACCCAAAATGTTCAACAGACCAATTTCATTTGATGTGACAATATATTCATTATGGCTGTAAAAATAATTTGAAAACTATTTTGTATAAAATTAATTATTATTCATCCTTCTGGTTTACCAGTAAAGCCAAACACTTGAAAATAACAAAAAAGATGTATCTACTTTTAAAAACTCCAAAGAAACATAGTGAGAAATAAAGTAAGACCAGCAATAATATCAGGTTTTGTATCTATAGATAAAAATGCTGTAAGTCACACTCCAGTCTAATTCTTGGGGATTGATAGCTGGTTTAAGATTAGGTCAAAGAATTACCTCCATTCATATGTACAAGGAGTAGTTACCAGTAAATATCTTAAACTTTCATTATTATTTGGCAAGCAAATTTCCACACTTCAGGAAAAATACTTCTGACTGTTACTGCCAAAGTCAGTGAAACTATTTGCAGAGTTCACATGAAGTCATTGAGACTACTTGTAAGGACTGGAGCTTCCCAGAATAAGCAAATACATAGAAATATAGTTAATTTGCAATTTGAAAACACTACTACTGTTCTCTAGTAATTTACTGTAATACTTTACCACACATGGATGAGAAGGTGCCTTTTTTCTGTGAACATATGTTCCAGTAGCAATGCTAAGTGCTCTGTATACACCTTCAACTGGATCAGAGTGGGAGGCAAAATAAAGCAGCATCTCAGTATAGTTGAGTAGAGCGGGATCTTTTCTGGTATCAGCAAATAAACTGAAGAAAAACTATAAAAGGACAAAAATATGTAATCTAATTTCTATGAGTGGATTTAATGGAATGTAAGTAATGGATTGTAGAAAAAAGGATGAAATACAGTAATTATTGCCAAAAAGAGACACTATATTTAAAACATATTGATGCTGTGTAAATCCAGGTAAGTCATGTGTTTAAATACAGGGAAACAGAAATTGAATTTCATGGAACATGGAGAAATTAATAAAATCTTGTATCATGACAAACATGTTCAATGCATTTTTTGTATTCAGATCATGCTATTAACTCTCTTTCATGGAAACATCAGTGAGCTTAGATGCAGCGATCATTTCTCTCCCATTCTTTACAAAGCTGGTTACTGTGTAGTGAAATTAATGTCATTCAATGAAGAACACAATTAATTCTAGGTAGACCATGATTTAGAGTACTGCAGAATCCTTAGATTCCTTTCTGCATTATTCTGAAGCACCATCTGACCTCAAAACCCACCGAAATATTGCAGCAATTATGGAGAAAAAGAGACACAATAAACTTTTAAATGAGACCTCTCATATTTGAATAGTGGTCTCTTCAAATTACCTGTTTTTCATTACCTTTATGAGATGTTTTAGTCTGTCTAAAGGCACAGATTCTGTGCAACCTTTTGTTATGCTTAGATCTTCATTTCCATTAAACCATAAGCCAACCTGATACCGAGAAAAAAAGTCTTTTTATTTTCACACATTAAAGTAAGGTAGTCTTTATGCTCTAACTGTTCAACAGACAGGTCACTAAGAGCTCAATTCCTGGACTTAATCAAACTGAATTTTTTATTAATATACAGTAGCATCAGAACAACTAAGTAGATGTTTGCACTTTATAACAGACACTTGAGAAATTAGTGAAAATGAAGTAGGAGAGAAGTGAATTTATGCTCTTGAAAAAAGTGAAAATTAACTACACAGTGGGTAACCTACACTGCTGAAGTAGTGGAATATGATTCATGTTCTGGTTTCTTTCTTTTAGGATATAATTTACTATCCTCACAGCTTTTGTCTGAACTGTATTTTTAGAAGAAACTGTCCACAATTCAGGATGATGAAGAATGGAGACATGACTCTTCTTATGTTTGCCTGCTCTCAACAAGATGACAAAATGTCCTGCAATGCCTACAGAGCTATTGCTACAGCTGTGAATTAAAAGTGCTCAGAACCAATTCTCTCATACTAGACTCACAACGTAGGAAATATCAACTAGATCTACAACAGGATAGGCATGAACAGACTCTAATATCCTGTGTTAAAAATGTACATTCTCAGTCTGCATGTTTTGTAACTGTTAGCTTATTTTTAAACTCTCACGCTTCAGTAAAAATTACAACAATAGAAAAATGGGTGCAGATAGACCTGCACTTTTTGTGGGTTTTTTGGCTTTGCAGAATTTGTTTCTTGGTAAGTCTGGGGTGGGTAGGGATTGGCAGGCACTCCTAGAAGTTTTAAATGAATCAAAGTTGTTCTGAAACTGACAGCCTTTCGGACTAACACAGCCTTTGTTTTGTTTTTGAAGAAAACCAACACCAAGTGATTGGAAAAAAATTACAATAAACGTTCTATGACATGTATTTAAAACAGTTTGAAAATTAATTTTAGTATCACTAAACAAATGCAAACTGGCAGAACTGTAGAACTTCTGTGTATACATGCACAAAAACACATACGTTATCTATACACACATATGTATACAGTTACATATATATTTATAGCTAGTATGGACTAAAAAGAGAGAAACAGCACTCATTCTAAGTATGATTAAGACTGCAAAGTGAAAATTTAATGAGCAGAATTTTGCTAAAAGAAAAATGTATTCTTAATATACCTTCATGAAACTTGCTTGTTGAAAAGCTTTGCTAAACTATGTGACAATTAAAATAGAGATCATCTTCAGAGGAAAGAACAAAGTATTTTGTAATTTTCCAGGAATTTAAGGTCTGAGAAACAATCTTACTTTGAGAAAATAATTAATGAGAAAAAAAATCTAGAAATATTTAATTAAAGTACAGCTGATGAGCTGAAACTAAAATACTTATTTCTCCTTGGAGCTAGTTTTTTGCCTTATTTAGTGTTAAATAATAGTCACCAAAGTGCACACAGAATGGCTTCTTTAAAACAGAAAGGATTTTTACTTGAAATTCATGGTGAAATTAGGAAATGGAAGTAAAAAGTAAGCTTAATTAGGCCAATTTGTGGAAATATGGACAAGATATATAGGCCATCAATTTCCTGAACACACTTTTTACTTGAAAGCACCCTCAACACTAAAAATATTTAAAATTCAGACTGTTTCTGAATGTGCATAAACCAAACTGCACCAACCAATTTAGAGAGTTTAGCAAGACAAAACATGATTCAAATGGGAAAAGAATTATAACCTGCAAATAGTAGTCCTGTGTAACAAAGCCTGATCCTGCTACATCAACAGCCTTGAAGCTATGCAGTGTTTTGAGGAGCTGTGTCACAGATGGCACTGGCCAAGGCTGTGCTGCTGCTAGCAAGAATCTGCGCCAGTCAGTATATTCTGGGTCCACTGTGAATGCAGATGCCAGATCTGGTAACTATAAAACCAAAATAATTAATATTGTCAAATAGGTGCACACAAACATACTCTTTCAATATCCTGTGTATCTGCAGGCCTTTTTCTGGCTGGGATGGACAAGGTTCTGCAGAAAGATGTCACAGTTATATAAAGGGCATGTATCAGTAAACAAAACAACCACGGGCCACTGTGTGTCAATCAGCCTGTGCAGTTGATATCCCTCTAAATAAATACTCTGCCTCCCTAAATAGGGACCTGTATCTAAACTGTCTATGAGATTCCATCCCTCGGTACATTACAACCCCTGAACAGTTCTGTCTGTGAGAGCAACAAGAATTGAACCAACAATTTAGCAGCATGAACATAACACATACAGTAAATCCTTGGTCATGTACCTTTGGTCTGTTACAGGTGTTCACCCAAGTGGCTTTCTCTGCTCCAGCATTATTTGAAGTTAGAAAAAAGTAGCAGCAGAAAAGGTGTTTTGTGTCTTTTTACCAATGAAGACATCGCATGTACATAGCAGAGCTGGTTACAGGGAGAAACAAAAAGGAGTACACATATACAATCTCCTGACATAGCAGTGGAAAGGTTGTATGCGATAGAGGAAACCAAATCTGCCCTGTTAATTTCTGCACTACTGGTATGGTGAGACCCTACTATGCTCCTCCGCACTGTCTGCTGCCCCACACCCAGATTTTCTTGTCAAGGGAAGTGTTTAGGTTGCTCCATGCCAGAGTTTAAGGAGTAATGTGTTCACAGGAAAAGGCCCTGGGGCAGCACAGAGGATGACAATTTGGTGACATTGTAGATGTCATTTGTGCTGACACTGGGTGGAACATTGCCACTTAATATCAATTGAAAATTTATTTCAGATTCTATTAAGTCACACAATGATGAAATGGTGAGCTCCGCTCAGAATAGCTTGTGCAAAATAAATGTATATCTTAGCTTATGCTTCATGCATTTCCTTTGTAAGGAAGTTCTTGCTTTCATTATAAATATAAAACTCTCATTTTGAAATTATGCTTTTAAGGAAAGAAAATTCTGTTATTAAAATAAAAATAGCATTTATAAGCACTAAAAATTCTCAAAGAATACAGAACATGGAGTACATGCACATGTGGTCTATTAATATACAATATTTGACTTGTAGTTTTCCCCATATAATTAATTTTCTGTACTAAGATTAAATTTTATATACTGATGATGACAGCTGTGGCTAGTTTTCACTAAACTCAGTGGAAATACACCACTGAGAAACTTTAAAATGTTTTACTCATGCAGTTCATCTGTGTGAAGAATATATGAACAAAGCTGTTTCCCACATATGAAATCCAATGAAAATATAAATGGGAATCATGGTTTATTGACAGAAATAATTATCAAAACATGCTAAAACAAGTAAATAATTTCATTCCATGGGCCTAACAGCAACATCTGAAAGTAAAAATAACCAGATGATTCCATATGGATGACTTGAAAAGACTAAAGTCTAATTCTTCATGTTCCCAAACCAGAAAATCTTGGACAAGTAAGTTTAAGGCCATACAGACTCAGATTTTAATTTCCTGTCTTGGAATGAAGAACATAAACAGTCTTATTTTAACTCCTGGAAATGAATTTTCAACGGTGTCTAAAGAAAAACATGATTTGAAAACTGCAAATAAATATATTGCTGACAAAGGCATTTTATTTCTGGCACAGCAGCTTCCAGAATCCTTCTCTAGAGAAACAGAAGAATTTTAAGGAAAAACTGATAATGTCCTATAATAACTATAATCTTGATTTTATCATAATAGGGACAATGCTGCATTTTCTACACAAACCAATACTTCAGTTGAAGAGAAAATAGGGGTTAACTTACATCTGCAAGTTTTAAGTTCATCCATGGATCAGGAAGGTAATTTCCTCCACGATTCAAATTAATCAATCGACTAAAAATGTCAATAAATACTTTCTTTCTTATAAAACCTAATAAAAAAGTCAATATAAAAAATACATATTTAGCATTTTAAGTAAGACTTCTTCTGTAAAAGGAAATCTATTTTTGCAATTTTAATAGCAATGTGGGAAACTCATTTACTTTGCTGTTATGCATGATTGATAATGCTAATATCTTTGAAGCCAAACATAAAATTTCCACATTTAAAATAAATTATGTGTGGCCTATCTAATAGCAAAGTATCAAATATTCCAATGCACTGCAGTTCTTTTGATACTTGTCCTGATCTGCACTGTGATCACTAATCCACTCACACAATCTACACTGACAGTTAATGAGGAGTTCAAAAATACCTATCAGTCAGATTTATGTGTATTGAATATCTACCCACCTTCTCTACCACTGTGCTCTATTTTAATCAATCATAAATCAATCTTCACTCTTCAAAGTAAGCATAAGTTAGTGAACAGGATAAAAACCACAGACCATTGTCTGTTGAAATTTGAAAAAAAATTGAACTCTTTAAAAAAAACTTCTCAGAATTGACTTGCAGGAGCTAAAAATAGCTCCATTAGACAAGTAAGAGCAACAAGTATTATTTGTTTTTATAAATAGGCATGGATTTGCTTATGAGAAATCAAACTTCAAGCTTCATGCATGGTATTAAAATGCAAAATTATGCATACAAAATTTAACAGACAGATAAGTCTTTTCTTCCAGAAACAGACTTCGTTGGCTCCATGAAGTTTCACTGCAAAACCTCTGCATTAACAAAAAAAATTGTAAAATAAGTTTCAAATTATTTCAATTTTGAGAGACAGAGCAGATTTGGTCAGGTCATGATCACTTTCACAGCATCAAAACTGGAAGTTTTCAGGTTAACTTCAAAGGCAAACACAGTCAATGAAATACTGGAAAGACTTATTTTTTTTTCCCAGTCAAACTTCTTGTTCTTTTGAAAAAGAACATTTTCTGGCTAAGAAACATTTTTGTTGGAAGTGCAATTTAAGTTTATGAAAAAATATGTAAGTGGTAGAAAAATCTGCCAATTTGAATTGCCAGTTGCCAATCTGAACTAATAGTCTACAGTCTCTGTAGACCTGTTTACCTCCAATCAGAAAAACTGAGAGTAATGCCCTCAGCACATCTTAAGCTTGGAGAGAAGAGGAATAAAATTGATTCAGGAAACTTAAAGTCTGTTGAGACAGGAAGAAGGAAGGAAGAAACATCTGGATTTGAAGCCTTATGTCCTACCACAAATTTCAGCATGAAAGCAAAAGTTAGGGAAAAAAAATTCTGGCAGACTGCTAACAGTGTCCTGATGTCACCCTGTGAAAGTTTTTGAGTCATCTACGATGAAAAAGAACATCTTTTTTTAAAAAAACGTGATAAACCATTTGCTGTGTACTGGAGCACCTTGGATTGCTGATATAATAACTTTAAAGCAACCAGACATTTGTTTTTTCATGAAAACTTTACACCACAAGAATCAGATCATTTCCACATGGAACAATAAAGCTGACATCACAGAAGCACCATTACTGAGAGACTTCATTGACTACTCAATAAACCAGGCAACATTTTAGTGGGTTTTGGGGAGAATAGGCTATGCTTCAGAAAGGAGGCAGTGAACACTTTATATAAAAAACTACAGGAAAAATGCTTACATTTTCTTTGCAGTCTCATTTTTTTCTAGTGCTTTACCATGAAGAGACCAGCTATGATAATTTTTATTTCAGTTTTTGCTAAACACTTGCCTTTCCACATCAGATCACTGGCAATTTAACCTTCTGTCACATTATCTTCTGTTTAAAATTGTTAAATTCCTACTATGATTTCCCTATATGAGAATAAAGAATGCAATTCCTGTATTTCCTATGAGTTTATGGCTTCCTGAAATGGAATTTGGTTTTGTTTTTCTGCATAAATGCTAAAAGGATAGTAATGTCCTCATCTCACTTTTGTATGAGGCTACACGACTTCAGAAACATACCTAAAAAGTATTTGAGGGACAAAGAATTTTAAGAACTGGCATCAAAACTAATGTCTGAAATGGGATTGCAATCTAAAATGTTACTCGCGGTTACAGAACTCAGACTGAATTATAGAAAATGCTCAAATGGAGGTTTCAGGTAATATTATGGCAAACACTATGAGATGTTTAAGCTCTGCCCGGTGATCTGCAGTGTCTACCCACTTTTCTTCCTTTGCATTAAATGTGAAGAAACACATTCTCTTTCATTCAGAGCTAAGTGGTTTTCTATCTATTAATTACAGAATTGCTGATGTGCTGTAGGGCATATTCCTTTACCTTATTCCCTCCTCCTGAAACATATGATGTGGGACAATTCCGAAGTTATAGTAGTTCAAAAATTTCAAATGGACTGTGTTTTAATCCTTCTACTGACATGCAGGAGGAAAAAGGAAGTCTCAGAGAGACAGAAGAAATTCCACATAAACATGCAAAAAAAGATACAAAATACTTTCCTCGTGGTGTTTTTATGCATTCTGGTCTAAATTTAATGTATTTGGGTATATATTACAGAGCACAGAATAAGTTTTGAATATCTGACTATAATACAAGACAGAAGGTGATTCAACATTTTAGTTCAAGGGCTGCTAATGCTTTATAATCACAGAGAGATGTGGAGAGTGGGCAGCTACACAGATGGTACTGAGAAATGAATACCTGTGTCTGCAAATGGCACTCTGCAAGTGGTAAAAGTAAATAACATCTTCTAGGAAAGAACAAGGAAAACATTTCCTAGAATTGCCTTTGTCCACCTAACAGGACTCATTTCAAAACAGGTATGCTCTTTACAAAATCTTTTAAAGTCCAAAATAAAAGAAACCGAACCCAGTAAGTTTTAGTGAAATAGCAGAAGAGATTGAGTAGAAAATTATTAAATGACTAGGAAATTTTTTAATTAGAAGGCACAGGAAGCACTTTGGAAAAGAATCTGTATTCATGAAGATTTTGAAAAACTAGTGAGATGACCAAGATCAGTAAGTAAATTTCACCAGAAATTGTTCAAAGTACTTTGAGGAAACAGACTGCACAAGTTGAAACATTTATTACACTACAGATGGAACAATTCAGAAATGGACTTTAAGCACATTGGAGAACAGGATTAGAATTCAAAGTGAACGTTACAAATCGAAGATACAGCCTCGAGTAAAAGGACAGTAATACAGATAGATGTCAAGTGCCCCACTGGGCTGAAATAATGAACTGCATAAATGTCACAATGGGAACCTTACTGATAAAGTAAAATTTGTGCAGAAAAGTCTCTAAGGACCATGGCAGATTACAATATCACCAGAAAGTACACCCAAAGACCTTTTTTTTTCTTCCCCCAGATTCTAAAGCTCCTGCTAGCATACAATTTTGGAATCTGCAGACCTAAAAGGATGTACATAAACTAAAGACTGCTCAGAATACAGCAGCAAGAATCATCACAGACTTAGAAAATATGTCCCACGACGGAAGGTTGAAGGAATTCTGCTTGTTTCATGGACGAAAGGAAGATCATGAGAAAACATCGCCCCCCACACCCTGGAAGTGACTTCAGTCTTCTAAAGATACTTTCAGTTCTTCTTTCTTTTTTTTTGTCTTCAGCTGTCAGACATTCTGGGGACACATTTTCAAACTTTTCTAATCTCAACATTGTTAAAAACTTCCCATTTGAAAACTTTGAGGAAAAAAAAACCCTCTTGGCATTATGTGATTTAAGAGAAAAGCCTTAAAATTAGCAACGTCACACATCTAATAAGGTATATTGTGTAATACATATCCTGTTGCTTATTAAGTACAGAATATTTACACTTCCTTTTTTTTGCCCGAGAAACCACAAATTAACATATTTCAATGATAGATCTTTTATCATCAACTGTATAATGCACAGTATTGATCTCTTTTTCTGATTTCTACAGATTAGCTCTCATTGAGTGGACTAACGTCCCTTAGTGCGGCTTTCATTCAAGACCCACTCCCCGTCTGACATACTATTTAGACCTAGATATATGCAAAACACCAAGAGACTATATATATAATGTGTGTATTTGTGTATAGCACAGTATAGTGTAGAGTTGTGTGGTATAGTAGGGTATGGAATGGTATTGTGCTTCTTCTGCTATTATTACACACATTTTATTTTGAAAGTAAAGAGTTCGTCTTGATTCAGAAAAGGGGTTGATTTAAAGGTAAATGACCTCACACTCATTTCTCCTAAATTATCTCTAGTGCATCTTCATTACTATAGGAACAACTAAGAAGGGTCATTAATGATTTAATTTTAGCTATTTTTTGATTAAAATAATTGCTATTTCTCCGATGGAAAAAATATATTCTGCAGGTATGCTTTACCTGGATTGGAAATTATCAAGTAGAAAGTTGCATTTAGAATATGTAGAACTGTGAAAATATGAAATCAGGTACTTCTCTGAATGATACTTATTCTCAGATGCTAGATTACAAATCAAGACACAGTATTCTTACTGCAACCTTCAAAAATATTTTTACAGGGGAAAAAGAAATGTGGTTCAAGCTGTGAAGTATATTAGTGATATACTGGCTGTAAGAGCACTTGTTATGGGAAGACTGATGTGTCCAATTAATAATCAGCAATGGATCTGTTCTGCTCCTGTAGAGATGTCTTCAGAAGGACATGTCTGAGAAAAACTGTGAAAGGTCATGTTAAAGTTTATCTGGTTTGCACACTTCATCAAGATCTGCACAGGGAGAACCAGATTTAGCCATAGCATGATATGTTCTAAAAATACTTTCTACTCTACCTAATGTTATGGAATTCATGTTCTTCAACATCTGCTCAGCAGAAGCTGTATCTGGTGAAGCAGTACTGGCAGCTTCCATGCAGGTAGCCCAGGCATGAGCTTCGCTACTCTGGTGTGTGTTTATAAATTCAAGTTTGAAATCATCAGTGCCAGAACAAAAATTATGAATGCTTTCCCCCAAATCCACATTATGTTTACGACATGGTACACAAAACATTATTCCCCTTTCATCATCATATTTTAACCAGGAGTACTTTTTTAGCCATATTTTTGGAAACTGGTGATTCCTCTTTGTTTTCTGATGTTCCAGGTCTTTCTTCTCTTTCCCTTTGTCACCAACTTCTCTCTTGCTAGAAGAATTACTCTTGCTTTTAAATTGCTTCAGTGCTCTTATAGCTATAATTTAAAAAGAAACAACTAAATATAAAATAGTTTTTATTCTATAATGCATTGGTTGTATCTTTTCTTTTTCTGTCAATATTTATCTTGTTAATTTGGAACTAGACTGTGACTTGAAATAAAGTATGAAGAAGAACAAGGAAAACAGAGATCTAATCTTAAATCACTTGGAGGCTACCCAGGATTCTTGTAAGAAATGGTCAGTTTTGACTTCAATTTCCTTTTGACTATCAGGAGTTTGTCAGAACATGTATCCAGTGAAGTCCAGTGGCATCAATACTATTTTTGAAACAGAGAAAAGTAGAGTTAGAAATTGGAACGAAGAAGAGTCTTCAAGGAAAAATGTCTCCAGAAGATACTACTGAAGTCACAAACCCATTACAATGCCCATCATACTTGACACTAGCAGAAAAGTTAACGTGGAGCAAGTCTGTAAATATATGATCAAAAATCTGACATAAAATGCATAAGATGCTTTAGGGTATATGTAGCTGATAAGATCTTATTAAAATGTATTTATATGCAGAATGATTTTATTACTGCATTCAGAACAAGGAACTGTATAAGATTTCTATTTTGTTCTCAAAATTAAAATATTCTTACAACATTGAGATTATTCTCAACACTTTCCAAATTGTTCTGAATATGGTCTTGTATTTTGTAGGAGGAAATGCCACGAGCTGATATTTTTGAAAATTTTATCTCTGGAGTTCATGAATCTCCTAATTTTGGACAGTAATTTAATGATTCTTTTAGCACACTGCTTCCAGAAAGTTCAGACTTTAAAAGAAAGCAATCAAATAATGACAAGAAATTACATGTAGAATGGAGGCAAGACAAGAAATCTACTTATTCTCTGTGAAATAGTAAAAGTAAATCCCTGAGCAAATGACCAAAATCCAATCTGACTCCCCACCCTCTTTTATTGTGATAGGTACATCAAGAGGCAAAATTTATGATTACATTAAGCCAATCATAGAAAGAAATGTCACCTCTGGTGCTTTAAAAGGTCTTAAGAAAAAGAGTTTTTATATGCCACTCTTCTATTTTACAAGAAAGGTCAGATTTTATATATATGATAAAACTTGTGAGAACTCTTTGTTCCCATTGTAATAAAAAATTATAACTCGATCGTTCCATGCTATTCTAAGCACCCTGAAGGGTCATAATATTAAAAAAAAAAATTAGGAACATGCAGTTTAAGTTAATTTAAGTGATTTTTTTTAAAGAACTTTAAATCTGAGGTAGCAGCTGTGGTGCACATGGACAGCAAAATCAACTAGATTACAGAGGTTTTTCTGACATGTGCCAGGAACCATACCCAGGACTGAAAAGAGTGGGAGGAATATTCGTAACATACAATAAAGATTAAAACTGTTTCCTAACATTAGGCAGACACAAAAACACAAGAAAAGGTGAAAAAGAGGTAGATGGATTAATGGATCTGCAACTTCAGAAGTCAAAGGGTTGGAAGGGACAAAATCATTCTAACATTTCTATAGTGCCTACTGCTTCTTGAGGTGTATGGGCACCTGCAGAAATATCCTGGTGATTGGAAAAATAGGAGTCAGAGTAGAGCTGTGATCCACTGTCAGGGATAATCTCTGTAAGATGGACCTTCAATGTTACCAACATTTTTCAATTTACATGGAGAAACTGGGATCACAGAAAAAGGTGGGATTTGTTGCAGTGGTACTGTGAGAAGAACACAGGATACAAAAGGAAGCCAGCCTGCACTACTTATGCAGCAACCTCTTTTTCACACAAAGTTAGTCATCAATGAAATCAAGAAGTAGGAAAAGCTTCACAAGATAAAGCTATTTTCCAAGCAAATCCTTTTAAAAGGTAGTATCATTCCCTGATACACAAGGTGACATTTGCAAGCCTTTATATTTTTCAAAAAGCAGTGCAGAAACATCATAAACAAATGCAAAAGATTAATTAGTGAAGAAATTAAGATTATGATCACAAAGGAAATTGAAAATAGAAAAATAAACATCCAAAAAGGCACATTAAGGATGACAGCAGTGCAAGTGCACACTAGATATGTACCCTGTGAACCAGGACTGTGACATTTAACTAAACACCAATCAACCATGGCTCAGTTATAAGGCACAGAGCTACAAAAGAGATGATTTTTAATGCCATAGCAGGCACTGTAAGAAAATATTTCCCTAATCTGAGGAAGTAGTAAATCTCTATTAAAGATTCAGATTATAAATTTACACAGGCAACAAACCTATACTAGAGATGAGAATTATATTAAAAATTATTCCCTTTTCATAAAATTTTACCGAAACATTTGAACATATTTATATTCCTGCTCATTTTCACTGAGAAAAATGTTTCCATGGCGATTTCTGACTAGAGGTTTGGATGAGGATCTATGTAAGTTACACATCAGACTCTGCAGCAATTCTATATGAGATGAATGAGTGGAATAAATGCTGAGGCTGGATTATATTCATCTAACTTTAGTACACTAAAAGGTAATATTATGGGATACTTCCACCTTTAGATGAAAAAGACAGACATCTCAAATACATGATTCTCTCTGTCCAAGTTATTGAGAGACTCATCACACCCTGCAAGTGAATTTCACTGTAAATATTTACATAATTTATTTACTAATTACTGGTTCTGCTATATATCCAATCTTCATTAAATAGCAAGAATTAGGATTTTAAATTTAGAATCACAGAGAGTAAGATATTTCTCTTGCTGCACATGCCATGAGGGGTAAAGTCCTCTGTTGTGCTGACCGAAATCTTAAAAGTTTGATAAAGATATTCAAATGCACAGCAACATACATAAACATATTAAATAAGTTCCATACAAGTAATTAGATACACAGATTTATAAACACCACAGGCAAACAGCTGCAAATTTCTGAAATTAAGTAACATACATGATTACTGAGAGACATAACAGGAGGTGTAAATGAAACTTCCAGTAGAAAAACCATATTTTTGTCTAGTAAAAGATACTTCCTCTGCCTACAAACTTAACCTTTCTTACTTTCAAGTTTTGAAAATAAATTGAAAATAAATACTCTCTAAAAATGTATGTTAGAGATGTTTCTATGCTCACATATGGACGTCAATCTTTATTTGCATCGAACCTATAGTGATTACAATTGCAAGAACTTGAATTGCTTCTACAAAAGTGCTTGGGAAAAGAAAGAATAATCTATGGACTTTATCCAGGGTCAGCATAAAATTCTGACTCAACAAAATATTCTATTAAAAGGGTAACATTTCAGCTGAACTACATGCAGTCTTTAATATACCTACTTGTTCCAAATCTAGTAACACAGTAAAATTCAATTGACAAGTTTACAATTTGAAAAGAAATAGCAATACAATTTGATTATA
>JAWWMP010000093.1:58829505-58840889 GCA_035047865.1 Dendrocincla tyrannina
GAAATAGTTTCATTTCTTCTATCAGTAATTCCACTCTTCATGAATAATACATTGTTAACTATAGCAGGGATCTTGGCTGTCTAGCATTCCAGATTATTGTCTTTGCTGCTGGACTATGTTTTGCATTTTGCTCTCTGGTTCAATTAATATTTAATAACTCTTTGAAGAGGTCCAAGCAGGCTAAGTTGAGATACAGAAGTTGAGACTTGTCCATAACTCAGTAGTTATGGCATTGGCTCGGGTTTGAGAGATTATCTGAGGGTCCCTGGACTTTTTCAGGGCCATTCCTAATCCAATTGTGCCTATAAAGAGTGGATATACTCAGTTAGCTGTGTCTGACTTCATTTCTGCAGGTACATTCAATGATGGGCAGAAAGCAATGTAAGGAGGAAAATTTCTCTAATGTAGGGAGAGCAGGTGGTTTTCCTGCTTTATTGTGGGAAATTGACTGTAATGGACTCTTTAAAACTCAAGAGCTAGATTCCTGTGTAAGGTTGCTAGGAATTCAATAAGCGAGAGACGAGGCCTAGAAATGCATTAAAATAATAGAGTATTATGAAAATAGGACAAGCACTATCATGAATGTTTGGGAGGAACAGAGAAGGAAATATGAAAAGATGTTTTTTTAAAATTACATTCAAGTGGGCTTTAGGAATCGCTACAAAAGAGAGCAGTGCAGAAACCCTGGAACAAAGAAATGGACATGGATGAGGCATTTTATGCCTGTTAGAAACTGGGTAGTCTAGTGTTGTAGTGTGGAAGCTAAAAGGCACCACTAGGAAGATTTCTGAAGATTGCTAATACATAGTGAGGAGTGTTTTCATTTTTCTTGTTGTGTAAGGAAAGGACAGTACAAAAGTATTGTGTCAGGGCAATACAGCATTTTTGAAGGCAAATCTTTGATGGATTGTCCTCAAAGAAGCGGGGAGGGGACATTCCAGGGCACCTCACATTCAAATATTTATATGTAATATAGAAGATGAAATAAGTCATCATCATAACAAGATGAATTTTCTTATAAAAACGTGGAGACAACTATTTCACCAATGCCAGAACTCTGTAGCTGAGGCAAAGAAAACTTGCATTCAGGTTTCTGTTCTGAATCAAGGAAGAGAAGGTCTTGAGCCTGTATTTTTTGTAATCTACTATTAAACTGTTTGAATATTTGGGAAAATGTGCTTTCTCAAACAGAACAAACTTGTAAAGATCTTTGTTCTCCTTCAAAGCTGAATCTATCAAAGCACAGTGAAAGCTCTGCTTCAAGCTGCAGCCCTGCCAAATAATCTCACTTGTCTACATCTGTTAATGTCTGTTCCTCCCATGTCAGAACTCAGGTTTCTGCAGTATCCCAAAATCCTACCCTGAATGCTTCAGTGCCAAAGTCTTGAGACATGGTCAGTATACAAAAAAAACATGGTCAGTATACAGAAACATTTGCAGTATACAAATTCACAGGTCAGTGTGCAGCAAAATACACCATTCACTGTCACAGAATCACAGAATCAGTTAGGTTGGAAAGGACCTCTGAGATCACCAAGTCCAGCCTTTGACCATGTCACCATGTGCCACATTCAGTGGTTTCTTAAACACCTCCAGGGACAGTCACTCCACCATCTCCCTGGGCAGCCCATTCCAGTGTCTGGTCGCTCTGTAATGAAATTCCTCCTATTGTCCAACCTAAACCTCCCCTGGTCTAGCTTAAGGTGATGTCCTCTCATCCTGTCACTGGCTGCATGAGAGAAGAGACCCACCCCCCACTGGCTACACCCCCCTTTCAGGTGGTTGTAGAGAGTGATAAGGTCACACCTGAGTCTCCTTCTCTCCAGGCTAAACACTCTCAACTTCCTCAGCCACTCCGCACAGGACTTGTTCTCCAGACCCTTCACCAGCTCTGTTGGCCTGTCTCTGTCACTGCTGAGCAGATCCTGGAAACAAAGGACTGGTGAACACCTGATTGCTCTTTCCTGACTCCTGAAAAAATTAAGTAACAAGTTCAGACCAGAACTTGGGAATGCTCCAGAAGGAGGAGGAAAACAGCTTTTTTCCTCCCTTTTCCTATTCCTGCAGTGCAGGGTCAGCTAAGCAGACGGACCCTCAGGTGAAGTACCAACTAATGCCAGAAACCAGGAATAGAGGAGAAAAGAATTATTCTGGTACTGATCTCAGGTGAAAGGATCACCTGTCCTCTTTCTGCTGAAAACTATAATTTCTTGTGGATGCAAGAGATGAAGTGGACTTGATTCTGTGTCGATGATTAGTATTGGAGGTCTAAGATACAGTATGATCACAAGCACAATGACCTCAGGATAAGTGACTTCAAGGCACCCACCACTATCTGTGCTGGAATTTAGTCTGATATTTAATGTGAAGTAAGAAAGAATATTAACCTTGAATATGTTCCAACTAAAGACTGTTTCCATTATACATTAGTTCTAAAATCAAAGCTGAAGAAATTACACTCTTAAGCTTTTATTTCCTATCCCAGTCCTCCCATTCACTCACTGTGTCATTCTATACAGCTGGGCTTTTTAGCAGTAGTATAAACTGAGTCACCGAGATGACCTAGGCTTTAATAAAAATGTTAACATATTTTTTTAGTGCAAACCTTGGTTGTCTCACAGACTCATAATCAGCCATATTAACCTGACTGAATAAGTAGGGAACTGCAGTATGAGAAGGGGAGTAAGTTTATTTCAGAAAGCTTCCTGAGATAGCTGAGATAGGTGTATTGTCAGTGTATTTTAGGATTATAGCCCTAGTATTTGGAAGAGAGGTCAGTATAACCTGCTCTCTTTGTATAAATGGTGTCGTGTTGAAGACTGACCTCATTCGCTGCAGAGCAGCTGCCTTAGTTCTGACCACTGATAATGGATGGTGCTTGACACAAACCTGAAATTTTCATTTTCTCTATCCAAGAAGCCACAACTTCATACATACTACACATCAAAGACAGGATGTGTAGCCTAGAGTGTATGGGATAGATTCTGCAAATAGAGGGTAATTTATACTGGATCTGTAGGACTTGATCACCCCACATACACCCACTTCCACTTTTTCCACCTGATCTTAAAGCTTTCTCTTTTCTGAATATGGGGAGACCAGTAGCCACAGCTTAAGAAACAACATCATGTTCCCAAATTTTTTACTTCTCAGACTTTGGTCATGCTATTCCATTGTATGAGGATCCAAGTGCTGCTTCAGAAAAGTTGCTGTTTGTGTATTTAGCTGATTTTAATCCTCTCAGGAAAATCTTTCTTTGATTCCCACAAATAATCACTAACCCCAACTCATGGAGGAGTGCACGGCTGTTCTCTGGAGGCAGATAGTTGAGCCAAAGGTCACCCAGGATTAGAAGCTCTTGAGTTGTGTGATGGATCTTGCCTAGTAACTCCATGAAAGTCTGGTTATGTCATCACAGTTGTACTAGGATTTGTAATGTGAACAGTCCTCCTTCAAACTGGCATGAGGGAATCTTGTTGCAGGTAATAACCAATACTCACAAGTACTTGAAAAATGTACTGTTTACTGTACTTCCTCTCTTGTGTTTTTGCTTTTCAGCTCCCTGCTGTTAACAGACTGCTGCTTGCTAGGTTCAGCAGCTCATCAACTGTGTAGGGTCAGACTTAACGGGTACAAAGAACATCTATTTCAAGAGACATATTTTAATAATCCTTTCATAGCAGTTAGTAAAAAGCTAGTTTTTCATTGGCTTTGACCTTATTACGTTGATGCTAACTTTTAGCTGCATCCTCGTAGTTGAATCAAAACTTCGTAGGGACTATCCTTAGTGTTTGCCTGAAACAAGGTGCTTTAAACAAACTGTGTTTAAGTGTTATTGTGTAAGATTTCAAACCATCTCCACCTCTTCTCTTGTTCTTTCACTGAAACTCATCTGATTTGTTCAAGGAGATAAAACAGTAAGAAAAAAATAGCGCTGCAAAAAGAAAAGTGGTTGGTTTTAGTTCCTTGAACTGCTTCACTGCAGGTGCAGGTGAGTGGAAATGATGCTACAGAGAAGACAGTTTATTGGTCAGGACTGCTGAAATTAGTTAAAGAATTGTACCATATAAACTGTTCAGCATCACCAGAAAAAGACCAGAAGAAAATTGTTCACTACTACAAAATGCAAAACTTCTTTTTCATAAGTTGACATTTCTAATATATAAGTAGGTTGAAGGTTATTCTAACAACTTCTGTCTGTACGGAGAAATTTCCTTTGAAGACAGATGTCCATTAGCCATGTGGACCCCCTTCTTGGTTTGAGAGTTGGGGAAACTCTGCATGTTATTATCCTGTGCACTGTTTTGGTTTATACCTCATACAATAGTTTAGGTGTTTTCCTCTGCTCTCATCCAAATAAGGAAAAAGTTAATATTATAGTGAGTTTTATGACAATACCTTCAGACTGGTATAACTAGAATGATTGCCTCTCCCTTGCTCAAAATGTCTGGTCTCTTTCCCAATAATCTCAATCCTGTTGTGCTGCCAGAATGAAATAAGCACCTATATTGTTTAATCAGCCTCTTGAATGTGGAGCAGTCAGTGTCCAATGACTGATGACTGGCAGCTCATTAACTCCCATATAAACTGCCTCATGGGAAAAAGTAAAGAGATTAAATCAATGAATTAAGGAGTTTGTTGCCATTTATTAATCTTTTTATTTCAGCTACCTAATACAGTTAGCTACTTACTTTTCCTTACAGTTCACATCCTTCTAGTATAGGCTCTAGTGAGATGAATCAAGAAACCCTTTTGTAAATCAGTGTCATGCTAAAAACAGGTTAGTTGGGTTTGATACAGTACTGATAGATTAAAAACTGTCTTTTTTCTACTTGGTTCTGCTGCTTTCCCCATGAGAAATGTCCCATGTTTAGCTTGGTGGGAGGCTATTTTTCTATCCACCCTGAAACTCAGGTCCAGGCATCGTAGTTGGCAGAATAGGTTTTTAATCTGGCAGTGCAATCCTGCTAAACTGCAGAGTAGTCTAAAAGTTAGTTCTTGGCTTTGGGCTGGGAGCCCAAAGTCTGCATGAACATTTCCCAGTACTTGGGACACAAACACAATGCAGGGCAGCAGCATGTGTGTCACTGCAGCCACTGGCCTGCCAAGTGCAGCGTTCCATGTGGGGCAGATGACGTACATGCCCCTCTTTGCCTTTTGTTTCCAGTCGCCTTGGTCCCCAGCTGTGCTGGAGGGATTTGCCTCAAGAAGTCAGTCATGTTATTCTTTAGAGAATCTATTAATGCAAACATGCTGAAGCCTTTCACAAAGCAGATCTCTTACCATGTAACACTTAAGCAGAAATCAGGTGACATGACTTGCAGTGAAGCTCTCTTCTGGGTTGCCTAAAATAGAGCACCAAAGTTAAAAATACATAGGCAAGACTCTGTTATTTTACAGTGAAGCAAGCAAGACTCTATGTAGCTAGTTGTACCAATTCACAGGCAAGGTACGTGATACAGTAAATCACATCATGACACCAAAAAATGAAGATTGCAGGTGCACAGAAAGTGCAGTTTGTTCAAAAGTCCAGTTAAAGCTGAACACCCCTGGAGACCCACCAAAATAACACTGATTTACAGGTGTGCTTTCTGCTAGAAGACTAGTAACTTATGTAATCTTCAGTCAATCTCTAAAGCTTAAAATTCCCTGACACTATTACAACTGACCAAAATTCAGCAATGATCATTGCATTCAATTGCATTGAATTGAATGTATATTTAAAAAACTTAATTGCTCTTTAAAAAACGCCAAACAATTCATGGTGACTCTTAGAGGCCAACTCTGTTGTGCTAGTTATAGAGAAAAAAAAAAAAAAAGAGAAATCATTATATCCTGAAGATTTTTGTTTGTTGTCACAATTTTCCACCGAATATTTTTATAAGAAAAAACTGATTTTCTTCCTAATGTAAATATATTAAGATTTTGTAATAGAAAAGGGCTTTTCACAAGCTTTTTAAAAGGGCCCACTACTAGTAAAGTTTCATCTTGTACATGTCCTTGAGTGATTTCAAATACACGTTGTTTCTGTATTATATTCTCTAATCCTCTCAGCTCCCACAGAAACTGGACATGATCTGGCAGGCAGAAGGCAGTAAGTGTAGGTGTAATTCTGTTGAATTCAGTGTACGAACAAAGACAAATCAATTTTTTTCTTTTGCAGAATTAGGCTTTGCTGGATCAGAATGGGTCATGGGATGTAACAGAGAATAGCTGAAATTTAGATTATATCAGTTGGTTCTGGATTTGATTTTGTTAAACCATAGCAAATCAAAAATGGAAAAGAATATTAAAGCTCTTGAACTATAGAACCTCTTTAAATCCTAAAGCATGATTTTTTTCAGGGTTCTTGAAGTTCTGAACCCATTAATGATGTTAAGTTCAGGAAAATATTTTTTCTTTGAAAAAAGTGTTAATTTTCTCTTTAGAGTTCTGTTTAAAACAGTAAGTGCTTAAAAAGCAGATTCAAATGCACACTAAATCTCCAAAGACCATTGTTTCTTTAGAGGTGTTTCCAGAAGATGTCTGGAGAGAGCAATATTGCATTTGATTATGCTTGGTTAATGCTTGATGAGGAAAGAAATAATGACATTGCACAGAGTAAAGTGACCCACAATTGTCATGAAGTTAAATAAGGGTGAGAAGGAGGTGATCATATATGGCAGTTTGGGTCACACAGTAGCTTAGAGCCCTTTGTACAGAACATTAAGCACAGTTAGTTACAAACCAGTAGGTAGCAGGCAGTGAGTAGTGAAGGTAATTTTTACAGAGTGGAGACTGTATTGCTTACTCTGAGAACTGCTGAGGTTTTGGAGATGACAGGCAGCCCAGGTGCAGTCAGCTGGATGCTGTAGATTAGCATGAGATCTCAACAAGCTTGCCTCCATAGCAGTGTAGTTGGGTTTATGGTATCTCTCTACACCATTACAAAAATATACATCCTTGCATGTTCAGTGCGTTCCTACATTTTGTGGATGCTGGAGAAATAGAAGGGTGCAGTTATTTGTGAGGGAGCTGAAGTCAGCATCTTAATGTGAGGAGAATCAGGGACTAAGCCTAGTTATTCAGAAAGAATAGGTGGTTTAATTCTTAAGTATATAAATAGAAAATTATTAAAAGCCTTTTCCTCTGAAGGCTAAACCCATGGGAACAGATCACCAGAAAAATTAAAATCCTTTCAGTTCTGAGTATGATTCTCCCACCAAGATGAGTTGTCAGGGATGATGCCTAAGTAAGGCTTTTATGGTAGGCATTCACAGGGAGAAGCAAGGCACAAGCTGAAAATTGACATGACATACTCTTTGTGCCAATTGACAGGGGAAAAACCACAACACTGCACTTCTGCCAGGAGATTTGGAATCGAAGGTTTCTGAAATCAGTGGAGACTGCTTGAGAACAGAGTGTGGTAAAATCACAGTTACTTCTGCTCTTTTTCTGGATGAAACAGATGATCTTGAGTTACTTGATTAACTGGATAAAATGTATTAGCCTCAGATGTGCAAATGGTACTGGATGTTCTGATCTTTCCTTTTGTCCTGAATTCTGTGTCTGCAAATAACTTGGGGTTTGCTTACATAATAAGAAGTAGGATATGTGAAGTGGTTGGATAGAGCCCTACTGTGAGTATCCCATTAGAAACTTAAGCTGTGGGCAAACTACTGCTGACATAAAATTCATATTAGCCTAGAGTTATAGAATACTTCTGTATCATGTTGTTACCAAAAATGTCTATAATCTTTGAACTGAATTTTAAATGCAACATTACTCCAGAAAATTAATTGCTAGTGTTTTGAATTAAAATGTGAGGCAGGTACATAATTTAAGTATTGGAAGAAACAACCTAGATATTAAATATCCACTAGGTTTTGTGTTTAATGAAAAGAGACACAAGAGTTGAAAGGAAAGACTTCAGTGGAAACACTTGCAAAAACACTTCAGACTTTGTTAAGAGGAAGATTTAGGATCAAGTCCACTTAAAAAAAAATATTTGCAAGTTAAGTTTTCTTTAACATAATAAAATTACCTTTGGCTTTGGACTAAATGTGTTAGATCACTATTTGGGTTTTTTCTTTTCTTTCAGGTAAACACAGTGCTACATCTCTATATGTAGGTAATTTCTTACTTAGTATTTTCCTCAGGTTTATGGAATGAAGTTGAACAAGTAAAGCCTGAAAGGCCATCTGAAAACCTTGCATTTCTTTAGAAACTAGCATAAACAGAGAAAAAATTATTTTTTTATGGACATCGCTACTTGGAAGAGCTGCATGTGTTTGCTTGGCATTTTTATTTTGATGTGAAAGTGTATAAATGGGGTTTCTGAGGATTTTATTCCTTGAACAGAAGAAACAAACCTGGGTTTATAACTTAAAGTTGTATATGTGAGAAATAAGATATTGCAGGGGTTTTTTTTAAAAAAAAAACCACAAACATTTGCTTTTAAGATTGCAGAAGATTTTTGAAGAAGTTGAAATGATGAATTGATAAACATCTGGGCTAAAGCCAATCTTAGTAAGACAATACCAGATCTGAGAACCACAAAACCAGGAGTGTTTAAGACACAGTGTCAGAAAGCCAGGCTGCTAATACAAAGTATACTGCCTACAGATCTGAGAACAGTGCCCCAAATTGCTAACATACAACAACACGCAGAGTCGGGCTTCAACACTGTTCTTCATTTCATAAAAGTGTACAGATTTCAGTAGGTGTTTAATTTTCCTCCAGCATCAATTTACACAGCTATAAATCACTCAGAGTTTGTGCTTTTTGTCAAGTTTTTACTCAAGATATCTTTTAACAAATGATTTGGTGAGTTCCCTAGCCATCTACTAGTGTTGGGTAATGGAGAATCTCCATCACATAATTGTGTTGAAGTGGTATAAGAAAGAGCATGTAGTAATAAAATCTCTTCATTCTCAGACATTGCAAGATGACTCAAGAATGCTTTGTATATAAAATCTGTATTAAAGGGGAGGTTGAGAGAAAAAGAGGCAGACAGCTATGCATTGGCCAGAGTAGTTTAGAAAATATGGAGAACTTTAGAATAGTTCTAAGCTAAGGGTAAATACAAAATAAAGGGAAAATAGAATGAAATACTGACAGCATTTGAGAAATAAAGGGAAAATAGAATGAAATACTGACAGCATTTCAGTTACACTGATACCTATCTATGTAGAAGTGCAGTAAATCTCATCTAACTTCAGCAAACATCCTTTTTTATAGATAGGAAACTGGGATTGAAGAGTTGGATTTAGAAAAGGATTTTTAGGGCTGCACCTCAGTAGTTAATAACACTAGCAATGAAGGGAAAGCTCTTGTACAGGAGAGAGTTGGCTCTGAAATTCCCCAGGATGAGTGTGTTGGATCTGAATCTTTGATAATGGTTTGAATCAAGAACTGAGATTGGGCTAAGAACAAAAATTGCTGTTTCAGCCAGAAGCTCATTAGTGAGAAACACAGGCAAATTACTTTGTCAAGTACAATTCTAGGAGCATTGACCTGATGTAGCTGAATTATTTCTAGAAGAATTAGAGGAGTGTTAATGATGTTATTCAAAGTTTTAATAAGCACATCAAAGTAATTTGTGAAGTTCCACTCATTTGTATTCAAAAGACATGAACTAAAATTGGAGCAGGTGCAAAGAAAGGTTCTATTCTTACTACTCTAGTAGCTTTTCTTACAAGAAAAGTCTGAGCAAGGCATAAAATCACAGACTGGTTTGTGTGGGAAGGGACCTTTAAAGATCACTGAGTTCCAACCTTCTTTACCAAGGGGAGGGACATCAAAGTCCCGTCCATCCATCTGCTCTTTGAGAGGGCGTATTGTATCTCTCCATAAGGTTGTACAGTGCAGAAAGAATGCCAGGGGGAGGATGTAACACTAAGGACAGAGGAAAATAAAATGCAAACTCTGATCTGAGTCACAAGCAAGTAGATGTAAAATAGATAATAAACTTTGGTGATAAATTGGAAGATTATTCATTTCCGTTAATGCAATTAAAGACCGGATCACTTCCAAATAACAACAGTCAGAGCCAAAGAAGCAGCTCCTTTAAAAATGTATCTTGATTAGCTAATTAAGACACTTACGCAATATGGTTATTCATAATAGCAGGTGACTTGGCTGAATCTGGTGGTTTTGTCCAGCTGCTGCTTCCAGTTGTTCCCTCCATGAGGGTGGATCTGTAGAGAAGTCTGTGGATGACAGATTGCTGATATATTACAGATCTACCTTAACTTAAAAATTATTTTTTGAAGACTGAACCATGATGCCAGTGTCAGCTCTTTGGAATTGTCAGCTATTATTTTGGTTGCCTGCAGCACATACTTTTCATTGCAGGTCTAGGCAGTGGTCAGAGCTGAATCCTTTATTCAGGAGTATTAAATTTTCCCACTTTAGAGCTTTTGGCATATCAATGAGGGATATGAAAGGCTTAGTTATGCGTCTGTGAAGCTGAAGTGCTGCCTGTGGTGGGAAGAAAATGCTTTATGGCAGCTGGGGAGGCTGTGATGCCCTCAAGCACTGTGGTTATGATGGCTGGGCAGCACTTGCAGGACAGGTCTGGCCAGTGTTCCCCCTGCTGTCCTGATGTGTGCTAGTGAAGGGGGCTCCGTGGGAAAAAACGGGAGGAAAGGGAAAAGGCAAAGGGGTGTAATCCCACCTTTCAGATGCCTCTTCATAGTGACTCTTGTCCATGTTAGTGATAACTGTTGCTGAATTAATAAAACCCTGTTTTGGTGAACTCTTGCTTAGGTAAGTGCGGGTTACCACACTGATAAGTGGGGCAATTGCTTTGAGCCTGCACTTTCCTTTCTGTGCACTGTTGCTTTTCTTCCACGTGTTAACCCCTGCTAAAGGCTTTGGGAGCTTTGCTTAGAGAATGTTTTTGTGTTACTGCAAAACTAAATACAGGGCTGTGAAGGAGAAATGTTAGGTATGTTACTGTAGCCCAGCTCAGTACAATGGAGATAAGCTTTCCACATTGTTCTCAGTTTCTTACCCCATTTTTTTATCAGGCATCAAATAACATTCCTGACTGAGTCCAATGATGTGTAAATCTGCAATGTGCACTCAAGTGGGAGTAGCAATTACATAAACACTTCTAGTGTTTATGCACTTCCCACAGAGCTCTTGGATCCCTTGTGTAATAATCTTTTTCAATAAAGAAAACTGTATAAGCATTAATCATCCAAATGTAGCAGTATCCTAGTTTGATGGGTCAGGCAGTTTGCCTGGCTGTGCCGAATCCAATTTGATGTTTTTTTGGCATTGGCAAGTCCAGGAAGGGTTGGGTTGGGTGAGTGTGTTGTGTCTGTCTGGGACAGAGTTAGCTTTCCCCACAGCAGCCCTCACAGTGCTGTGCTGGGTACTGCGCTGGCAGCCAGAAA
>JAWWMP010000093.1:58882079-58892496 GCA_035047865.1 Dendrocincla tyrannina
TCTCCAGGTAGATTTATTTGCCCAATTCACTCTACAGTTTCACATAATTTTATTGTCTTTAGAAAAGGCTTTCCTTGATGCCTTTCCTTGATTGCCATTCAGCAATAACAACCAAAAACATAGTCTGCCTCTAATATGACTAACTGGATTTTTGCACTTCCCTAGGTCAGTCATATCCTGGGAAACCTACAATAATCAGATGTCGTTCTCTAGAAAAGGAAACCTTTTCTTGTTGGTGGAAGCCTGGCTCAGATGGAGGACTTCCTACCAATTACACCCTGTTCTACAGCAAGGACAGGTAACAAGTGGTGCATACGTATTCTGTAAGTGAGTGATGGGCATGACAGAAAAAGGGAATTTTTGACGTTGTTTTTATTAGTCCATGTTAACCTCAGGTAGCCAACATGGGCTGCATGAGATGAGTGGCTTCCCTTGTTGGAAGAGAACATGACCACTGCCAGTCCCAAAACTTAGGCCTGTCCCCACTGAAACTCATCTGACCTAAAATCCCACTGATCTGAAGAAGTGCTGGGAAAGGCACATTTGTCCATCTAAGCAGGAGGCATGCAGTCTTTAGGAGTGAGGAGTGGAGCATCGGGGCACCATGGGGCAGCAGGGTCTTCTGTCCCATCCCACCACCCCAGCCAGGGAGCAGGGCACGCTGGGGGCACCTCCTTGGGGACAGGGACAGGCTGAGGTTTGTCTGGGCCAGGACACCAGCCACGGGTTGGGGTGGGCTCAACGAGCCCATGGAGGGGCAGGGCTATGGGGAAACCATCCCTGCTGCGAGGGGCTGAAAGCGGTACCTGGGACCATGGTGGTACCTGGGGAAGCTGGACAGGGAGAGTCAGGGCTGGGGGTGTCCTTGGATCCCTGCCAAGGAGCTTTTCCATTACTATGCACAGCAAAAGCCCATCTGAAGTATAGAGAGCACATGTTTCACCTTTAAGGTTTGTAGCCAATCTCATGGTTCCCAAAATGGAGTGAAATCAGATGTGGGTATCACATCTCAAAAGTTACTGTTCTGGTAAAGTCTGTGACTCCCTCATCCTCTTTAGGAATAAAACGTGCATACGTTTGGCAACTTTGCCTAACCTGTGCGTCTTTGTGTAACTGTACTTTTTTCCTGAAAACAAGAGGTCTTTGAACAGAGCAGAGTAAGCAGGGAGGCTCAGAGATTAAATTTCTTTGAATAAATCCAGTAGGTTCAGAATAGATAAGGTAAAGACTCAGACATCCCTGCTTCAGTTAAATAAACTCCAAATCGTTTGGTATTAGTTGAACAGGAAAGATGAAACCTTTAATAAAATTACCACACTCAACAATTATCTGAGAGTTCTTGTTTTATTAAAGCCCTGATGTTTCAGTCTTCATCAAAACAAATTTTAACGAACATTTTAAGTCCTACATATCACTGGCCAGAGCAGCCCTGCTTAGGGAGGGATAGGAGTGCATTTCCAGTTCATTAAACCTGCTGAACCCAGGCACTGCCAAGCACTTCAGATCAGGGCCACAATTTGCATCTCTAGGCTCATCGTCTCTCGGGTGCAATCCCCTTATTCCCATCTTTTCTTTGACAACTGTGGCAAAACTGCCTGGGAACTAAGAGACCTTATTATAAGTGATGCATAGAGCGCAGCAGTGGGACTAACTTGCAGCATGTCACCTGGTGCTTTGAGTTTGTGTAGTTCTTCACACCTGGGGTACGCTGAGAATACATCAGCTTTAATCGAGTACAAACCAATCCCTTTCCTAAATAAAAGTAATTTGTAAGTGACCATAAACTAATAAGGGGTTTTTTTAATTTTGATATAGTTGTAGTGATGATCCTGCTAAAAAGCAGGTAAATTAACATCAGGAAGGTCATGGAACAGATCACATTGAGTCTGGCTATACAGCACATAGAGGACAACCAAGGGGTCAGGCTCAGCTACCAAGGACTTAGAAGGGGCAGGTCCTGCCTGACCAACCTGATCTCCTTCTGTGACCAGATGACCCACCTGGTGGATGAGGAAAAGGCTGTGGATGTAGTCTGTGTGGATTTCAGCATTCTGCCACAGCATTCTCCTGGAAAAGCTGCAGCCCACGGCGTGGACAGGGGCACTCTGTGCTGGGTTGGGGACTGGCTGGATGGCCGGGCCCCGGGAGTGCTGCTGGACGGGGCTGCGTCCAGTGGGCAGCCGGTCACTGGGGGGGACCCCAGGGCCAGAGCCCAGTCCTGGTTAATATCTTTACTGATGATTTGGTGAAGGGGATCGAGTGCACCCTCAGTCAGTTTGCAGAGGACACCAGCTAGGATGAAGTGTTGATCTGCTGGAGGGCAGGACGGCTCTGCAGAGGGGTCTGGGCAGGCTGGATTGATGGGCCAAAGGCCCATGAGGTTCAACAAGACCCAGTGGTCCTGCCCTTGGGTCACAACAACCCCAGCCTACACTATAGGATTGGGGAAGAATCCAGTGGAAAAGGGCCTGGCAGTGCTGGTCAGCAGTGGCTGAACATGAGCCAGAGTGTGCCCAAGGGGGCAAGAAGGGCAATGGCATCCTGGCCTGTATCAGGAACAGTGTGGCCAGCAGGACCAGGGCAGTGATGGGGCACTGGCGAGGCCCCAGCTCTGTGTCCCATTCTGGACTCCTCAATTTAGCAAGGATATTGAGGTGCTGGAGCAAGTCCAGAGAAGGGCAATGGAGCTGGGGAAGGGTCTGGAGCACAAGTCCTGGGATAAGTGGCTGAGGGAGCTGGGGATGTTTAGCCTGGAGAAAAGGAGGCTCAAGGGGACCTTATCACTCCCTACAGCTACCTGAGAGGAGGTTGTGGTGAGAGGAGGGTCAGCCTCTTTTCGTGTAACTAGAGACAGGAGCAAATGGCCTCAAGCTGTGGGAGAGGAGGTTCAGGTTCAACATCAGGAAGAATTTCTTCATGGAAAGGATGTTTAAGCATTGGAATGAACTTCCCAGGGAGGTGGTAGAGTCACCATTCCTGGAGGTGCTCCGAGAAATGGCTGGTTGTGGCACTTAGTGTCATGGTCTAGTTGACAAGGTGGAGATCAGTCAAAGAGTGGACTTGATGATGGTAGAGATCTTTTCCAGCATATACTGTACTGTGATCTTGCTGAAAACAAATTAATCAATACAACAGTCCTCTGCCATAGGGTCCATCAGGTTAATTTCCAGGGTTAATATGCAAAGAAGATATTTGGCAATACTTCTTAGTTAGTCTAAGTGAATGTCTTTTATTTCCCTTTTACTTGCTTAAAAATATTGTTAAGATTGCTTTGTGCTATCTTTGGAAATTTCTCTTTCCATTCTTTTATCAACATATCCCTATGTATAAAAAAGGGAGGGAAAGAACTCATCCAGAAAAACTGCAGTAAAAATAGCAATGAAGCATTTATGGCAATAGCACGTGACACCAAAATGTTTACTAGAGGTGAGATTATATACATTACATACCACTAGTAACTTATCATGCTGTATAATTATATATCTATATAAATAATATTAGCACTTATATAAACATTTCAAATTTCTATGCTGAACCTAAGCCATTACTAGAATATTATCTGCTTTGCTTTATTTCCTAAACTTTTAACTTTTAAATCATTTTATTTCAGTGAAGAAAAAGTCTATGAATGTCCAGACTACCAAGCATCAGGTCCCAATTCCTGCTACTTTGATAAAAACCACACTAATCCCTGGAGAACATATATTATCACTGTAATGGCAACGAATGAGATTGGAAGTAACAGCTCAGATCCTCAGTATGTGGATGTAACCTCCATAGGTAAAAAGAGAAGAATAAAATGGAAAACAAGCTAGTTGGAGATGTATGCAGTTTTTAATGCCAGAACAAGTGGTGAAAGATTTCTTTCCTCATGATGTGAAAGTTGATATGGAGAAGTGTTTGTCTGCAGATGATCTAAAATACGCATCTTAAATTTATGTGAAAACTGCATTTTTTTTATAAATTACATATTTTATTGTCATTTTAACTTTGGCTTAGAAATTGGCTTCAGTTTCTAATTGTCTACAGTATTACATGTAGACTCAATGCAGATTATAAAATTTTCATTAGGTTAAGCTACCTGAATTTTCCAAAGGTGAGCATCTTTATGTCAGCATCTGCTGACATTGAAGTCTCAGGAGGGTAAAAATAATTGCCTGAGCATTTTACAGGTCTTTTGTAGTATTTAATATTCCTCTGTTCTGCTTTCTGCATACACATAATATACACGTTGTAATGATAATGTACTTAGTCTTTTTAGCTATGAAATATCCGACATTTTAATTTTTCAATAGTTGCCTAATGAAATTATGATTAGTTTTTCCTTAGCCTGACAAATTCAGAGTAAAGTCTAAGATTTGCTGATACTGTGGTAGATCAGTAGCTAGTTAAACTTTCTAGGGAGAAGGAAAAAGAAAAGGCTATTGTACTGTGCCCTTACAGAAGTGCTGAATGATCTGAAATTAATGTGATGAAATACAAAACCATAAAGGAAGTGCCTCTTCTGAGAGAAAATTAAATTATTAATGGCACGCTTTTCATTCATTTATACAGTTCAGCCAGATGCTCCTGTGAACCTCTCTCTAGAAACAAAAACATCTGCTAGCATAAAATACCTTTGGGCAAAATGGTCTCCACCTCCGTTAGCTGATGTCAGCTCTAATTCACATGTATATCACTATGAGCTACGACTTAAACCTGAGGAAAAGGAAGAGTGGGAGGTAATGGAAAAGTATATTTATTGTATAAATGCTCTATTCAGTGAGTTCTCTTGTCTCAATTTAACTGGTATTATAACAGTTCTGGTTTTTGTAAGGATAGAAAAATTTATGTAACCAAATCTGATAAAGGAAAGAAAAATACTGCAGTGGTTTATAGAGACAATGAAATTCAGTGAATTTGCATAATCATGCTATTGTCATATACTACGAAACCCTAATTAGTCCACTGATATAATATTTATTTGTAATGTTTATCAATGCACCTGATCCCAAGTGTCACAGTAAAAGACTGTGCAGTTCATGTAGTTTAACACAAATCAGGATCAAAACAGTTTAACGTTTCATTAAATTTAATTCACAATTAATCACTTAGCTATGCAGCAATGCAATAGATGAATCACAATACTGGGGCACTTAAAAATGTTACTAGACATCTGTGAATTTATAAACAGATTTCTGTAACTAGTCCCAGACATACATGTGGTACATTCAGAAGTTCCCCTCTCCCATAAAGGGTACCCCTTCCCCCTGGGAATTCAAGCTCTCCTATTTATACCCACTTCTGTGGGTGACATGGATGCTTTAGTATGATGTGAATGCATGTCCCTTCTTACAGTCTAAGACACACATCAGTGAGAAAGCACCCAAACAGTCACATGCAGACACCCAGGTGTGGCTCCTGCCTGCAGCCGCCCACGCTGTCTGGAGAGCAGCGACTCACAGCATCAGGAAGGGAGGGTGCTCTGCCTGGCCCAGATGGAGGTCATGATGCTGGCAGAGCAGTTTCTGATGGCTTTAACTGTGTTTCAGCTACTGCTGAAGTTTCCAGTGTGTCCCCTCCCCACTATTACAAATGTTCATGTTTCTTTATTACTACTTTTCAAGTGTGAAAAACTTTTTTAATTCTTTTATTACTACTTTCCAAGCTTGTTTTCTCAACCTTAAGAAGTCTCTCAGTTGTTCCCTAATCATTTTTTATTTGGGCTGGGAGTTATTATCATCCTCTTCAAGATGATCAGTTGGAGGCAACATGCCACTCAGAAATTTTGGTGTCCTATTCACACACACCATTTCCATTGACGTTCCCCATTGTTGCCAGCTGGCTAGGAATGGGCCACAGTATTCATACAGCTGAGGGATAAAATATCATTCTTAAGGTTATAGTCAGGGGGCCTCAATGCTACCTAGATTGTTGATGCTTTAGTGATGGAGAAAGCTGTATGTTTTGAAAGAGTTCTGAGGAGAAATTCAAAGGGCCTGAGAAAGGCACTTAAAGTCACTGAGAAGAATGACATGGAGAGTTTATATGTGAATTGGACTACCCATAGTGTTCCTTGTGTTGTGGATCTGATGGAGTACTAGGAAGTCTACAACTAAGCATGTTCTTGAGTATCAGAATCTCAGTGTTGCTAAAGTGACTTTTTCTGCTAAGTCACTACCTTTACTTCTTTTTTTAATTCACATGTTATAAAATACCAACTGAAATTCTTGACTTTCAGAACTCAGTAACTCAGCCTATTCCTTTATAGCTTATTCATTAAAATGGTCCAATTCGTTATTATTTTCCCAGTCCATTTTCTCTTCCAGACAGTATCTGTGGGAGTGCAGACACACTACAAGGTGACGGGGCTAGCAGCTGGGGTGAAGTATGTTGTTCAGGTCCGCTGCATGTTAGACATTGGAGAATGGAGTGAGTGGAGCTCTGAGAGACACATCCAGATCCCCAATGGTGAGTGGATGACTGCTGTTCTGTAGTTTTTAAATCCTGACACTGTCAATGTTGTGAGAGGTGCCCAAATGGCAGCCCTGAAAACCGGGCTTTTCTCACAGATACTTTGTAGTGCTGGAGGAACAGCTCAGTGCATTTTACCATATTTTTGGTCTAATTGCTTCTTTAGCCTTTTTGATCCACTCAGGATGCTCTGCTGAAACTGGCTATGATAAAGTGGTACTAGGAAGTCACTTCTGCTACAGGTGTGCCTAAATATTTTATTGTTCCCATCCCTTTATTTAGAAATCACATTGATTTTGTATGCAGCTACAGATGTTGGGCAATGGTTTTTGTGTAAGAACCTGGACTGAAAGCACTGCTGTGTCTAACAGAGCATGACACTTGCAGGTACTACCACATGGAAGTCATTATTTATGTTTTCTTGGATTTGAGTAGACACACTAAATATGCATGTCTTCATATCTTGTTGCCAGACAGTTTAGCTAGTTTGTCTCAAATCTGCTGTTACTATTTGTATTATTCATTGTTTAACATTCATTATTTCTAATAACAGTACTGTTAATAGAAATAAAAGTCTTTTAAGTGTCTCATTTTCAGATCTGTCCTAGGCAATTAGACATTTGGAAAAATCAATGTCTCTGCTCTGCATAGTAGAAAATATATATTATTGATGTAATAGAACCATATTTTTGCCACAAATGCACAGTTGCAAAAGTTTCAATCACATCAGCGTTTTGACTAGCATCATCCTATTCAAAATTTAAGCATTTTTCTCTGCCCTACTTTTAAGTGCTTTGCTTGAGTCTATAAAAACTTGCTTGGAAGCAATCAGGAGAGCAGCCAGAGTACTGAACATAACAATGCTACAAGGAAATATGAGAGCTGCTTCTTTGTATCTTTGGAGTCAGATCATAAGTACTTCAGAAGAGAATTACTGGCAAGGACATAAACAAATGGGCAAATATTTACATTCTTAATTTTTCACACATAAAAGCCAAAATAAAGGACAGCATATTTTTTTAAACAATCAGAATGATCTTAAAACAAAGTTTTTTAATAAAAAAATGGTTTCTGTATGTTGTGGTTTAAGCCCAGCTGGCAACTAAGCACCATGCAGCTGCTCACTCAGATCCCACACCCCACCCCACTGGAATGGGGAGGAGAATCAAAAGTAAAACCTGTAGGTTGAGGTAAGTACAATTTTGTAATTGAAAGAAAGAAAAATATAGCAGTAATGATAAATAATAATAATAATGATAATAAAAAGGACAAAACAAAACAAGTGACACATAATACAATCTGACTCATGCCAGATCTCATCTCTGCACCCTGAGTGGCCCCACTTCCAGGTAATTCCCCAGTTTGTATGCTGGGTGTGGAATATTCCTTTAGCTGATTCAGGTCACCTGTCGTGCTTGCTCCCAGCCTTTTTTGTCTGTTTTATACCTCCTCACTGGCAGAGCAGGAGACACAAAAAGGTTCTTGGTTTAAGATAAACACGACTTACCAACCAAAACATCACTGTATTGTCCACATTTTTTCTCACACTGAATCCAAACCACAGCTCTATACCAGGTACTGAGAAAAAATTAACTCCATCCCAGCTGAAAGCAGAACCGTATAGAAAATGGATTGGATAGCAAAGTATATTTTAAATAATTTTATAGAGCCTGCTATGACAATATTTGAGCGCTCCTTGTGAGATTTTGGGGCAGAGAAGAGCCACAGTCAGAGAACTAAAACAATTCTTTAGTGTGGCTACAGTGAGAAAGGATTCTGAATCCAGGTGAAGGTATCAGGCTGTTGCCTGAACTGCTGAACAGTCCCTCCATTCCTGTGCTGCTATGAAGCAAAACTTTTCCTTTGTATTTTATTGTGCTCTGCTTTACATTGTTTTATGAATTCAGGGTGGACCTAATGCCTTAAACTTGCTAATTACTTCATTTCTTTATATCTTACAGGAGGGTCACCTCCTGAAAAGCCCACAATAATAAAGTGCCGCTCTCCTGAAAAGGAAACATTTACTTGTTGGTGGAAACCTGCTTCAGATGGAGGACATCCTACTAACCACACTTTGCTTTACAGCAAAGAGGGGTAATAAACTGTGTGTAGTTATTCAGTGTTTTATTGAAAGGAGCTGGAAAATCCAACCTGGTTGGTTTTGCTTTTGATTTAGGGAGATGTCATTTTCTGTAGTACATGTTTTTTTCCAGTGGCATATTCTGGAATAGCACTAAAGCAGCAACATATTTAAGATTGAAGTAACATCTCTTTATAACGGTGGTGAATTACTGTGAATTCTTCTGCTCCGAAAGATGGACTGCCTTGAAAATTGCCATTGTGCAGCAACTGCATATTACTAAGCAATAGAAATCACAGTCCTGTAAATCTTAGCCATGCAGACCTAGAAATAAAACTGTCCAAAATGACCAGATACTAAAATTTTCATCTTCTGATGATGCTTATTTTGCACTAGTATTCATAGGCCACGAATACCTCCTGACTTCTGCAGTAATATTTCCTTGGAACTTAGATCAAGTGCTAAACATTCATTTTAAAGAAACAGTCAATAGTTATATATTTTAGGTCCTGTGCACTATTTTTGATTCACCTAACACGACTCAGCCTTGCACTGACCTAACAGAATGCTAAGCTCTGCACAGCTGAGAGCCAGATCCTAGTGGAAAAAGTCAGCTACTGATCCAGACAGGTAGGGAAGAGTGTAAGGTCCAGATCCACAACCTCCTCTTTTGTCATTGTGCATCTCAGAGGAGTGTGGACGCAAGTACTACATACTCAGCTTTCTCTCCCATCCCTGCTCTGACTTTGGGAAGCTTAGGAATGGATATGGAGGACAGGTACAAAGATTTTTTTCTTTTGATGAACAAATGATGAAAGACCAAAATAAATTCTGAAAGCATATTAGTGTAATATGCAGAACTCCTGTAAGTGTGAAATGAACACTGGAAATACATAGTTTTTAATAGATGGGTCAGAAAACTTCAGCAGTCACTTCTACTCACTCTCTGGAACATGTAAGGGGTATGCAGTGGACGATGGCTTTCTAAAAAGTAAGAGCTTCAGGCTATTAGCCCACTACTGCATCTACAACAGCCTAAATTCTACAGGTTTTGTAGTCTTTACTTCGTGGGGAAAATGCTTACTACAGTCTCTGGAGTTGTTCCATGACTCTTCAGTTTGGAAGCTGTTTTCTGATTTTCTTCACATTGCCAGGCATGAAAAATCAGATCCAGCCCTAAATAATGGGGACACACTAGTAATCAAAGTCAGGTGTTTTAGTCTGTGTAACCTAATCAGTGTGATTCTTTCATTTCAGAGAAGAAAAAGTTTATGAATGTCCAGATTACAAAACTGCAGGCCCCAATTCATGCTACTTTGATAAAAAGCACACCTCTTTTTGGACCATATACAATATTACTGTGAGGGCAACTAATGAAATGGGAAGTAATGTCTCTGATCCTCGTTATGTGGATGTGACTTACATAGGTAAGACTTAAAAACTATTTTCTGTGGAACCAAATAATTCAGAATCATGGGTTTTGACAAAAGAATTTTAATTTCAGCTCTTCTTATATATAGTATTATATCCAAGTCAAAAACTTCTACAAATAAAATCTTCTCTGATTTAATAACAAATCAATATTCATCCCTCTACCATTTTATTTTTAAACGAAACATAAAAATGCTAAAAGCTTTAAAACTGTGTTCAGATAACCATTTATTGGTCTTCCATATTCCTTTCAGTCAACCCCTTAAAAACATCATTTAGCTAAAATCATTTTTCCACTGTACAAGCAACTGAAATCAAATTTATCTTTTAACTAATAATACTTAAATTTGATTACAGAAAAGTAGTTGTGAGACCCAAAAGAATTTGCATTAGTGCTTTTTATAGCAGTATACTGATAATCTCTTTCTTAGACTTTTTCCACAGAGTGGCTGT
>JAWWMP010000093.1:58925551-58935687 GCA_035047865.1 Dendrocincla tyrannina
TCTGTCGTGCTTGTGTCCTCTGACACAGCACATGTTTGGCCATCATTTACCGATTCCTCTGCTGAGCCACTGTCCTTGTCCACGCTGGGCACCTCCTTCTGTTCAGCTGTTTCTTCATCAGCACTTTGATCAAGAGAGTCCTCATAACTCTGTTCAAACAGAAGAAATGAAATACTTTCAGTTCATTAGTGACTGTGTTTACAGTACTCATTTACTTCAAACATGCGTGGGTGGGGAGAAGAGAAAGCCATGGACATTCTTAATTTTACTGTGTTTTCAGAGATTGTAACAGCTAAAACCTTAGTTCTTCTGTTTTGAAAGATGAGGCCACCTGTGGTGAAGGAAGAAACACCAATAAAATAGCCTCTAAAACTGCAGGAGCGGAAAATTAAGGTAGCTTTTAATGATACATGGGGCTCATCCTGTTCTGACTACCATTTCCCATCTCACAGATAGTGCCTTGGCTTACAATTTTGCAAAAGGCTAGTTACTTGGACTAAAGTTTTTTGTGCTAGACACCTGTGTTAGGACACCTGAGCCACAATAACTGAGCTGACTGAAACTAGATAGACACACTGTATTTTCCTTCCCCAACATTAGAAACACTGGCAGCCTTTTCCATGTACCAGACTCGAATGATCAGATTCAATACAGTCATTCCAGCAGTACATCAATCCCCCATCTGAAGCAAACAGCAAAGCTTCCAAAAGCAAGATAACAAATTTGACTTAACACTACATTAATGTAACTCTATCATCTCTAGTGCAAAGTCTCAGCTATCAGAAAAAACTTGGCCAATCTATCTTGGGAAGAAGAAAACAAAAACCACAGCAATTCCCTGTACTCCATAATGCTTGGCAGTGGATGGAGGTTTAGATCCCTCTGCACAAGACTCCAGCTCATGCTATGTAAGAGTGGCACCTACTGTTCAGGCTGCAGCCGGCCCAAAATGATGGAACAGAGCCACAGTGCCTATATGCCACCCACGCACCGAGAACAGACCTTCTGATGCCAGTCAAACAGAGGAGGAAAAAATTAACTGGAGCTTGATGGCTTGCACAGAAACATAGAGGTCGAGCCAATAACGACTTTGACTATGAACTGGATTAACCAATGTGAAGTCAGAAAAATTCAGTTGGTTGAAAGTCTCAGGGAAATCTCTTGAGGGCAAGAGATAATAATGGAGTGGGAGAGGGCAAAGAAGGTGAACACAGGGTAGTAGACTAGAGGGGTTAGGCTGGGGGAAGACAGAAGACATTCCTGGGAAAGGATGGAAGAGGCAGGACCTGCTACAGATAGCTCACTGGGACAAAGCTAGGACTGAAGACTAAGTAGAGAGTAGGTTAATACTTGAAAAGGATAAAACTTGAGGAAGGCAGACATAAGAGTATGCTCACTATGGCACTGCTACCACTCAAGCCTGAAACAGCTTGCAGTTGGTGAATTTCACCTGCTGCTGTTGGCACAGAGCAGTCACACCGTGCACAGACTCAGATTGGTTTTACATGTGTTTACAGTTCAAGTGAAAGGTAGAATGGATGTGTTCATTCAAACAGAGACAACAGGATGCCAATAGAGTCTTAGTCTTTTCATCTTTCCCCCCCAAATTAGAGATTAACAGTACATTGTACCAACTTCTGCAACTAAACCCAAAAGTAACACCAAACTTAGCTGTTAATGGTAATGCACAGTTGGTCTTTCTGATTAATTCCTTTCAGTCTCCCTTTCTTGCCTATTTCCATCTATTTTCCTCATACTTTTGACTGTAGCCTTTTTAGGGCCAGCACCACATATTAAAATCTGCACAAACAGAACAAAGTGAGGGCTATGAGATTATAATCATATTTTTATGATAATAAAGTGTAATAAAAATTATTCTGAAGGCAAAGAATTAAAAATATTTTTTAAATAATCTTCAACTTGTGTGGAATTTCAAGTTCTCCTATTTTTCAGGACAAAACAAAATTCCCTGAGTATCATTATATGACTACATACCTTCATTGTTTTCTGTTTCTTCTTCTGCTTCTTTGAGAGTCTGTAAAGATAAGAATTTGAAAATGGCTCTTTACATGAAAAAAACCCCACACAATCAAACCCAAAACTGGTAGAATTTCCAAAGAAGTGCCAAACTATATTTTTCCTTTTTCCTCTTAACATGGTATTAGGGAGGCAGTAGACACAAAGAGTTACTCATGCCTGAAATTAAAACAATAGGTGTCCTAAACTACTGCTCGCATTTAGTAAAACGTTTATTCTGGTCAGGCTGAGCCTGAAGATACTAGTGAGATAGCTGGGATTTTGCTCTGGCTGTTCAAAAAATGAAGTTGTGCAACTTACTTCACCAATTCTGCTTTTAAGCACACTTATTTTCCATGAATGCCAGCAATCAACTGACAAGTACCAAATCAATAAGCATTGTCTCAGTGCAAGTTCCTCTCCTTGAAAAATAACAATCCCTTCTTTTCCTTAACATGTAACTTAAACCAGCAGAGAAAACACAAGGCTATTGTTTTACAGCATTTAAATACAGTCATACTAATGCACGTGTTTTACTGGAACTCTGACACTAAGAAGTATTTCAAGTTGCACAACACAGAGTTCCCATGCAACTGTAAATCATCGGAAGCTCCGAGGGCCACCAAGACTTATTAAATCATGAGTCATGGTAACATTAAAACCAATTTAAAGTACTTCTGCTTAGGCACATCTTCTGTTTCTTCCTCCTCTTTGGTATTTATTCCATCTGCATCATCTGAAGACACAGGAAACTTCCCTTCTTCCTCTTCTAGTTGCTGTCGTAACAGTGCTACCATCTCTCGATGCTTCTTTGATTTCTCATGATTCTTCATGCTGTGAAGACCAGATCATTACTGCAGGTTGCTTTGAGCAAACGTTTATATTTACATATAAACCAGTAATAGGCTTATTATCCATCACTACAAATGTAAATCTCTGCACTGACAACATCTCTACTGGAAAGACGACACTGACCATTATGTGAAGTTAAAGTCTTTAAAATGAGTTTTTAAAGAAGTTAAAATCCAACACCCCCTACCCCCAAATCCCCAAGCACAAGCACTTACGTTCTCTCAGTTTTAAAAAATTTGTCACAAGCAGGGCAGTACAGACCATCAACAAATTCAGCTTCTCCAGTTTCATCATTCAGTTTGTCTGAAGAGATCAGTGGGGATCAGAGAGACAAAGTCAGATGAGCAATTTTTGAGCAAGCTGCTCTTTAAGCCCCAGAAAATAGTCACAGCACTGACACTCAACTTCTTCAGTATTCCTGACACACAGACAGATCAAGACTCCCTCACCAAATCACACACTAGAATACATTAACAGCTGTAGCTCGATTTCCTCTCATGTTCAAAGAAAGACATGAGACTCTAGCCTGGCTCCCTCAGCAGGAGGCAGAGAGCTGCACTACAGCATGAACTGGAAGTCTGAGGCTGTAAGTGAGCCAACACTCAGGCTGCAATGATTCAACAGAGATCACCTCCCCACATACCATACCTTCAATGCCTTTTGTCTCCGGTTCTTCTAGCTCCTCTTCACCATCTGATCCATCTCCAAATTCCTTTTCATATTGTGCCTCCATCTCTTGCAGCTCTCTCTCCAGATCTGACATAGTTATCCAGCTCTGCTCTTTATACTGTTCAGCAAGCCTGCAGGTAGAACAATACAGTAACTTCAACACTGTGTCTGTGAGATGGGGACTACAAAAACAGCGTTACTTAAAGATAACTTGTTCTCAGGTATTGCAGGAGAAAAGTTCTGAATCTATTACGATGGAGCAAACAATTGTCTGTAGAGCCTGGAAATGTGTTAATTTTAGTTAATTTGTGATGTCAATGGGCACATCTATACTGCAAGCAGAAATATTAATGTAGGTAGGTCCTGCTTGAATTTCAGGCAGAACATGCTGTGCAGCATGGTCAGTATCAAGTTGACAGCAAGCAAGTCAGCTCAATCCTGCTCTAAGATCTAAACTCACAAACAATACAGGACCACAAAATCCACAAGCACATTACTCCTTGACTGTGCACTATGGGAATGTACAAGCTCAGTTTTCCTAAACCAAGTGTGGCTTAAGTTATCAATCTGTATCACAGGACAGCTGAATTTTGATCCAGCTGGCTTCTGGACTCAGAATTATCAAGCTACTTGTCAGTAGATGCATAAGTCTGCTTCACTGTCCCTAAAGGGAGAAGACACATATATGTATATACATAAATTTTACACAATATAGATTTTAATTACTATGTAACTTTAATATATATGTGGTTATTTTGCAAGTACACTCTTACTAAGAATTTAAGCTTCTCCCTCCTATATGCAGGCGAAAAGTTCTTCCAGTTGAAAAAATAAATCGTGTTTACACTTGGGAGACCATCTCTTCCTATTTTGGGAAAAATAAAAGCATCATAAACAGTATTTAGTCCAATGAAAGGGTCCTTTCCAAAGAGTTAAAAGGAAAAGCAGAACAAAGTTCATTTTTCCCACTTTCTTTTTAGCAGGTACGGTTCCAAGCCGGATGAAGCTGATCTAAGTTCAAGTTGTCATAGTCCTGTTCTCCCTCATTCTAAAACTGACATTCTTTTTTCTTTAAAGGAACAATGTTCACTATTAAATTTTACTTCCACAGCTAAGTAAAAGCACGCTGGGTTCTGTGCTATTACAGCCAGTAACGTGCAGCACTCAGATAACTATTCTCCAGTTATCTTAAGGTTCTACAGGTCAGTACAACACAGACATTTAAGTTTTAAAGAGGTCAAATTTGAGACCAAAAATAATACCTAAAATTTTCAAGCATGTGTAGAAGAGCAAACGGAGAAGAATCTAATTCTATACTGTATCCTCATGTATAGTGTGTCCAATTTGAAAAGATTTGTTCCATGTTTACATACTTGGCTTGTTTGAGCTTCTGTTGCCTCCGAAATTCCTCTGCTTTCCTAGTTTTTTCTGCATTTTGTTCTTCTACAAGTTTTCTGTGAGCCTGTACTCTTTTATCCCTTTTACGAATAAAGGCCACTAGCTGACGGATGAGTTCATTCCTTTCTTTCCTTGCTTTCTCTCTTGTTTTCTTGTTCTCTTTTTCCATAGCTCGTTTCTCCCAGCGGTTTGAGGCCTGTCGCGTGTCATATTCTTCTTTCCAAGCAAAGTTTTTCTGAGTACAGAAACTCTGCCAATATGCATAGAAAGGGTGGACTACCTGTAAGAAAAAAAATTTTAAATAAGTCACTTGTTTACCAGGGGAAACACAAAAACCATACAAGTAATTCAGGACTTTTGTGACAATTTTGTTCTGAATTTCTATACAGGTCACAGTTTTGCCGCAGAGTATAAATAGATCACATGAAGGTTTCAAGAAACCTCTAATATCATCCTTAAAGTTTGAAAGTGTATCAATTGAACAACCTTGTCTAGACTATTATCAAGTGCAACTTTTAAAAATACTGCCTTCCAGGAGATTGAATCAATCTCCTGGACACTAGTGTCCAGTTAATTAGCTGTGCTGTATTTTTCCTGAAAAGTATGATCAGAATTGGATGTGCTATCCACAAGCTGGTATATACACAGATTGCCTATGAACCACCACAATAAATCACACCAAAGGCTGGCCATGCATTTCCAACAGCAGCCAGTGACCAGCATAAAACAGTAAAAAACCCATAATGCACATAATGCTATTTCTTTCCTGTATACTCTGTTTCCAGAGCACGACAGAAATTAATAGCCCTTGATGATACAACAGCACAGAGCCTTGACTTGCACAGTTTAACAAGGGGCTATGTAAAGATCCGTTTCCTTCTGTTTTGTTAGCAAACTATACGACTGCAGTTTAAAATTATGCCCTCTAGCTTTCACATTGAAAGAAAAAGTAGGTGATCTTTACTTATTCTCCTCTCTTTTACTATTCATGAGTAAACGCTGGATTAATAACATGGCATAGTAATTACTTTGGGTTTGTTCTCTATTTCTCTCCACGTAATTATTATCCTTCTGCATTTTGTATATTCAGGAATCAAGATATACCTAAAATCCCTTCTTACATCACTTGCCCCATCAATCTTTCTTTTACATACTTACTCCTATATGCACTCCTGGCTCATATTTTGGGATACCTCACAGAAGTATTTAACCTAGTGGTTTAATATCTCCTCTTACAGTGACTCCTCTTTCTTTCATTGTCATTCACATGGACTACAACTATCAACACCTCAAAAATACTTTCTAGCAGCCCTTCTAAATGAAGTTCTGGATGTGGCCTCTGGCAGGTAAGCTGCTGCCTTTTTTATCTGCTCTATAATTGCCATGTATTCATATTTTATGCAATAACCTAAGTCAGATTAGACTACATAGCTCAGATTTCTACTTCAGAAGGGGATACTTCTGTGCAAAAGAATGCACAGCCATCAACTGATCTCAGGGATCATCCTCACCTTGACCAGCTGTATGAGCTGAGACTCCTCAGCAATGAAATGCAAGCACATCTCTGACGTTCTCCAGCAGCCTGTACAGCACCTCTTGCTGAACTCCAACATGGATTTTGTTTTGCCTACTATTCATACTCGGAGCTGATTGGTTTTGTTTCTGTATCTCACTGACCTCCAAGTCTTCTCTTCCCATGAAGGCTTGTGAACTCACAGCCTTATGAGTACCTTTCCTGGCTGCCTGGCACCGAACAAGCTGCCTCTCATGCTTCTTGTGGATTCATTGAATAGACCAAACCACAGAGCATTCACATCACAGATTTTGAAGCCTCTGTAAAGTTTTTGTAGCTACCTTCTAAAACTCTTTCCCCACAATACTCCTGCTGAGTAGAGAAGTGAGCACTGCAATGCTGGAATCCTCTGATAGTGTAACCTCTTTGTCTGAATATAACACAACAGGGAAAATTAACTTTCGACTTCACAGAGGCTATTTTCTATTAAATATCTCTATGAATCCCCAGGGGGAAAAAAAAAGTGAGCACTTTGCTTCCAGAACAGAATGAACAAGGCAGATTTTAAAGCATGTTGGTACTAGAATTCCAGCCCTTTTTGCAGTTATTAATTGACAGCATAAAAGCTATTTTGAGTCTATAATCACATCTGTCCCACAGCCTCAAAACAAGCAGTTTCCAAAAGATGAATTTCAAGACAACTTCATTAAAAGACAGCTTTTATCTGGCTCTCTGAACTATATATATTCTCCCTAGGGAAGATTTTCACTTCTTAAGCCATCCTGTAATGTTTCCTGGCATCTAAACACCCTTTCTGACAGTTCTTAAGAAGCTGGATTTGTAACTTTAGTTTCCAACTCCAGCTGAGATTTGTACCATTGAAGTTACTAACTTTTAAGGTGTTTATCAATTTAAATTTCATAAATAATTGGCCATAGAGTAAAGGTGACAGGGAGAAGCAGCAGACTAGAGGCAACATTTGAGTACACTTGATACTGTGCAATTATTCCCCAGGGAAACTGTTATTACTGTATCATTTAATTTCAACACAGGAATACTGGCAACCTCAAAAACCAAAAAAAATCCTAAATCTGACAGAATATAACAAATAGCTCGTAAATAAAATAAAAAACCAGATGACAAGAATTCAAGTGTCCCACATACATTTTCTTTTCTTGCTTCACAAAGGAAAGCATGCAATATTTTCAGAATCAAATCTTACTGCAAGCTAACTGCAGATGACAAGGTAATCATAGTCGGAGCTTACATTGCAGGCCAACCACATAATCTATTTTCTGTAGGCTGTGCTATGCAGTAAATGCTAGGCAGTTTTCCTATATTGGAAAAAAATTATCTCAATATCCCTTTCTGTAATGTAAGTTAAGTTGTGTTACACACTGGTAAACTCCTCTCTTCAGGAAGTAAACATCCGTTCTTTTGTTTTACAGGTCCTGCACCACACTTAAGTTCCATCAGCATAATTGATGGTTGGCCCCATGAAGTGTCTGTCTGACAACTTACCCTAAAGGCCTGGCTAATACTATAGTCCAACAGGAAATCACAATTTTAGTTCACCTAAATATTTCAAATCAGAGCACAAGCACCTCCTTTATAGTAATCAGCTACAATAGTAGAAATACTACAGATACATGGTTTTATAGTTGCTTCAGAGATCAGCAGGGGCTTTTCCTTTGGTTTCAGTGTAGGATAAAGTAATGGCTTAACTCTGCTACCTTCAGTTCAGATTTACATTTGCTCTTACCGTATCATAGTCACTTTGGGAATATCCAAACATAGGGAATTCTTCAGGATCTTCCTGGGTCATGTACTCCATCTCTTCTTTCGCAATCTTTTCAAAAACTTCTCGATAGACTGTAAAAAATCCCTGGAATAAATAAATAAAGTCTGGCTCATTTTGCATGCCTCAATAACAGATGTACAAATGCTCAGGTGCAGGAGTGTATTTTAGAGAAATACTACAATTCTGCAAAAGCAACTCAAAACCAGGGTAAAGGCCTTGCAAGCATTTGCTGTAAAGACTCATCTATTTAACAGAGTTCCATTATCTCACATGCCTCCTAGTTTTATCTCCTTCATGTAGTCTGTCTCTCACACCTGTAGTCAAATCTAAATCTAAAAAGAAAAATTGTTCAGCGTGCTGGAGATGGTGATACATTGCTAGTTACACAGGATCAGTTTTGTAGAAGTTTCAGACAGAAAATTCACTATTAAGTATCCTGTCTTTTTTTAACTTAACACATTACTATCTGACTCCTAGAACAATAAAACGAAGAACAGGTAAGCACTTTCTCTGGTGGAGGTTTTTCTGATCACCTGAAGCTTTTTAATTTATAGTGATTATTTTAAAATTCAACAGGGAATTAAAAAATCCATTAGGGAATTCAATAGGGAATCCAGTAGCAAGCACACCTTCCCCAAGGACTCTTGTTATATTGTTTTTTTGTAGTTTGAAGCACTCTAGCCCATTAGAAGTATTTCTGAACAAACGGATGGTATTGCAAAGCTCTGGAATGCTTCACTATGTATCAGTAAATAATATACACACACTCTGTCATCAAATGGCTTAGCTGGAAATTATGATTAAGTAATTGTTGGACAATATGCAAGAATTGAAGTTTCCCTAAACTTTAGTCCAGTGTAAGTTTTGCCTTAAATCCATGTAAGCATTATTACAACCTGTGATAGTAATTCTACACGTAACTTTTCAACAGCAAACACATGCAATCACTTATAACGGAATTTAGACTGATTCACTGAACTAATTCATTACCTTTTCATCATCTCCATATCCAGAGTAACAGCTAACAGTGAAGTAGTGCAGCAGATCCAAACTATCATCTTGATACTCTCCATCAACTCCCCCTTTCAGCAGGGCCTCCCTGTGATTATCATACCTAGAAAAAATTCACAGCATCAAGGATGTAGAGACACAGAACATTCTCCAGTGATGGTAAGCTAACACAGTACACCTATCACACCAGTATAGCTTAGCCCAGTGTCTGTAATTTGACTCTCACATCCAAAGTCTTCAGAGAGAAAAACAAAACAAGTTTAGTAAATATTCTCTCTCAAAGTTTAGTTACTTACTATTATTTTATCTGCAATATCTATAGTAGTACTTTCTTAACAGGTGGCTAGCAATCAATTATATTTGAGCAAGATGCTTCAGAAATGGGTAGGACATTATTTAAATAAACCCATACTTACACACATGCAAAAACCCCAAATCATACAGTGGCATATACAAACTGAAAAACAGTCCTGTATTTTCAAAGAGGACAAAACTTAGTACAGGTGGTTTTGGCTACGTAACCTGGTAGACGCTTCACCCCGTTTGAAAAGCAAGCTGCGCAGCACATCCCCGAGTATCAATCACTTAAAGACCAGAGTGCCTATTTCCGATTAGGGCTGTTACAGAAACACAACACCACGTGCAGCAGGGCGCTGACCCCCTGCCTGCAGTCCCCTGGGCGGGAGGGCTGGCCAGGGGACACCGGGGAGAGCTGTCCCGGGAGGAGGAGAGCAGGGCAACACCGCCTGGCCAGGGGATACCAGGGAGAGCAGTCCCGGGAGGAGAACAGGGCAACACCGGCTGGCCAGGGGACACCGGGGAGAGCTGTCCCGGGAGGAGGAGAGCAGGGCAACACCGCCTGGCCAGGGGATACCA
>JAWWMP010000093.1:58959164-58972882 GCA_035047865.1 Dendrocincla tyrannina
AAACTAATGCTTTTACCTTTTGAAATAGTTCCATTCCACTACCAGGTAGTTAAGGAAACTATGAAGTATGGTATGGTTTTTGTGTACTCAGTGCATTGGGTGGATTGGGACAGCTACCTTAGAGCGTGTTAATCTTAAATAATATTACACTAAAAAATGTAGCTGCTTGACGTTCTGGCTTAGCATAAATATCTACTCCTCCTCACTGCTGCAAGGCTCACTTCTGCTCTGCCAAAGACTGCATATGACAAATGTCAGGATTCTGAGTGCTACAGCATCAAACATCCCCAGTAACAAGATGCAGTTTATACTCAGTACAGAAGACCTCACAGAGGATTTCACCTTTACCCAGGCAACAGGAGTGCTTTCCTCTAGGTTAACCTGCTTCTGTTGGAGGAAGCTGGAAAGTACTTACAGGGTAAACACAATATGGAGTGGCCTAAGTAAAAAGTCTGAAGAACATACTTGCATTTTGGATACGAAAAGCAGGCATATGTGTAATTACTGCACAGGGAAATGCACACGGAAGTGGTACAGACGGACAATTATATCCCCCTCACAAACAGCACAATAACACTAAAGCAGCGAATTGCCAATTTTAAATCTTATCTTAAGGCAAATCTAGATAAACAACCATAACAGGACTAATAAAAATAGGGAGTTTTCTTGGCTTTTTTTTTTTGTTTTGTTTACTTTTTCTGTGATTGGCTCTTACACATTGATAAAATTTGCTTAAGCACTTTCTGGACATCTTCATCCATTTGACCCTAGACAAGAGGAGAAAGAAGAAAAGATGATTGAATTCATGCAGCTTTCTACAATTTAAGAATATTGACAAACTGTTTTGGAGGTATGGTAACTACATCCATTTCCGAAAGGGAAGAACTGTTAAATTTATGCTTGATCTGTTACACCTTTTGAGAGGGATGTCTTACATAAAACATGCCAAGTTCTTACTAGGTCTGCAGAAAAAACACCTTTAATTAAAATACCAACACTGTGTGAATGACAACATCCATACCTGCACAGCATAGAGAAGATGCATCCTGTAAACCGAGACAATTTCCTGATGTTGTTTTTTCGTTTCCTAGAAAACAGTTAAGCAGAAAGGCACAGAGTATTCAGAACTATTGAATTCAGAAGTCCTCAGCTAGGTTTACACAGGGGAAATTACAAACCATTCACATGCAATGCATTGAAAACCAGCTCAGGCAGTGCTGTGCCACTAAGCACTCTAAATTTGCTCAGAAGCATGTCCAGGAATTGCTGTACTTTTACCCATCCCAGTAAAAAAGCTGGGAGATAACATCAGTTGTAAAAAGTGCAGAACTGCAAAGGTATGGAATGAGCACACACTCTATTTCCAAGCTTATCAGCAACCAGAATTGAGGCAAGTCAACAGTATTCTGAAAAATCGATTCTGAACTGCAACTAAGCTCTTCCATGAAGACAGTGAACCATCTGTCAGCTAATGCCTTCACTGGGAAAAAGAGGTGCTTACAAAGGTCTTAACCCACAAAACCCTCAGCTAATGAAGGTCAGCCACCTTTTTAATGACCATAGACTGCCACAACCCAGAAGCCATCTTTCCAAGTAGATGTGAAGCTGCTGGGAAAGCTAACCTACCAGAAGGAACGAGCACTTCTGTCCTGCTTTAAATCCTACCCACTTTCCTAATGTGCTGCACACCTTTGCACCTTACACTACTTTTCTGGTCCTTAAGCAGTGGGAGATGAAGGGTCCTTTCAGACATGGAAGACTGGAATAAGAAGCAGTCTGAGCCTTGACACTGGCAGGATGCAGTGTGTAATTGTCTGCCCACTATCTCTCCCTGCTGCAAGGGAGTTTTTCTGGCCTGTGGGCATATTGACTCTTCTTTCTTCCCGCTGGGGAAGGTAGGAAGGAGACACCAGTTCAACCATTTGGCATGTCAGACTGGGAATTCTCCTTTCAGAGTCACTCCATAGCTCTTAACAAAGGCCTCTGATGGGCAGGACTTTCTTTTCATCCTCAGCAGTGAATTAGACTGCTCCTTTGGGCAGGCAGGCTCTTGGAAATATCAATTATGACTCAACCCAGCTTAGAAGATTGGACTTTTCATGCACAAAAATAATTTAAAAAAAACCACCTCTGTAAGCAGTTCAGAACTTCAGAAAATAAACTCTGCTCCTCATAAACAGATGGATTTGCTTGATTTGAAACCTCATGCTTTCAATGAGTGTGTCTTCCAGAAAGTTTAATAAAACAAGACTACTTCAGCTGATGAATGTTCTTGAAAAAAATACAAAAATCCCCTGCACCCTACTCTAACTTTTCCACAAAACAGTCTCAGCTGCAGGTCTGGTCACTACATTCCATTACAAGAATTTTGTTTCTCTATTGGTCTGAGAAAAATACATGGGAAAACAGCTTTCTTTAGTTAGGCTTTATCTAAAGAGCAATCCATGACTTGCAGATTCCTAGATGTTTCAGAGAAATAGGGAAATTACAGAATTTCTGGATGAAGGTTCCTTCCCATGTACTCATTGACTGTATGCCACTTTAAACAGGCCAGAGAGAAGAACAGCACCCACATATTGAGAGAGCTGGGACTAATGTTAGGTTTACAAATTATCACACTTACAGTCAGTTGGTTTTGCAATTGCTTCACTTGTTGTTGTAACACCTCCAGCTGCTGGCTTTGTCTTTTGGGGGCACTGCTAGAGTAGGAAAGCTGAGAAAGGCTGTTCAATGCTTCTTTTAATTTGCTAATTTCCTTGGACATTTCATTGATCTAAGGAGGCAAAACCAGATTTTCATTAAAAGATGCAAGGTATGCTGTATTCCTGTGGGTCTCATCTTTGAGTTATTTGTGACTTAATTTAAGAAGTGGGGAAAAACAAACCGTAAACAATTCAGTGGACAAACAGAGACATCATGTAAGCAAAGGACTACAATGCTTCTCGATTCCTCATCCTAGTCCAGTCTATTCAAAATGCACTCCTCATTCTGAAAGCCAGCAATACTTACAAAGAAGGACTGCATTTACGACCTTTACAAATTCTGCTGCTGAACACAAGGCATAAACCTACCAAACACAGGCCAGCTATTCACAGCTAGCAAAAGGCATAGTTTTTAATGAAGAAATTTGAAGTGATAGATATGGTTGCTGCAGAGGAAAATTAGTCTAATCATGCTACGTTTGACATAGTAATATCGCAATAGCGAATTTTTGCTCCTTCCTGGTATTTTGCTTTCTTGTCTCCTCTGCAATGTATTCCTGCTCTAAATCCCACTTTTTTGACTTCAGTTGCCTGAATAGTGTGACCCCAACCTAAGCAGAAGTTGAAGGAGGTAAATTGAAAGATCACGTCTATCTCCATGGGAGAGGGAAACCAACTGCAAAGTTAAACATACTGAAAACTGCTTTAAAACCTGAATTTTGAGATGGGCAAACGCACTCAGAAGTTATTCCACTCATTGACACTTCAACTATTAACCAATGTCATCTATTAGGTCACTTGTGCACCATCCAAACATGCTTTGCTGTATGAACTGATACTACCCCTCATCTGTAGTGAGTCACTGACCTTTTTATCTTTATCTTCTTCTAGTTTTGATGAGCTTTTAATTTCAAGAAGAGCTTCTTGAACTTGATGGTACTTTTGCTGAAGATCAGTCACCTCCCGTTCCTTTGCTTCAAGCAGAGTATGCATTCCTTCTTTTGCTTCTTTCAAGTGCAAAATTTCATTTCTCAGTTTCACAGTATCTAAGGACAGGTTTTCCTTCTCTCGGATTACATCCTTCAGTTTGGATGACAAAACACTAACTTCACCCTCTAGTGATGACCGGAGCTTTTCATATGTAGCCTTGGGTACCATAGCTTCATTAATTGCAGCTTTTTCTTCCAGTAACTCCTTCTCCAAGTTTCTTAATTCACCTTCCTTGTTGGTAAGCAGTCGTTTGAGCTCATTTATTTCTTCCTCCATTTCCTTTATAGTATTTCTGAGTGCATTAATCACCTGACGATGTTCAGTAATTGGCAAAGAGTTTTGTTTCTGAGTGTCTAACAGTTGTTTTAGCTCTTCTGCCTCATCTAATACTTTTGTGTACTGGGATTTCATTTCTGATAACTCATTTTCTGCTTTGTATTTCAAAGAATTTGTTACCTCCATCAGTTTCTCATGCTCTTCTCTAGGAATGTAGTGTAAAGCTATATCATCCAGAGTTTTTTTCTTCCTGTAGTCTTCAAGCTCTGCTTGTGCTTCTTTGTACAACTGAGACAATTCACTAAGCTGTCTGTTGAGCTCATCTACCATTCCATGCATCACATCTTTCATTTCTCCAGCTTCAGCACTAGATTCCAACTGTGTCTGATTTGTCAGCTTTTCCTGTAACCTTTTGATTTCCTCCTGCCCTTCTTTGTACCTCTCAATCAGCAATGCTTTCTCTTGATTAATGTTATCAATAACTGAACAATATGAATTCTTCATTTCCTCACACTCCTCCACAGACAGTTTGCTTGCCACATTCTGCTCTCTGTCTTCAAACTTTTTCTGTAGCTCTCTCACTTTTTCTTTTTGTCTTTCACTTTCTTCCAATGCTTTCTTCAATTCTTGCTTAAGTGTTTCAACTTCTGCATATGTAACTTTCAACATACTCAGATCAGAACTGGTTTCTTCACTTTCAGAGGAAACAAGACCCAGCTTCTTTTGCCTTTGTGTGTTCAAGGCCTCTTTCACAGCTTCCTCATACCTGTTCTGAGTTTCTTGGAACTTCAGGTTAAGATCAGAACCATTTTCTGAAATGTCTGGGCTATTCAAATGATCTGTTTCTGGAACTCTAGACTGGACCTGAGCTTCCATGTGCCTTTTTTTGGCTTCAGAATTCTCTAATTTCCTCTGCACATCCTTTAAGTCTTCCTGGAGGTACTGTGTTTTTACTTCTCTGGGGCTTGTCAACTTTTCTTGGATTTGAGTGGTGTTTAATGTAGGCTTCAGTTCCTGAGTTAAAAACTCATTTTGTCTCTCTGCTGTTTTTTCAAACTCTGTTTGGGTTGAATAAGATTCTACAGTTGAATCCTCTTCTTTAGGTGTTCTTTCCTGTCCAGACAGAAACACGAACAATTGCACAATAAATACATTATTGTATTTTTTTTAGAATAGAGTAAGCAAGGAAATATTGCTTCACTATACACAGAAAGATGATTAAAGAGCCATGGAAGAAAGTTTTAGAAAAATTCAAAACCCAGCTGCTTCCATTTAGTCATCTACAGTGGTGTAAGTGCCAAGATCCTCTGAAAGTCTGGACTGATCTTCATAAGCTAATAATCAAAGCTATGCAAATTAAAATTCTGCTAACACAACTGTTAACAACATGTTTTAGAATGTGCTTATCATAATAAACAAAGTTACTCAGTAATTTATGGGAAAAGTAAGAAGATCAAAACACTGATTTAATCCTTTGGGGCAGAGTGTTTCCAAGATCTTACCAACAAACTCATAAAATTATCTTCAGAGTACATCTCTTTGAAACAGTAAGAAGCTATTTGTTCTGCTAGCAGATTAAGAGAGCACCAAAACAGCACAAAAATATGCCACCTGTAATTTGTCCTGCAGCTCCTTATTGTGCAATGTCAAAGAAGCAATTTTTGCTTGCATCAAGAGTAGTAGATCTTGTTGGTCAGCCTCGGAACTCACATCCAATAAACTATCAGTGCCTTTGGAGAAAAAAAAAAAGATTCAAAAGCTTTCAAAAAGCTGAAATTCTAGCTGGTTAGTTATTCTAACATTTCAAATTAAACAGTTTGTTCCCATGACCACTAAATGCAGTGAGCAAGCAAACTGTTCCTATAAACTCCCCAAAAAAGTGTAAAATTCACTCAAGAGAAGTGGGAGGTTTTGGTGGGAAGCTGCTAGTGGAATTACAACACATTACTCTCAATACTTGGTGTGTCTCATGTTCTAAGCAGAAAGGCACAGAGGATTTCTGACTGGATTTGAACATTTCACACCACCTAAAACACCTAACCAAAGATGAAAGTAAGGATTAATGGTATACCTGTGGTGCTGTCACTCAGCCTCTCTTTATTATCTCTATGCAAGGAGCTGAATTCTTCCTGCTAAGACATCAAAAGAAAGTATTTACACAGAAAGCAGATGTAAGGTTGGACAGCTCACCAAAATGAACTATGGACAGTATAGATTCTGCTGGATAAAACCTGTCAAAGTGGATTTCTTTTATTTTTGAGGTCTCATTTAATTGTAGCATGTGTCCAGTACTTCAAAGTCTGTTAAAGCCATTCAAGTCCCATTGCCCAATTCCCATTAAATACTAATGAAATATAGGCAACTATCTTGTAGATAGCTTGGAAGACTGCAGCAATAAATTGACATGTAATTAAAAAAAAAAAGTCTTCAGATCGGATAGAACACAGTCATATTCCTGACAGCTTTTGGTAAAAGGGTCTCTTTCTGTACTGCCCAATTCCATGCCCTTTGCTGGTATTAGAAAATGAAGTACTGTAGGATTAATACTTTCATAACCATATTCCTAAACACTAACTAGTCTATGACTATTTCTGTATACATACCTGTTAAATTTTAATCTACAATAGTTTTATAAATTACATTGAAGTAGATTTGCATTCCGTTTTGTTCCTAAAGTCAGCTAATTAAGTCACAGAAGACTCTGCAGTCAGCAAAACAGAATATTAAGCAAAACAGATAGTATACTTTCCTTCCCTAAGCTCATAAGAACAGAACACTGATACCTTGCACACTTGATCAGCAAAGAAAGCCTGCCCTTTTCCAGTCATGGGAGTTGAAGTTGACGAGTGTGGAGAGGACAAATCATTAAGCTGTAAAAGATTTTTATATAAATGGGTTTGTATAAATACATGGACACATAACTACCTCTCTAATATGTGCCCATATACACACACACACACACACACATTAAAGAGTACTTTTCTCTGCACTAACATAAGTCACAACTCTGGACTATTTTCTAAGAGCAGACCTAATTATTTAGTGCTCTTCTGAGTCAGTATAACATAAGGACTGTAGCTATTACAGAGGTAATATTCCAATTTAAGATTAAACCCAACTGTTAGATTTATATAGCATCAAAATGCAGGGTTTTACTTCCATATGCTTCTATGCATATAATAATGTGTACACACACATATATATATATATGTATAATCAAAATATACAGAAATATTTACTTATTGAAATCAGCAAAACCAAGACCACTTCAAGTTGAGCTGGAAAAAGCAATTTTACACTAACATTTGTACCGTTGTATCTTAGACCATGCTGTATTTCAAGCAATTTTGCCAAGTTAACCTAACCCACATGTGCTTTATGGTGTCATCCTAATGTCAGGAAAAGCACTCATAGTAAGACAAGCATACAATATAACAGTGACAGAGCAAATCCAGCCCACATAATTCACATAATGTTCAAAATGTTTTACATCCCCTAGAAGCATCTCAAAATTGGTCTTTTCTTTACCTGAATAGGACTGATAGGAGGAGGTGGGGCTTTGCGTTTTTTTGGAGTTCCACTTCTTTCTGAACTTAATTTAGAGCCTTGATCATGCTGAAAGTTTCACCAGCCAGAAAAGGTAGGTTTGTTAGTTTGGTTAGTAAAGTTTGAGCAAGTTATTTTATAAAAAAAAATAATAAAATCCCACATTAATATCAACTTTAGCAGCTCATGCAGTGCCTTTTATTCCTATGTAAAGACCACATCTCTAACACAAAGATATTAAACATGCCTGACAATAAGAATCTGCTCCCTTGTAATCCATGCTTCAGTGAAAACAAACAAGATTTAGTGAAAAAGCAGAAGCTGACAAGTTTAGCACCAGTGATCTTAAATACTTCCATTCATACATAGTCCAGTCATGCCCTTCTTCACGGCTACCACCTTTCCTCTCTATCAGCTTCTCCCTGAGCTCCCTGAAAAACCCACTTCCCCACTCAGAGAAAGAATGAATCAATGCACTGCAACTTAATCCACTTTCCAGCCACCAGCAGGTCTACAAGGTTTACTTGCACTCCCAGACATGATACTAAATAAAAATATGTAAGAAACTAATGTAATCGCCTAAATCTGTTGGGATTGTCACAGGATGGAGTCTCCAGTAACCAGAGATAACACCCAATTACATGTTTTAGACACAGGGAATTTTTCTAGAGCATTTTCTCTACAGTTTGAAGACGTAGGGAGTACAAAAGCCAAGCTCCTGCATTACACATGAGAATAGCACATATGGACATACACGCTCATCCTCCCTTCCTTGTCTCACCAAGGGTGCTGGCTGCTGATACACTGAGAAGCTAAGTCTAAAAGCAATGTTTCTGAAACACATTTCTTAACTAAGCAACAAAACCCTTTCACATTACAGAGTAGTCATGGCAACGCATCTCACAGTGACATTTACTATTGCTTTAGTCCTATCAGTTACTTGTTCTTATGCCACAAATCTAGATAGTCGGAGCATTTTCAAAACCAAAAGGACAAATACCTGTTTCACTTTTGTCGGAGACTTTGTATCTGTGAAGCAAAAAAGAGGTGGAATAAAGAACAGTTAACAAAGGAAAAGTTATTTGCCATTCTTAGCCCACCTCTCAGCTCTACTTTCTGTACTTCCTGATAAACAGTTTGGTTTTTGAATTTGTGTCTGAAACCTGAGAAATATTATTTCCATATTCCATTTGAATCACACCCTTTCTCTGCTGCTGTTGGGGTTTTCATACTGAGATAAAATCTGAAGAATCATGACAATTCTTATTCTATTACAGTCTTGCACCATTCTTTCACACTAAGCCTCCTACTTTAGAAATCCATCTTAGTTTGACCATAAAACCCTCTGCCTGTCTTAGTTCCTTCTCCAACCCCTCTACTAAGGAGTTATATTTTCTATGGGCTGTTTCACCTAATAAAAAGGAATCTATTCCAAACTGTATTCAAAACTTCATAATGCTGCTACAGCCACCTACCTTTTCTTTCTCTAAAACACCCACTTTAGCTCTCAGAGCTTTATCCCTTGCTAGATATTACCATCTGTGACAAAGATCTTCTGGAAATCTCAGCCACATGATCTTGAAAATGACTTTTGCAACACTTCAGGCTACAGTTTGAAGTAAATTTGATCAGTGTTAAACATACACGAAGGCCATTCAAGAAGTGATCAACCTCTCTTACGTACCCGCATCCTGAGATAACTTTGATGACAGCAGATTCTGGATCCCGGTATTCTCAGACAGCTTGGAGTAATGCAGGGCATTCTGTCCAAAGACATCTACTAAACTGACATCTGCACCTCTCCTAAGAAAAGCTTCCACCATGTTAAGGCTACCAGCTTCACAAGCCATCATCAAAGCAGTTCTGAACAAGAGAAAAAAAGAAAACAAAACACAGAGCATACTCTTTAAGCAGTTAATTTTTTCAGGAAAAAAAAGTGATGGTTATTATGCAATAAAGGCCCTCCTCCTCTTCCTCATACTCTTGATGTGCAAGGACAGGTCATTTCTAAAACTGGCTTCCTTGAGGCTAGGAGGAGAGTCATAGACAGAAGTGGCTGCAGGATAAAGTCAGACCAACAAGCCTCACTGCTACACTACAATTACAGTGGTAACAGTGGTAGCACAACATGAAAGCCTTTATTTCATTGCTGCTCTCCTTCACATATTGCTTTTGAAACAAAAGAGACAAACAGATTTCAACCAAAAAGACAAACAAACCTCAAAGATCTTCAGTGAGCCCAAGAGAGGGTTTGACCCAAACCCCTGTACTACTGTCAGCTTAAAAAAAACGAAAAAAGAAGTCCATAAGAGCACAAACTATTCCCTTTCCAACACGGAGCATCTACACTGTGCCAATTCCTAGAGTAAGGATAGCATGCAGAAGGAGTCTTTTCCTAACTGGTTGTATTTGCTTTTCTCAGTTACTTGCAGAGGTCATAAGAGATGTACAGACTAATTAAAAACACACAAAAACCCTCACTTTTCAAGCAGGCTCTAATACTGCCTTCCTGCTTGGGCATAATTCTCCTTTCTCAGCATGAAAACATGCCTAATAGGTTGGCCAAGTCTACTGCCAAACACATTCCTCAGTGCAGATTTGAAGTTGAAAAGTTACTAGAGTGGTAATATTTGCTAAATATTAAGACAAACATTTCTCTGATGAATTAAATATACTCCCTGTAATGGGTGGGCCCTGACGAGCTGATGGCTGCTGCACTGCTGTGTTAAAAACTAGTGCTGAGTGGCGACTTGGATAACAACTCCAGAGTCACAGGGAAGGTTTTAGATTACAAAAAAATTCACTTAGCCTGGACACAATAGGAACCTGGAGATACCATTTTCAAAGGTTATCCCCTTCTTCTTCCAACAAGGCTTCTCCTGTTACAGTAAAATCTTAACCACTTCTGTAAACATGAGATGCAGAAGTAGTCACACCCCTTACCATGATCAAAGCAAGAACTAAACCGGCATATTCGATATTATATCATTTTCTTGCTTCTACATGCAGTACTTTCTTAAAAAAGAAAACACAAAAATGTGAGTCCTATCTATGTCAGAAACTTCTTCATCTAGAGAAGAAAGTCTTAACACTGTCTGTTGAGTAAGTAGTAAGAGAGCAAAGGGAAGACAGAGGTCCCAGAGTTTGCAGCACCTCAGATTCAAAGCACTGATGAGGCCATGCAAACTAACACAGACAAGAAAGCAGCTTTCTTTAGACAGCTGGAAAAAAGAGAGCACTAATGAACTTTGGACTGATAAAAAACAAGTTAGGGCCCAGTCTTATCCTCACAGGTGCTGCCAGAGAACAATATCAGCATTGTATCACATATAATAATCAACATTGCTATGAAGTGTAAGTGCCAAGTCTTCTCAGTATCCTACCTTACCTTCACAGTTTAACCAACTGTTTATAAAACAGTCCATAATTTTCAAAGACTTTTGATCTTTGCCAGTATCATTAAAGCAAGTGCATTTTTCACTACAAGGACGTTGCTTTTTAAGAAGAGTTTTCTGGTACATGCACTATCTATTAATGCAAAAAATCTCTAACTGGCCCCTCCTAAAACAACAGCATCTCCAATATAAAGCTTTACTGTACTTTTCTCTTGCTGCTGGGGATGTATTACGGTAGAATAAAGAACCCTCCAAAGATTTTGCTCCCAAGTAACAGTTACTAACTCATCCCAAGAAGAGAGCAGCACTTCAAACTGGGACACTTACAAAGTGATGTGTGGGTAAGTGCTATCAATCTGACTCCTGTAGGAATCACTTAAAAATTGGATGTGCTGCCCTGGTAGCCCAAGGGAATTCTTACAGATACAACTGTTTTATAGTTGCATAGTTTCTGTTCCATCTTTCCCTTTAGGAAGAATTTTGTAAGCCTTCTCAAGAATAAGTATGTCTAGTACAGAAAGCATTATCTCACCAAACATCAACTATTTGGGGAAGAATTTGAGGAGGAAGTTTCATTTGACAGTCAGCCTGAGGAAATAATTAACATGTTAAACTGCTGTACCTTCCATTTTTGTCCCTGGTGTTGATGTCTGCTCCATGATCCAGAAGGTATTTGCAGACTTCTGTATGTCCATTTTGCACTGCAAGCAGCAGAGGTATGTTCCCATCCTAGAAATGCATTTAAAGAAACTATGAACAATATTCCATCCACTTACAGATAACATTCTGAGATTTAAACTCAGCTGTGAATTTTACCTCTACATAGCATAAATGAGGTGCTATCGGTACCTTTTTCTTGTGTACCATAAAAGTACCTGGGTTTACTTTAATTACTTCTTGACTACTGGGGATGATGCAAAGGAATGCTTTTTGCTTTTGTACTCCCTTTGTTGTTTGCTTAATGCTAAAACACAATGATTTTGAAACTACCCCATCCATACCTTTCAGTAGCTCCACAACAAAAATGGTAATTTTACCTAAGTACAAGGCAAAAATACAATGTTTCATAAAATCAAGTTCGAAGACACCTTTATGCCTCATCTGGGGTTTCTTCCACTTTGTTCTCAATCCAAACCTAGATAAACTTCAAGTTACAGTACCTTGCTCAGAGACTTGTACAGTCAAGTTTTAAGCATCATCAAAGGTAGAGACACCATGACATCTCTGGATACCAGTTCAGTGTTTGACCACCTTCAAGGTGAGATTATTTTTTTCCCTAGTACCTAACTGGAACTTCCCAGTTAGGTTCACTACACAAACTCTTACCATTGTTTATAATCATTTTGTCATGCACCTCTGAGGTCAGTCTGGCTCCCTCTTTCCTATGACCAACCATGATGTAGCCTAAGACAATTTTATGTTACTCCTACAGCCTTCTCTTCTTAAGACTGAACAAACCCTTCCTAACTTTAAAACCCATGTGCTGAAATTTTAGGTCTGACATCTGTGACATACTTGGGTTTGTTAGAAAAAACAGATAAAAGGGGATAGATTAAAGTCAAAAAATAACAAGAATATTTTTATGCTTTCACACATGGCCTGAACTTCACTTCTCTTAGGTCTCGTTCAGTAGAGGGTTTTCTACAAAGCAGCTGCATCACACCCAAAACCAGACCTGGTTGGTTGCAGACATTTCATAGTAGTGAATGTAGTATCCCTGAGCCTTTAGACTACATCAAATATAATTTTTCCCTTCACGCTTACCATACTCTGGTTGGGCTTTGTTTGAATTTTATAGCACTTGACCACATACTGAGCCTTTTTCTAAGCCAATTGGAATCAAGGGACAATACTTTTAATTGTGTTTTGAACATGTAAGAACTGTTTCTAGCTGCTTGTGCCAACGTCTCAATTTAATGACCAGCAAATCCTGCCACTACAGTATCAGACTGTGAAGTGCCTCCACACCTCTGCTACAGCAAGCTGCAAAAGGAACTTCCTCAGCAGAGAAATCCAGGAAAAAATATAACCACAGGATTGCTCTGAACTGCTGCACTGAGATGGAGGGTGGTAAGTGTCTGAAGTACACAACAGGAGAAGAGGTACGTACCAAATCTTTGACATTAATGGGACATTTGTGTTCACACAGAAGTTGAACAGCCTGAAGACATCCACAGGCAGCTAAAAACATCAAATAAAATGAAGTTTAAAAAAACAAAAGACAAGCATAAAAGTCCAGTAAACCCACCCCATTTTCAAAATCTGTGTTCCGCGCTTCCACTTGCAATACTGCAGCATTATAGTGGAGTATAAAACACAAATTCTAGGCTGAAGAGATAGGAATATCAAGCAGAGCAAAACAGACAGTGCAAACTTTCATCAAAGAAGTTACCTGCATAATGCAAAGCTGTTTTCCCAGAATTGTCAGTGCTGTCTGCTGGACACTTACTCTGCACGGTTCAACAAGGAGAAGGAAAAAAAAGCAATTAGAGAAATACAAAGAAAATAAAATGTGCGTTTGATGCTTACAGAGTGCTGAACAACTTTGAGAAAAGGTTTTTGTGCTGCTTCAGAAAGGAATACTGAAGGAAGGTACAGCTTCCCTCTCCACCAATCTGGTCTTTCCTTTCTGGGTACCAGTTTAAACTGAAGCTGTGGGAAATCCTTAATATTAGAGAGCTATGCCTATATTAAAGTTTCTGAATAATTCAAAACAGGAAATAAAAAAGGAAAGAAACTCCTCTACCTGAGAAAAAAATTTTTAACATTAGAATAAGAGCTAAACTAGCCATTTCCTAAGGCAATTAGT
>JAWWMP010000093.1:59011054-59024012 GCA_035047865.1 Dendrocincla tyrannina
AAAAGAGTATTTTTTAAAACTGTTGAATTATCAATTACCACATTTCAGTTTTGTTTTATACTTCTAAAAATCTTCACTGATTCAAGGGAAAAAAAAAGAAAATTAAGGACTACTATTTGGAAAGCTCTACATAGTATTTCACAACAGCCCTGCAATTACTTCTGAGAAATCAAATTTTAAAGATTTTGGCCTGGTATGTTGTTTGAATGGGAAGAGACTGACTAAGACAGTAAAATCAACCTCATGTTACTTTTCCAGAAAACATTACAGTGAAGATACTGCTACTAGCAAAATCTGTGAGCAATATTACTGCAGCGACTATGGAAATTACAGCGAAGCGTGAACAGACAATTCCTCCATAATCTCACCACAGAACGTTGCTATCTGCCTGAGAAAAAAAGCTCAAAACACTCTTCAGCATCTCTAAAGAACTCTACAAGGCTGAACGATTATGCACTGGAAAGTGTTTCCTCAGGAATGAGGAAAGTTTTGGCACTGCACTCTGCAACGTCACTATAAATTAAACCTCTGTGCTGCAGCTGGCCAAGGCTTTGTACTCAGTCCCTGACACAACACGTTGCCTCAGGCTGCTTGCTGAATGCCTGCCCAGCCACTGAACTGGTTTTATTATGCCATCCCTTGTAAAACTGGGCTGTTATGCTCACTACAGGCTGGCCATCTCCAGTGCCACTTCTCTTGACTGCACGAGACATCAAACCCTGGGCCAAGGCTTCACGGTTCCTGGAAGGTTACCTGAAGGCTCCATCCCATGTTACAAAGAGCTTTTATGCACTAGCTTTTGAGACTGGAAATTAAAAGAAATAATCAACATCAGGTATAAAAGAGAGAAAGGAGAATTCCACCATTTCAATACAGTTTGGTTTGGGGATTTTGTTTTATTTTGGTAGGGATTTTTTGGGTTATTCTGGCTATCTTTTTGTTGTTGTTGTTTTGCTTTGTGTTCTTTAACAAAGGCAGTGACCAAACATTTTGGCAAGTGAGAAACATTTTGAGACTATTACATTATTTGGAGATAAATTAGAAGTTTTAGATTAATATTGAACTTCATGGGTAGCTAGCCACTTCCTTAGCTTTGTTTTATTTTAGCATGCGTCATTCTTTTATTTCTATGCCTATGCAAAAAGTTTTCCAAACATTTAACGTCAAACAGGAAAACTGAAGTGGAAAGTGGATGACAGCCAGTCTAACTGAGCTTTATCAACGCACTCCATACATCCTGACACACTATACGTGCTCTGAGTTACCACAAGCACTATAGCCACTCATGCCACTGCTATTTTAAGAGACGTCACTTTTTGCAAGCAGAAATGACAGAATTTCAATGCAAGGTCCAGAATAACATACCAGGTTGTTTATGATCCATATACTGTTTGCATGAGACTGGAATACACAATAAAAAGGCAATAAAAATAATCCTTTCATGTCAGTAGAAGTAAAAGAATTAGGTGCTGTAGTGCAACATTTTTATTACTTTTAAATCATCAAAAATGATTGTTTAAGAAGTATATATTTAGCTTGTAAAACTTCAAGCTTCATTACATATTCCACTGTCTGCATAGCCACCTCATTCCAAATTCCATGTTGTTTTTTAGTTGGCTGAAAAGCCATCACTGGGGATACGAGCACAGAAAAGATCTATTCTCAGTACAAGAAGTTTACCATGTTTCAACACATGGTCTCTTCTGACCTTGGCAGTTTGGGACTGAACTTCAGACCCTTTTAGAGACCTGGCAGAGCCCATCTCACATGGATGATCTCTACTGGAAACACTGGTCTGTAAACAGAGAGCTAGTTACTTGCGCCCATTTGAAACATGATGTTTCTTGCTACTGCAGCAAGGCAGTCGCTACCAGCACTTATTTTAGATAGAGCTATTGAGTCATGTTAGGAAAAGCCTGGTTACCTTGGAGACCACTCCTAGACAGCCCTGGCAGAACTCACAAGATGTATTTTACCAAAATTTTTCTCTCTTGCATATAGTCAATTTCTGTGGGCTTGAGCAGAACACAAGGACACAGAAAAGAAGATCAAATTAGATAATACTTAAACTATTCTCCCAGCATAGCTAGAACTTCAACATAAAGAAGATAAGTGTGTCCTGATCCTGCTGAATATGTGGGTATTACAACACAGGGTGACAGAAGGCTTCTGTACACATAAGGAGTTTTTTCATTTATTTGCTTATGTTACAGATTGTACAGAAAATAAGCCATACCAAAACATGTAACATAACATATCATATCAGCATTATTCACCTAAGTAGACTTTCTCCCCACCAAACGTAGAAAATACACCAATTATTTAATTGGTTTAATACAATCTGTAGGATAGAGAGTTGGTATTCAGGGACACATGTTGGAACAAAAATTCATGTTTACTTTTAAATAACAGAACAGCAGGTTCATCTTGAAACTGCCCCTTCTAAACTGAGCCTAAAATCATTTGTATCTGGGAAATAAACTGTGGAGCCCTGCAATGAACAGTCACATGAGAACTGGAAAGAGCTATGAAAACTGAGTTCAACACATCTACGATGATGTATGGTACTCAAGAATACTTTTGTTCTGTTTCTGAAGACAACACAAAAGGGCATTTCTTGCACCAACAGCTGAAAAAAGAGGGCAAAGAATCCGTTCAAATAGTACAATTGTATCTGATTTGCATGGTTAAGCATTCCAGTTTCCTTAACTGTTTAGGTGGGAAGATGGAGCATGTTACTACTGTGAACTTTTCCACAGTAAGCTGGACCTAGCTGTATGTTCTGTGTTTACCTGTTTTCCACACAGCTGGGTCACCTACAGGCATTCATCAAAAGGCAAAAAGATTAACTCTTTGCAAAGCATTCACTTCACAGTCACTCTGTGAACATAGCTAGAAGAACACATTTCCACACATGTACTTTGAAACAGCCACAGGGAGACTGAACACAAATGTCACCCATTATTAAGCCACATGGATCTGTGTACATCTCAGGCATAATCAATAAGCCAGAGAAACCTGGTCAACAAAAGCTACAAGCTGGCTAGGACAAGGAAAACATCATTTGTTTAGAATTCATTGCATTGATTTACAATTTCCTCCTATTTCAGCATTTCTTCTGAACAGACGCATCAATCTAAATTTAAGTTTCTGCCCTTAGTTACTGCAACTGTGCAGCTCACCTATTCACAAAAACACATGCAGTACTTGCACTATTTTTTAAAGTAAAGGAATGTTTATCACCATACTGTCAGAAGTCAGTCCTTGCATAAATCAGGCTCTAGGAAAACAGGTGATTCCACTGCTTCAGTTTAATTCTGCACACCGTGTTGTCAAACAGGACTTCTAGATCCTTTCAACAGAGATGTGTTCTCTATTATGTTAGCACATGCAACACCCTCCTGCTTCATAAGACTGCCTAAGGATGTACAAGTGATACGTGACATCTCTACCGCTCTAAAGGCACACAGCATTTTTCCAGTAATATGTATGTCAAGGTGGATATACTTCTGCAAAAAACTGACTTGACATTCCTCTTCTCTGGGGAAGTCAAGCAGACTTTCCTAGCACTCTGTGGCAGCCAATCTACCACCACAATTTAAGCTCTTTAGATAATTGCACCCAACTTCCCTCTCAGACTCTCCATCCTTACATTTTATCAGAACTACAGCAAAATTCACCCCTTTATTCCCACTGCAGCTACCTCCTATGCTGCTCAGTCCCTGAGCTACAGAAAGCTGTGACTGCACTGTTAACAGAGAGAACTTCATTTCCCATTAGGCAAACAGCTCATCTGCTCTTGGGATGCAGCCAGGGGAGTAAGCGAGCAACAGATACATCAGGAGCCAAAATTAAACAGCTCAACAACATGCACACAACTTACAGACAACATGCTCTACAAGGCGTGAAGAATTTCAGTGTTTTCAATGGAAAACACTGGTTGCAGAAGGCTCCCCTTCCTCTAGGCCATAATGCCACAGGTAAGCAAGACAGTCAGTTACCTTTGCATATTATACATAATTACAGATCTATTTTTAGACATCAAAGGTGTGTTTTCCCCCCACCATCTAAATACTGTGAAGTTGTACACAAACATAAGATGGCTTTTTATTCAGGACTTACATTCCAAAACCTCAAACAGGCATCAAGTTCTTCTCGAGATAAAAATCGTTTTAAAATTCTTTCTGGTTTTAATTTCTTTTAGTGAGAATGCTCTAAAGAACAGAGGGCTGGGAATGGAACATATTTCTGTTCATATTTTCTGGGTTAGCCTTCCCCCTCACCCCGAACTTTCACCTCCTTGCAGACGTTCATGCCTGTTGAAAATTAAAATGTCTGCATTGCAGGATGGGCCATTATAATTCAACACATGCTGTTTTGAAGGAGAAAATGCATGTTTTTGAAATAGCTCTGTTACAGGTCAGGAATGTAAAGCAGAGTTCATATTTCAGATGAAAATGGGAACCAGAGCTTTTTCTTGCAAACTCAACTAAGCCTGCAAGTAATGAAGGAAAAAGAAGTCTATGCAGTAAGGTCTTTGTAGTGTCAGGAATTTAAGTATACTAACGAAGAGGCCACTGACTGCCTGTGTTTTACAAAGGGCAGCATTGCAAAGTGTTTTTACCACTGAATCAAGTTTTTAGGATTTGCTTTTACAACATATTTTCCTACTGCAGTCTTCGCTCTGCCACAGATGACTCAATGGGCAATCACTTGGTCTGTATCATTCCAGAGAGCATCCGAGGCTCACAAAACAACTGCATTATTGAAACACCACAAGCAGAAACAGAAGAGCTCAAATGAGATGGTATCACAACAATGTATTATATTCCTCAAAGCTATGCAGACTGTGGTTTGATGCAGTTTGCTACAAGTCCCAACACCTCCCCACAGAGGAGGACAAAATCTCTTTGTCTCAAAACCCTAATCCCACAACTGTTTTGGTTCATCTACTCTAAACAATCCTTTCTTTGCACTCAGATTCATGTGTGTGCTTAGGAGAAAAAGATTATGGAAGTCACCACACCTGTACAATATCAATGTCAATATCCTATAGTGGAGCATCTTTCTTGCTGATCTTCCCAGACGACAGATGGGAAGCCAAGGGAAAGGAATTAAAACCATGAAGAGTTCATTCTCATAGAAAGGGTATCCCTCAAGCTATTCCACAGAATCTGTGTTGCAGAACTTGTCCATCCCTGACTTGTATTTGTCTGATACAAGAATCTGTCAGATAGATTTGCTATTGGACTAATACATCTTGATTGTTTATTAGATTGCAGCACCTTGTCCAGGTAACAGGCTCATAGGAAAGGCTCCTGAGAAAGCCAGTAAGAATGTTATACATATCTTCCATACAAAAGATACATATTTTGCATGTAAACTACCTAATCGCTGCTATTCTTTAGGCAAAGCCTCCTGAGACAAGGCATCTCAATACCCTTCTCCCATAAAACCTCTGCTGCCCTGACAGGCTGGAGGAGGCAGCAACCCGGACAGAGTAGGCACCAGGCAGATAACATTCCTGCATGTGTGTCTTCAGATGTGTAAGTATCAATAATCTCCATCTTTGAGGGGCGAAGCTGGAAAATTTACACTATGCAACAAAGCATGATTATGATAATGACAAAATATCCTATTCTCTTTCAGTTCTTGTCCGCACCCACAGTGTAAAAGTAGCAAGAAATAGGATGCAACTTGTATCACTAAAGTTCTCAAACACTGACAGTGACAGAGTATGACTATTCTTTGACCAGAGGTTATGCCTATCAACATAACATTCAGGATACCAGGTAGAAAAAAGAATATTTCAATATAGCAAAAGGTTGAGATCTACTTATTTCATTAGAAACAGTGCAGGCAGATGTGCGTCAGAGTTCAATTTATGCTAACATTTCAGTCATAGTTGAAAGTGCTGTTGCACAAAGCACTGGAAGGAAAAAAAAAAATCTACCATTGATTATTCTCAAATTGCAAGTGTAGCCAGATGCTTGCCGAAACAAAGACAGACTCCAGAACAGCCATGTTAAGTAGCTTTATTAAACAAGTTCAATGTGACACTACTTTTATAATTCCATCTATTTTACAGAGTGGAATCGGATCTCCTAACAAGTTTATTTAGCATCGGCAGAAACCACATCCCTATTCTTGAATATAAATTGTTGGCCTTAAAAACTGGTCCCAGCTGGTAGCTTTCTGCTAGCACTACTTTGAGACCAAGAGAAACCTTCAGCCCTCGATAAGGGCAGCTTTAGCAAACTCAGCAACACAAGTTAGAGGATCCTGTTCCTGTTCCAGAATTATTTCCTTAGAAATAAAATTTAATTTGGTGTCAGTCCCTTCTCCCCCATGAGCACCCCAGGAGGTTTATGCAATCATTCTATATCAGTACACTTACTCCAAGATTACCAAAAGCTAGGAAGCAATCTCCCAAGATAAATAAGCTCATGCAAGTTTCATGAAAACCTGTGATTATGCTGACAAGAATAATACAGTGCTTCCACCAAAGACTGCAGCATGAGCTTTAGCTGTTTTGTTTGATCTCACAAATGCCAAACAGCTACCTCCACTACCTGCTTTGGCAATTTGGAACAGCCCCAGCAGACACTGTCTGGTGTCTGGCAAGCACATGGGGACAGTGTTATAGCTGAGAATTGCCTCTACACATATTCCAGAGAAAGAGCAGAAAGGGCAGACATGGAAGGCCAAACTGGGAAAACAACACATACTGTGATGATGTGGAGGAATACTAAATAACCACATAGGGAGGCCAGGCTTTGCCAGTTCTGCCTCTCACAAAGGACCTTGAGAAACCTAAGAAATCTAAGGCTGATTCTGCCCAGTTTCAAGAAGGATTGCAAACACTGTTATTATGTTTTCTAAAAGGGTCACTTTACTTACAACTTACACAGTGTATACAGTCATGACATAAACCAGGTAACGCTCTTTTGCTAGGAAAGAGGCTTAAATTGGGGGGTTGAGAAGGAAGGTAAGGAAGATAACAAATAGAATGTCTTTAGTATTTTTAACACTAACCACAGCAACTCCGCCCTATTGCCTTGCATGCAAACAAAAAAAAAAAATAAATGAAAAATTTAGTTAACTCCCTTAAAAACACTGCTGAGCCACTGAGGAAGGAGAACCGCATGGACACTGCACTGCTTTCCACTACAGGAAAGAAGAGCCTCTCCCTGCCATTCTCCTCATCAGAAATTACGTTCTCCCCAGACATGGCAATGCACGGGAGGACTGGCAAGCTCACATGCTAAAAGACTGAGATAGTTAAACATTAAGTAAGAGAACACAAATTAATGTCAACTGCTGATTTTCCCCACCACTAGGCTTTCTTGTAACGAAGACTACGAGCGCTGTAATTAACTTTGCTCATGAAATGCTACGTTCAAAAGTTGCGACTAATTAGATGCAATATAATTCTTGCCAGAAACAGATAATGTGTGTCTTTCATCAGCTTGGGTGATTGGAATTCATTCATGTTCGGCAAGTCTGCATAGCACAAATTATGTCACCCACTGCTCCACAAACAAGCACAGTGTCTCTTTTAGGTAAGATCATCTGCATTTCGTGCTTTACGGGAGAGAAATGTGGCATTCATTTCAGAAAGAAACTTTGTAAGAGAAGAACCCCTCAAGCTGCAAGGGCAAGAAGAGGAGATAAAAATAACAGCACTAGGCATAGCAAGGTCCTGGCCCAGCACAAGCTGTCTGTGGTACAGACAGACACACAATAAGCTTGCAGGGAACAGCGAAGGGATTCTGAAAGGGGGAAGAAGACGGAGCTTAGCAGTGATGCTTTTCATTATAGCAGTAACAACTAAGATCTAATGGTAAGCACAATGCCTCAAGGGCAGCGTGAAAAAGCCACATGCCAAACAGATCCTCAAAGCCACAGTAGGACAATAGAGGCCCTGGCCAATGGTAACTCGCTCCCAAGTTAGTGTCTTCTGAAGTTAGTTTAGCTTGAAACACTTTTGAACTCCACCCACTATCAGCTGAAGAGAAAACAAGGAACAGAACATGGATGATGATGATTCATGTCAGTGCAAGCTCCTATTTTTCTATTTCAAATAAAACTCAGACTTGATGTCAGTAGACACATTTTTTTTCGTTCAGTTTTTTTGTTTGTTTTGCTTCCAACCAAGAACTTTTCTCCAGGGCTCAGAAGTGGTAGGCGATCTCAAATGTCCCAACCCTTTTTCCACAGAGGGAGACTGAAGGGACCTCCCCTCCACTGCACAAGGCAGGCAGTGTTGAACATCCAGCAAGGGTCTCAGGCTGACTTTGCCAGAGCAGTCCAGAAGGAGAAAACAAAATCGTTGGCTGTCTTCTCTGTTAATGTCTTCTCCTACCAAAGCAGCCCAGGAACGAACAGAAAACTGACCAGAAATGCCAGGGGAGGGAGGGAGGGTGTAACACCAGTTCTATAGTTTTGAGTCTTTCCTTACAGCCCAAAGCTGCAACAGATCACACATTTGATAAGGATTAATTGCATAGAAAACCAATTAAGTCTAGAATTACGATTGTCAGAAAGACTTCAGAAGACCACCTAATATCATTATAAGGTCCTGCCCCCATGTCTAATGAGTTACAGTGTTCAACAACCAAGGTTTTTATGTCATTTAGCAGGCACTCAATCCTAATTGTAGATTCTTGGCATATACTACATGCCTTCTACACAACCATTCAGTGTTAATTATTGTTATAGGTGATGGATTTCATAACCAGAGCTCCTAGCCCCCTTTAATAATTACTGTTGTGCAAATACTTCTGACTTCTGTAAACACTGTTACAAGAGATCACCTAAGCTAGATGCTCAGCAAAGCTGCTGAACTCTGGAAAACCAAATCACCGTGTTCAGAAGCTACAGAAGAAGTTACAACTGCATCTTCTGAGTAAGACAGGAGCTGGACATTAGTGAGTTTAAACTCCTGAATGTGTACTGACATTACTGGCCAGCTGATCTAGTTTTGTCATACTTTAGACATCTTGGGTTGATATCAAAGTTTGAAACAGCACAGAATAATGTCTAGTGTGACTATTTAAGGGTATTTTAAGATAAGCAGTAGGTTCCTTTTAGAACTTACACTTTTGTGTATGTGTTTGAAATGACTCACGAAGAGACAGGACTATAAAAAACTCCTGTCGCACACACTTTAGAGGAATTTAGTACATTTCTGGTTTAGCCTTGCATGTTCAGTGTGGCAGCACTCTGCCAAACATTGCAAATATTTGCAAGATTTGTCCTACTGACCAGCCAATGGGTGCAACCACCAAACACAACCCAGAATCAGCCAGATCAGGTATGAAGATTTATGAGCTTTTACACTAGAAGTTAGGTGCTAAGAGAGGGTTCATTACATCTGTTTGAAGTCTCAGAAAGAGGTGACTTACTCTAGCAAGTAACCTTCCTCACAGAGGAAGGGATTTGCCTCACCTAAGAATTGCAGGAAGCCAAAGATTACTCTGTGTACAGATCACTGCATCTCCTGAAAACAAGCTATTTCCCCTGCAGCTCTTTGAAACCTCTACTTCCAAATTTTCTTTTCTACAAGATACTCCTTTATGTTACTTAACTGGATATTCTAGGTGAGAAGCAAAACCACCAAAGAGATATTAACAGTCTTAAACATTTCAGCATGTGTATGGTACAGAAACACTTAAATCTGAATTTGAGGGGGTTTTATTTGGTTTTTCCTTCAATTACTCGCCTTTGATAGTTTGTAAGAGCACAGATTTGGCAATGTTTAAGTTTTTATGAATTTTCTAGATTTAGACTTGAAGAAAAAAAAAGGTTGCTTTGAAAAAAACCCAAAAACCTATCTAGAAACAGATTAATTACAATTCATGAAATAAAGACAATACATGGGAATGGTACTGCATAAATTCAAATGCAAACCCCTGAAAACAGTGGTAATGATTGAAAATTGTGATTAATGTTCTTCTCACATTAAACTACCGTAATCTCTAATGTTAATAAGGTAGCATACCTAACACTCCTAACAGAAGAGAAAAGCATATAGCAAGATCTGTTTCACCACACTTGGTCTGTATACAGTTGTATTTAAAATCCAGACCGTTTTCTTCTTTAAATTGCAGGCAAAGGAACTTGGATGATGTAACTTAAGAACACACTGAAACCTTCCCATATTCTCAACCCAGAAATGCTTACAGCAGCTGAAGCATGCAATGTGAAATAAAGCTGGTTAAAAGAAGACAAGGGAATTGGTCAGGGAATAGGGGCTTCTTGGCATTCCTTTAAACCATTTCCTGTTCACCCTTGTGGAGTGTAATATAACCCTAAGAAAATATATCTGACCTCACTCTTTTCAGCTGCATTAAAAAGGTTTTAAAAGCAATTTAAATATCAGATTACACATGCATAAACAACAGGGGAAAAAAAAGAAGTTGTACATATTATTGCCTTTGTCTTTCACTAATACAAGCTAGGGGCTTTTTTGTTGTTCTTTCTTAATTTAATGAGAACTTTGATTTTCCCTGGGAGACGAGGTCAACAGACTAGGGCACTTCCTGTCTGCAGCAATGTTGTGTGCTTATGCAGACATGAGTCTTCTGACAAACAACTGATTTATTTCAAAGAAGGGGTCATTACAATCATGGCATATAGCAAGACCACATTCTTTCCTACTTGTTTTGCTTAATCACTATGGATTATTCAAACACACTTGAAAAGAAGATGTATTTCAGCTGTGTGTGAAAACTCACAATTCATCCAAAACCACCCTATTCTGAAAATGGGAGGAGGAGACATATTCTAGGTCAGAGCATGATCATGCATTGACAAAAACTGGGAGTAATCCTCCAACTGAACTACTAAATTGTAAAAGATGTGGTCCTACAAAGTTCTGAGCCCCTTGTCACCACAAACATAAGTCTCAACTTTTCAGAGATCATTAAAGGAGACTATTATCAGGGCCATTAAGAAACAGCGGCACCTCCACAGACTACCCACCAATTTCAAACAAGGGGAAACTCAAGAGACAGAAGTTTACAAAAACAGCCAGCAGCCACACCAAGGTCAGAACAGTCTGAGGAGTCTCAAGCTATGTAGAGCTCATAAAGAAGTTAGTCTGGGCTGCTTGTCTCTCTGTACAGAGTCCTCCTATTTTCACAGTATTTGAGCAATGCAAAATTACTTTTCTATCCATATTTTTACATATCTCACCCTTATTTTTAATGTATGAAAGTGGGATAACAAGCCCTTGCACAAGGCTGCAAAAAACTGCATTGAAAGATGAAGGACTGAGCCCTTCTTGAATTTTTTAAGCTTTCCTTCCTTTACTGCACTACAGTGGCAGTTCTCATGCTGTTCAACTAGGAGCTTAAGTCAATTCCAGTGGCAAGATTTATGGTATCTGTTCCCCTCCCTCTAAGTTGTACTAAGTTTATTTGCAGCCAGCTCCAGTGCATGTACCAGGTACAAGCTACTTGAAAATGCTTAATTTGTTTTTCTGATGTCAAAGAATGTAATTTTCTAATTGTGTTTGCTGTGTGTACAGAGCCAAAACAATCTTGCATTCATAAAACTGAAGATACTAAGCACTACAGATGTAATTTACAGACCAGTGAGAGAGTGGGGGACAGGGGACTCAGACAAGAGAAAAACTATTAGTGTTAAAAACAGAAACATAAACTTAAGAAAATTAAAGTTCTGCCCCAACCACAGTTATTAAACCTATGGGAGTTATCCGGGAGACAGGAGAGAATGAGTGAAAGAATTGCTGCTGCCAAAGAGCAGGAAGAAATCTGTCATTAAGTAATATTTATGTATAATGTCTAGATAGCAGACTTTTTTCTTGTCAGCTTATAGGCAGACACAACCAGAGCCACCATTGCAGCAAAGAGGCAACTCGGCATTTCAAGAATAAATTATAAAGTGACTTGACCTTCATCTAAAAGTATCATGATATATTGGGGCCGGGAGGGAGGGGAAACAGATTATAAATCTAAATTCCAGGCATGGAAACTCGCTTGTATGGATTGGGAAAAATACACCATGGCATAACAATTACGTTCTTATGCTACCAGAAGAAAAACACTAAAAAATGCCAAGCACATTTCAGCTACAAGTTAATTTACTAAACTCGCCTTCCTGGTCTCTAAAGAACACTCACTTAATGTTTCTTCCAGTTTGCATCAGAAAGTCTCATATTGGAGCTGGTACGCTTCCCTTCATCACTGCACAGCTAAATTAAGCAGATACTATGTATTTTACAAGGTGAAACAGCAGTCATAGTTGCTCATTTGCCCCAAACTATGCAAAGATACAGTGAATGAGAAGAGTATGGACAAAAGCTTCTATGGCCAGAGGAGAGTCCCATGTTTCTTCAGGTAGACTAAATTAAAAGAAGAAAATAATAACAAAACTTTGGTGGTTACCACCTAATGTGTAGTTACTGAGCAAGAACCTACATTTAAAAATGAGAAAAAACATATCATACATTATTCCAAAATCCTAGGCACTGTAACAGAAACCAATGGCCACCCTTCAACAGAGGAAACTTACCTGTAGCCATTTTCCCCACACACTGCTCATGTTCATCCCATCCCATTCCCTATATCAGCTTAGCAAACAATATAAATTAATAAATTATTTTTTCTCTCAAATGGCCCTCCAAGGAAAACAAAATTACTCACAAACATAAAACTCCAGCAGCCTACATCTGACCTCATGCATCTTACCATCATCTGAGTAAACGGAGACCGCCACAGTGCATCACCACAGGAAATTTTCAAGAAATTTTTGCTGTGACATTAGTCTGAGCTAATGTTCCTCACAAACACATGGATAACACAACCTTCCTCTTGAGAGCACAACATGCTAAATAACCAGCACAGCAATCCAGCTGAAGCGAGACCTGGCTTGCACACAAGGAACCTACACTATGAACAACAAAACCAAAACACACTGAGCAACTCCAAGT
>JAWWMP010000093.1:59167039-59177962 GCA_035047865.1 Dendrocincla tyrannina
AGATGTTCTTTAAGATGCCTTCCAACCCAAACCATTCTGTGATTCTATGATGAGTCTTTGATAGTATGATATCCCTTTGAGGCTCTCATTCAGCCATCAGTTAGACCTAAATTATCCATGACAGGATGTCCTGTACTGTTAAGTATGAGTTTGACAGAACTCAAATTGACCTGAACTTGAAAGAAATGTCTAATTTTTCCAGTCAAGTTTAAATTCCTTCCTTGAGAGAAGGGACAGAGGGAAAAATTGCACATGAAACTGGACCATTTGGTGGAAGCTTGGAAAACTCATTGTTACTTGTAACATCTGCTTGCTTTCTGTTTGGTATCCTCTGTGATATCATAAAGCAGTGATCTTGCTGCTTTGCTGCACCTGGGGGTTGCCTTGGCCAAGCACTGCATATTGTCGACACTGTCCCATTTCACTGGGGATGTTTGTGTTTATTTCACCATCCCATTTCACTGGGGAAATTTTGTTTTGTGCTTATTTGCAGAGCCTGAAGCTGCAGGACGGAGAACATACAGGAGAGCACGGGCGAGGGAAGGGCATTGACTGTGCTGCTCTCACCTGCATGGTCCAGCTGGCCCAGATCATTCTTGGTGTGGGCCTGGGGCTTTTGGTTAGTGTCGCTGGCAGCGCGGTCACTGTGATTTCGGCATCTACGGTGGCACTGGTCGGCTGCTGCTTCGTTGCTTTCTGTGTTCGGTATGTGGAGTAGGACTGTGAGAAGCCACCGGAAGAAATCTCCCCTGGGGCGTATTTTCTTCCTGGATCAACTGGTGCTGTTGCTGTGCTGATACTGCTGGCACGTCCTCCTCTCTTACCTCCTTGGATCTGTTGCAATTCCAGAGCTTTATGAAATGGAGACTTGATAAAACTGGTTGCCTAATGCCTCAGATACAGACACACACACAGTGTGTTCACATGCTATGACATGTGACAGTGTGTCTGCTGATGGTATTTTGATGCCCTACATGAGGAGTCATTATGAAACTCCTCATTACCAATTTGTGGAAGTTAATAGATGAAGTATGGGATAAATTGAAGTAATATAAAAGGACAGAATTGGGGAGAAAGTTATTATTTATCTTGTTTTTCAAGTATTTTAAGTTTAGGACTGTTTCCTCTGGTAGTCAAAACCTATCAAAACCTCCAGGATCAAGCAGGTGTTGGAGGCCACAAAAGGTGCCGTTGAGTTATGATTAGTAATACTGCTAAATAGGATCACTTAATTATCAGCTATGGTCAAAACCAGATTTGGGTGTGAGAAATCTTTGGAATATAAGAAAGATTGAAGCCAGTTTTTTAAAAACATAATTGTAAAGTAGTTGTTTTGTACTGAATCCTGCTGCTTCTGTATAAATGAAGTGAAAGTACTGGCTAGGCTTGTCAGGAAAGTCTGTCTAAGGCTGCTCTGCAAATCCATGTGTAGGAACCTAGAAAATCTGTCTGTGGGGAACAGCTGCCATTTCTTCCCTCTTTTAAAATCTGATCTCTAAATTTTGATATTGAATTGAAAAAATAAACTTGACCAAAGTAAAAATTTAATGAATGGTTGAAAGCCACTGAAATCTTGACATTGGATATGACAGTATTTACCTTAAAGTAGCATCTCTCTTTCCTCTATTTTCTTCATGCATCTAGCTATGAGTGAAATGGCATTTGCTCTTTACAGAATATTGTAAATAAACTCAGTTCTGCAAAGCACTATCAGAAGTTACTGTACAGTAAATACATAAGCCCAGCTGTTTGTATTTAATTGTGTATGAAGCTTCATTCTTATTTTTATAATATTGCCAGAGTTTTGGAAATCCTTTATTTGTCAAGGTTGATAGACTGTATTTATGCTGTGCTTCCTCTGTCCTGAAAAATATCATATCCACCCACTATGTTAAGCCACATGAAGACATCTGCTTATGCAATATTTTTAATGAAAACTGCCAAATATGGTGTTTATTGTTGGGTTTAGTGGGTTGGGTTTTTTTGTGTTTGGTTTTTTTTTTCTTTTATGTTGCACATATATAATCAACACTGTTCAATCAGATGCAGTGTTGAGCTGATCAGCTCTTAGAAAGTCTGAAAGATATGAACATACAACACCATAGATAAATGGTTAGATTTGGGCATCAGGTGACTCCACAGACATGCATCAACTTCATCCTTTTCTATGTTTTCAAGAATAGAGTAAGTAATTTATTCTCAGGAAAACCAATTTTCCCTTAGGTAGGTTCTTTTTAATTATAACAAGCCTATGAAAGCCCCAGCTATATTTTTTTGTTGATGACCCCTGTAGGCCCAAAAAGAGGGTCAGTGCATGGCAAACCTCCCTACAGCATCTTCATCCTGCCTTATGAAGAAGTCACGTTTTATGGTTTTGGAGTTTTGAGGGTTTTTTGCTTTGGTTTTGCTTTGTTTTATTTTTAATTATTATTATTATTTTATTTTGTGGCTTCTCATGTCACATCCATGGAAGAGAAAAGCTGAGAAGACTGAGTTCCTGGACTGTGCTTGAAATACTTTGTGGGTACTGAGATGGACAAGAGTCTCAACCAGAACAAACAGAAGGTGGCCAGAAAATGAAGGACTGTTGTCTTCTCAATTCGCTTTATGCCATCATTAACTCACTAACTTCCATTAACCCAGTATTTTCTGGGAGGACAAACATTTTTGGGAAAAATGGGGCTTCTGTGCACCCATAAAAATAGATAAAAGAGGAGGTTATCTTGTTTTATAGGACTGTACCATGTAAACCTGTGCACCAGGATCTGAGGTCACAAAACTCTGATTCTACTGTGAGGCTGGGAAAGAAATTTTGAAATGTTTACCTATGTCTTTGTCAATATTTTCTTTGAGGTTTAATGCCTTCAGAACATTAACATTTAAATGGTCAGTGTTTGCTCTGTTACACAAAGAGGATGTTGGCATCGATTCAGCCCCACAAAGTGACTGAAAATCTGCATCAATGTAAGAAGAGATGTGAACTTGCAGAGAGAAGAGAGAGTTGCCCATCGATGCTTTTATTTATAAAGCTATTCAGAGAAAACTGTTTCAGGACTTCATATTGTCATCCTTCTTATGATCTTTCCCTTTAAAAGCCACTGCATGTTATAGAAGACAGAACAGATTAGAGTCAGTTTTCCTTTGGAAGTCTCTTCATAAAAACATCCTGTATTACTTCTAAGACTTCAAAATAGTATTTTTCTTTATGAATCTTTGTCAAAAATAGCAAGCAGAAAAAATATGTATACAATTTGGAAAACAGTGTTTAAACAACAAAAAAAAAGATGATGGTGCTCATTCTGAAGGTGAAAATGTATTTCAACTGTTAATGAAAACAATATAAAATATTAGTAATTCATGAAAGGGGATAAAAAAGTATTTCTTTTAACAATAGAGATGTTACTAATGTATGTTACTAATATAATATGTCACTAATACATGAAAGGGGATAAAATAACTATTTATTTCAGCAATAGAATGCTAAAATGTTAAAAATGGTAAAGGTGTTGAAGGGTTGTACTGTGTGCTACTAATGTAAGAAGTTCCACCTTTTCTGTGCTTTTACATTAGTTCTGGACTTGTGCTATTGTACTTAACATCAGCTTTTATTGCAATGATGTGAGTATCAAGTTCCAAGTACCCTGTGCCTGATCTTTCCCATCTGGTTTTATTTCCATACTCATAAAATCAAATCTATAAAGATCTTCTCTGTATCATGTTTATGCAAGTGGTACATTTAGATGAAACACACAGAATCACAGAATGGGTAAGGCTGGAAAGGGCCACATTGTGTTACCTGGCCCAACCTCCCTGCTCAAGCAGAGCTGTCCCAGAGCACGTGGCACAGGATTGTGTCCAGATGGTTCTTGAATATCTCCAGTGAGTGAGACTGCACAGCCTCTCAGTCATCTTTCTTGAGGCTGAAGGGACCAGGCTCCCTCTGCTTTTCCTCATAAGAAGGTGCTTCAGTCCCTTAATCACCCTTGTATCCTTTCACTGGACATGCTCAAAGATGAGACATCTTGTGATAACCAACCCCTCCTCCCTCCCACTTTGACAAACGTAGTCATGGCTGAACAAAATGGGGCAGGAAAAAGGCCTGCTGTCTTATCTTCATGGCACTTTCACTTACAAACATCTGCCACTTATTCCCATTTAACAATGAGGCAAGCAAGCCCTCCAAGGAACTTCTGGTTCTCTCATTTAGAGAACTGCAGTATTAGTGTCATAATTATTTGGGGGCTTTTTTGGTGGTTTTTGGTTGGTTTTTTTTTTGTTTGTTTGTATGGGGTTTTGTTGTTGTTGTTTTGTTTTGGTTTTTTTAGCCCCCAGTGTTCATTCTGTCTTTCACACTGATCTCATTAAGTTTCTTTGACTTGCTTGAAAACAAACAACTCAGGTGGCTTGTGGCAGATAAGTTTTCTTCCACAGAAATGACACAAATCAGGATGAATCATAAATATCTTTGGTTTGGGAGAAATCACAGCTTTCACACTGGTGCCCATGAATCACTACCAGTCCCTGCAGCATGTCAAAAGATGGGAAGAATGGTGCAAGTGAATCTGGCAATGGTGACATCTGGTATTTCTGAGCTGTGGAGGGATTGCTTCATGGAGGAAAATGGTGGACATATCTGCTATAAAATGTCTTTAAAGAATTTTGGGCATGATATAGCTATAAAAAATGATCTATAAAACAAAATTTTTCCTTGTAAGTTTCCAGCATTCATTTATTTTTCTCTGGCTGTTCTGTCTTATTTATTCAAGAGGCAAATGTTTTGGGTCACTTGTCCAAGACAAAACTGTGAGAAGTGATTTGCAATTTTTATGGTCCCTGACGGGATGCATCCACAAATGCTGAGCAAGCTGGCAGACATCATAGCCAGGCTGCTCATGATCATCTTTGAAAGGTCATGGGAATCAGGAGAGATGCCTGGGGACCAGAAGAAAGAAAATGTCTCCTGGTTTTCAAAAAGAGCAAGAAGCAGGACCTAGGGAAATACTGGCCTCTTGGCCTCACCTCAGTACTTGGAAAGATGATGGATCACCTCATTATGGAGGCCATCTCTACCCACATGAAAGAAAAAAAGGTGATCATTTACCTTTCACTAAAGGTAAATCATGCTTGACCAACCTGATTGCTTTCTAAGATGAAACAACAACCTGGAGAGGTGAAGGCAGAGCAGTGGGTATTGTCAGCTTTGACTTGAGCAAGGCTTTCAACACTGTCTCTCACAATATTCTCATAGGCAAGCCCAAGAAATGTGGGTTGGATGCATGGACAGTGACATGGATTGAGAACTGGTTGAACAGCAGCTCCCAGAGAGAGGTCATCAGGGTACAGGGTCTGTTTGGAGGACTGTCACTAGTGGTGTCCCCAGGTTTATATACAGGGCCCAGTATTGTTTAATCAGAGACTTGAATGAAGGGACAGATGCCTGAGTTGCCTTGAGTTCACTGATGACACAGAGCTGGGAGGAGTGGACAGTACTCCACAGGGCTGTACAGCCCTTCAGAAGGACTTTGACAGGCTGTAGAGAGGGGCTGGGAAGAACCATCTGAAATGCAACAAAAGCAAGTGGAGGGTCCTGCACCTGTGGAGGAACCATCCCAGGAACCAGTACAGATGGAGGGGCAGCTTTCTGGAAAGCAGCTCTGCAGAGCTGGGGGTCCTGGTGGATACCAAACTGTCCATGAACCAGCAGTGAGTCCCTGTGGTCAAGAGGGGTAAAGGAATCCTGGCACGGATTAGGAATAGCATTAGCAGGAGGTCAAGGCAGGTGATCCTGCCCCTCTGCTCAGCCCTGGTGAGGCCTCACCTTGAATCTGTGTCCAGTTCTGGGCTCCCCGGTATATGAAATACGGAGCTCCTGGAGTGGGTCCAGCACAGAGCTACAAAGTTGATCAAGGGACTGGAGCATCTCTCTTGTGAGAAAATCTGAGGGAACCAGGCCTGTTTGGCCTGAAAAAGAGATGACTGAGAGGGGACCTTATTAACATCTGTAAGTACCTGATGGGAGGGTGTCAAAAGGACGGAGCCAGACTCTGCTCGGTGGTGCCCAACCATAGGACAAGACAAAACAGGCAGAAAGAAACATGCACGGGAAGTTCCACCTGAACATGAGGAAGAACTTCTTTACTGCACAGGTGACTATGCATTGGAACAGGCTGCCCAGAGAGGCTGTGCAGTCTCTCTCCTCACTGGAGATATTCAAAAACTATCTGGATGCAATCCTGTGCCATGTGCTCTGGACATGCTTGAGCAGGGAGGTGGGGCCAGATGACCCACTGTGGTCCTTTCCAACCTGATCCATTTTGTGATTCTATGAATTCTGTTGCCTTTCATGGTGTATTCATTTTCATACGTTGGTCCTTTGGATAAGCAAGGTGTGTTAAGCAGTTGCATTTCCTATTTCTTATTGGAAATGAATGTTTTACCTCCTGTGTATTAGTATTTTACCTGTGTATTAAAGATAGCGACTTCACATCACACAGAGACTTCAAACTGGAGACTATTGCCATGTGCTGCTCCAGGTAAGCACTAGTAAGCAGTAGTGGGAAAACAAAATTCAGTGCTTTCCACTCCGGATTGCAGAGCAGGCTGAAATAGGCTGATCCTGTCTGATATTATCAGGGAGAAAAATGGAATTATCCTGCTTTTTGCAAGGCTAGTTCCCAAGGGCTCTGTCTGCTCCAAGGAGGAGCAGCCGCCACTCTCCCTCCACCACGGTGGGGTCTTTCGATGCCCCCCGGTGTTCAGTGACATTATAGCACCTCTCCAGAGCGAGGAGCTGCTTCCCAACCTCAGTCCTGTCCCTCTCTTTTCCATCTTACCCTGGAGTTTTCTTACAGAGATGCAGCGCTGCAAGCGAAGTTCTTCCCTTTTTCCGTGCGCAGACCACAATGAAAGCTGCTTGTTACCAGCTGTGACCCAGCTGCCTATTGCAGTGAAGACACTGCACTGGGAACGCGGGGTGGTAGGAGCCTCCTCCCCATTGAGGACATGCGAAGCATCAAACTCCTGGCAGAATCTGGCCTTTGAAACCTTCAGTGCTAATGCCAAGAGTCAGTCCTGTAGTGCAGCCGTCCCCCATTTGTTTGGCAGGCGAATTTTTGATGCATTAGTTCCCGGCAGTCAAGATGCATCAGGAGGCAGGGGCACTGGTCACAGCACACAGAGGGGCAGCAACAGGGTCTGTAACACCTCTGCCTTCAGGGCCACTCTGCTTGTTAGGTGCTGAGAAGGACACATGAAAAACTGCAGAATTGTGGAGTCTGGGGAGTGGCAAGAGGGAAAGGAAACGTTTCTGTCAGAGATGCCTTTTGTTAAAGTCTGGGAGCAATAGCCTGGAATTGCATGGCTGGCAGATCACCACAGAAGTGTAAATGTATCTCAAATGATTTGAGTTTTTTCAACATTCAGATTTTTTTTTTAAGCAAAACTAATGTCATCTTTCAATACAATTTTTGAGTTATTCAGTTTCCAGGGATTTTGGGGGCAAAAGCACTTGTTTCTTTAGTAAGTACTGAAATTCCAACAAAACACCCAATCCCAACAGGTTACTGTTAAATTTCCATAACATTGCAAAACATGGCAATTAGACACATGTTAGAACTGAGAGAAAGATGGCACCTTATCAAAGGGTGGTGTTTTTTCCTGAACAGGAGTTTTGCATTTTGGAATATTTTACTTGGAATGACTTTGTATTAAGTGTGCTCAAAATTCAAGATTTCAATCTGCATCTCTGAAAATATAACCCCAAATCTGGAATTTAGACTATATTCTTCTTTTCACTGTTTATGATTGACTGTATGGATTGAGCAGTTATTTAACACAGTGTTGTTGAATCTCTGCTACCTTCAGTTCCGGAGCTCATGGTTAACTCTATACCTCTATCTCTGTCACTAGATTTGCCCACAAATAAGGGCAAACAGGAAATTACTTGTGATGGGCAAGAGGAAGTCTGAATTTCCTCTGAGCCCTCTCCACTGTTTCAGCAGAAATAAAGAGCAATAAAAACATTTTTAAAATAATTTAATAGATTATTTGAAATACACAGAAGTAGGTGCTTTGAGGGCATAAAATTTCTAGAGGTTTTACAGAATAAATGTCAAATCAGACAGACACATGCTAATTCTACTGCATTAGAACAAAGATACAGGACAATTTATTTGACACCACAGAATCACACAAAAGCACAGAATAGTTGGGGTTGTCTCTGGAAATCACCCAGTCCAAGGCCCTGCTCAGTACAGAGTCTCTAAAGGAGACCAGTCAGTGTCGAGTCAGTTTCTGAGCATCTCCAAAGCTGGAGACTCCACAACATCTCTGGGCAACCTGTTCCAGTGCTTGATCACACTCACCACTAGAAAAGGTTTTTTCCTTACATTTAAATTACATTTTTTAATTTTTTTTCTTGTGCCTATTGCCTCTCATCCACTCCCTGCCCAACACTTAGAAGAGTCTGATTCTATCTCCTTTAATCCCTGCCCACTTTAGGTATTAATATACACACATTGATAAAATCCCCAAGCCTTCTCAGGTCCAGGCTGAACAATTTCAGTTCCATCAGCCTCTCCTCACAAGGCAAATGCTCCAAGCCCTCTGTCATACAGAAGTCTCTCTGGTAAAACCAGGACTGGGTAAGTTGCCCAGAACTGGACACAGCTGCTCAAATCTGGCCTCAGCAGGCTGAGCAGAGGGGAACGATCCCCTCCGTTTATCTGCTCTGCCTAATGGAGCCCAAGAAGCTGTTGGCCTTTGCTGCACGGGCACATTGCTAGTTCATTTTTACTCTGTCCACCAATATCTCCAGGTCCTTCTCTGCAAAGCTGCTTTCCAGTCAATCACACTCCAGCCTGTACCAATGCAGGAAATTATCCACCCCTTGCCCTTGTGCGGGACTTTACACTTCCCTTTGCTGAACTGTGTGGAGTTCCTGTCAGCCCATTTCTGGAGCTCACTGAGGACCCTCTGAATGGGGGTACAACCCGCTGGTGTAGCACCCACTCCTCCCACTGCAAACGTGCTGGGAGTGCACTCTGTCCCTTCATCCACATCTTTGATGAAGATGTTTAACAGGTCTGGCCTGAGTATTGCCTCCAGGGCACATTGCCAGTCACTGCTTTCCAGCTTGATTTTTTGCTGTTAATCACAACACTTTACACCTAGAAGTTCAGTCACTTTCAATCCAGTTCATTTTCCACTCACTAGTCCATTCTTGATCAGTTCATCTATGAGGATGTCATTAGAGAGAGCATCAAAAGTCTTATTTATGTCAAGATAAATATTAATTGCTCTTCCCTCAGCCACCAAGCCAGTTTTCTGATCAGAGAAGGTTACCAGCTTGGTCAGATGTGATTTCTCCATCATTTTAACTCTAGGCTAATTGTTGGTAGCTATGAATTGATAACAACTTTATTATCACAGTTTTGGATTTGGCCTAAAAAGAAAACTTGATTATCAGATTTCTTTCCTAAGCTGATCAGATGTTTTCAGAAGTACAACAACAAGTTGTTTCTCTACAAGATCCAGTTTTATCCAGTGTGAAGTTAGATGTGGCTGCTGAATGAAAATGGAAAGGTTCATTGAACAATGATTCTAGAAGGCAGTTTTGAATAGCTAATTTGTTCATTGTGCAATTGACCATACTCATTCAGCTAGTCTCTGCAAGGCAAACCACAGGTCCTTGGAGAAATAGTATTTCATTGTCCCAAGGAATGGATGAATAAGGGAGAGAGCTGGTATCTGAGTAATCTACCTTTACTTTATTATTTCCCACAATGAATAGTAAGCAGTCCTTCCCAAGCAGGTAGGCCAAGGTTTCAAAAAGCCTGTAGACTAAATAACTTGCTTCTGTCTCCAGCTGATTTTCTGGCCCATTTTGCTCAGCCATCCTGTGAGTCTATGTTTTACAGTTAAGATTCTGGGAAGGACTCTGAGGCTATGCACAAATACAGGCTGAGAAAACTGCTTATGTGTCTTATCAGCTACACTTCAGGACAGGACTGAGTTAATTGGCTGCCCACGACAACGACTGATGCTGATAAAGGACCTACAGGAAGTTCTTTTAGCTGCTTAATCATGCTGAAAAGAGATTTTCAATTAACCCTTTGATTGGAAAAATAAGAATTCTCTTTTGAAGCAGCAGAGACATAACCCTCACTAAAAAGGAGATCCAAGCTCTCAATCAAATGTCTTTGAGCTGCATTGCACCCATACCTATGCCTGCTTAAGCTCAGGGATAGAATTAGATCAGAGCTTCTGTGCAGGTACTCAATTGAATAATCAAGTTTTAGAGTAGACAGTCGTGAATGAGGAAGATTGGACTTTTTTTTTTTTACTACTAAAGTGAGAGCCAGAATAACTCACTGAGAAAGTGAAACAGTATTTATACAGAGGAGGGAAAACTGGAAATGCAATTGGAGGTTGTTATTACATTAAGAGCTTGGTTAGCTATTTAAAGGGCTGAGGCATTTAAGAGTCCTTAAGCAATCAAGGTTTTTGCCTGATGAGAATATCCGGTCTTTAAAGGTCCTTTCAGTTTGTCACTAGATGTCAGCCTGCACCTTCGCGTCCCTATCATTCTCTAATGATGTGCATCTCTCTGCCAGCGCCCTGTCAGGAGCCTGTAACGGGATACGAGAACCTCTTCAAGAACTCTCTAAATATTGTTTTGTATCCTTTCAGCCATGTTTATTTTAATCCATGGAAAGGCCATTGGTGCAAATGAGGACATGAACATTTAGAGGAAACAGGAATGTTTTTGAAGCGCATTGTATTGATTACTTAGGAAATCACCAGGTACCCAGTAGGATTTGTTGTTGCTGAGCTGGAAAAACTCTCTGCTGAGGCACACACAGTGTAATTGCACCTTCCTTTCAAGGCTCAGGAGGGTGCCCTGCCCATGGAACACAGAGCCCA
>JAWWMP010000093.1:59199373-59209555 GCA_035047865.1 Dendrocincla tyrannina
CAGGAGACTCTGTGATCCTTAAACTTGTAATTTTTTGCTTTCTTAGCAATAGGAGCTGATACAAAATTACAATACTGGAAAAGTACTGATTAGATTTAATAAGTATGTTTTATGGAATATCCCTTTTGTTAATATTTTTAGTGTGAAATGATTACATTATTATTTTGTAATTTAGTCCAAGTTAATTGCTTAAGAATGTGTCATATTTTTCAACACTGCCAGCCCCCAGCCCTGTTTAAAAATGGTGGCCTAAATTGGGGCAAAATAAATTCCTAAAGATCCTTTTGGGAAGGGGAATCCTAGTTTTAGTCCTCTTTCTTGAATGATTCATGTTGAGTCCATTTGGTTTGTATTTGACAATGTAATGATTTCCAGGGTAATAGCAGTGTATAATAACAAAACAAAGATTTGTGGTCTAAGTTTGTGTTTGTCATAAAAGTTACTCACACACTGCACTGGAACCATTGAAAATCTAGAAATGGATGTTCTTCTCCCTTACATTTTAACTTTGAAATGTATTCTTACTTCCACTGACCATTATCCAGGCATGCGGATGTATTTATATGTTCCCAAAATGGCCTGCAAGGGAAATAACAGAGTGCCAGGTTTCGGATATATGAATGGGTGGGGCAGCCATTGTGTGACATTGTTCTTTTGAAAAAATGCATCTGTGTCTATTTTCAGATGTATACATGAAAGAAAAAGGTGATTCATAGAGAGATTTGGGCAGAATTGGGTAAGAGTTCAGAGAATAATCTAGCAGAGATCTGGAGGAACTAAGTTGCAATTTGCAAATCCACTTTTTTTTCTAACACTTTGTGAAATCTTAGTTTTCATTTAAAAAGATCATGACCTTCTTAACAGGTTGAAGAACACAGTGCTGTAAGTTCTGTCTCTTCCGCTCTGGGTCATTTGTTTAGTAAAGTCTTTTGCACTTCTGAGCCTTGTTGAATAATGCATGAGACTGTGTTAATATGGAAGGAGTGGGACAGACCTTGCTGTTTATTTTGGGTCACAGTTGGAAGAGGGAACCCCAGAGGGGAGGTCACTACTAGAGCTCAAGAAACATATCAGACTGTGGCACTTGGAAGGACAGCAGACATGAAACCACTTAGATACAGGAAAATTTCCAAGATTAAGTAAAGAAGAAAATAGATTAGGTTTTTTTTATCTTTCAGTGAAAATAATTGGATTGGTTGTCTTGGCAGGCTATTTGGGGCACTTCTAATATTGCTTCAAGTTTCCATAATGCCTTTACACAGAAGACTGCAATGAACTTTTCCAAATCTTAGTGCCTTAATTATCATCTCTTAGTTCTGAGATCCCTTGTGTTGCAGCTTGCCCCCTCAGTAGGGCTGGGAAGGAGCAAAGCTCAGTGAAGTTGAATGAACACCATAGGTTTATGCACTAAATCCTATAGAGCTGGGAAGTGAATTTTCCCCTTCTTCTTTCCATCCTCTTCATTAGTAACAAGACCCTCTTTTATCCATCAGTAACACGGACATTGTTTATAGTATTTTTAGATGACAGAGCATCATCAAGTCTTTGTTTCCTTGACACTTGTTTACAGTGTAGAGCTGTTAATCGACAGTTCTTTCTGATAATATGTTTATCTTCAGAGGCAATGCAATCATTAGCATGGAAGAGGCAGAAGAATGAAAGGAGGTTAGTATGGAAATTGAGAATGATCTGTGCACTTGTAAGCTCTTGGTCTTACAGGGTGGGTGGATAGATCAAACTTTGGCTGTCTCCAGCCAGTCAGAGTGGCATCAGCATCTGTCCTGAGTGGCATCAGCATTTTCAAGAAGATCTGGGTGCCTTTGAAAACTGGGTGTCTTTGCCCAGGATTTTTGAAAAGTTTCCCCCACCTCAGTTCTTCCCTCTGTGCTGAGCCACAATCAGGGCAGCCCTTTGTGAACCTTTAATTGGCCTTTAATGTAGCAGCTGGTAGGAGATGCTCAAAGTGGGACCTCTCTGAGCATGTCTTTGTGCCCTGACATGTATGATAAGCTTGTCACCGAAGTGGAATGGTGACTGAATTCTGCCCGAATGGAAGGAACCATTCTCCTTATTTCAGGATATCACCACTATATAAAGCCTAAGAATGAGCTGTGGTATTCATGCAGTGTCACCTATACTCTTAATCTCGTCCACTCCGTGTAGCCTACAATCTACCAACAGCATTTTCTCTTTTGCTTCAGTTTTGGGGAATTCAACATGACTTCTGTTCTCCTGCTACATGCCAAGAAGCTTTTCCAGTTAGTGTGAGATGGTTTTTTCATGCTGATGAACATGTCATTGTCTTACGATCTGTCCTAAGTTGAACAATTCTGTGCTGGTACCATAACAATATATCAGTGGTACTATGTCCTATGGCAGTCGCCTAATACTGCTGTTCAGATTTTCCTCTCACAAAAATATGTACTTATTGATGTTTTCTTCAGATGAGATTTAAGAATAAAGGAATCTTTACTTTTAAACAGTTTTATAATATTTGTTCTAAAGTAATGGAAAAATAAAATGCATTGCTAAGCTTGTAATAGTTATGTTTATCTGCTTCTCTATTTGCCCATGTGTGAGGTTGTTTGATTACTGACCAGTTGTGTGTTAATCTGTTGTTAAAGGTAGTTACCAGAGTTTTGCAAAACTAATGTATTACTCAATTCGCTCCTGTAGCCCAGAAAAAATAACCAAATCTTTCTATTTCATTGTGGTGTACCTGCAACTATCAAAATTGTTTCTCTTCAAATGGAAATGTCTTTTGATTAGTAAAAGCAGCAAATTATGTAAAGTATGTGACAGTGCAGAAAGACAGTTAAGGAAAGGGGACATGTGTAACCTTTTCTTCACTTGAACTTTTGACCATTTGAAACTGGATCCATCAGTGATCCCTGCCCTGTAACTGTGCAGCCCCTAACACATTTGGGCACATGTGCTGTTCTGGTGGCTGTTATTCTAAGAGTTGAGTTGGAATGTATTCTGCAGTGCCGTCTCAAATAAATTAATTCGATTTTGGGAACTGAGACAAATACACAAGTTCTTCAGGGATCTCTTTCCATATCACTCCTTTCTTCCTCTAAGACAGTCTTGTGTGCCTTTTGTTTGTCTTTCCCTTGTCTTACTGCACTTGGTGGGTCCTGCTTGTGGCTGACAGTGTGGCAGGTGGCCCTGTCTGCCCGCCGGGTCTTCTCAGATGTCAGTGACATCTCCACTAGTGGTAATCTGCTGGAACCAAAATGTAGGAATAAGGTGTTTGGAGAATGCCAGGAATGAAGGCAAGCTGCCAGCCCTTTCCTTGGGCTGGGAATTGCTCTGTGGTTGGATACAGTGGAGCTTCCAAAGTCTAATTCTTGCAATTTGACTTTTTCTGGCGAGTGTGAAGAATGAAAGACCTGCTGTGTAACTTGGCTGTGTCTTCTCATATGCAGTAGCATGAAAAATATTCTCAGTAGAAAAATGTACACTAAAAGTAAATGCAGTGTCTTCTTCGTGTCTGTTCTATGACGTGCTCGGTTTGACTGTTGTCTCCATAACAGTAATATAATCTGGATATTGTCCTTGACTGACTACTGTTGTGGTTGTGTTATGTAGTTTCGTTTTTATTTTTGAAGATGATCAAAAGACATGGTGTGTGGTGGTGTGTGTGGTTTCTTCTTTGGCCCTATCCCCCAACAGATTCATCATTCAGACTTTGATTAGTATTTGCTGCAGTACTTTAACACCCGTCCATTTTCTTTGTGTTTGAACTTCAATGATCCATCTGCCAGCTCCCTTCCCCCAGTCTTTTGTCTGCAGACATACTCTAATTGACAGGTCAAACGAATCTCATCAGTGATCTCAATACATGAGAATCCGGCTGTGTCTGTGGCTCCTGCTTTTGGCCTTGTCACCTTTAACCAATATGAAGTTGTTAGCCCAGAAGATGTGTATGACCGGAGTTTTAATAATGTAGTTGTTATGTTTCAGTGGCAGAGTCATTGATGCGGTAGGTTAAAATAAGGATTAGTCAGTATGAACTGATTTTGATGGAATACCCAGGACTAAAATGTTCTTTTAAGATAATGTTTTTTGGAGAATATGAAAAAGTGGTTTGTTTTTTTTTAAATGTAGTTTTAAGAACTCTTATTCTCTTGTTTAAGTATGTATCTACATATTTGCTAATTATTTCAGAATATTGTTAGTGTATAGAGCTGTCAATCATATTTCCAGTTTCTGTGAGTCTTTTTAATCAATTTGCTATGTATGTGTGTATTCAATTCTTTTTTTTAAAGTCTTCACTCATGATTTCATGATGGCGATGATTTTTTTTCCTTTATAAAAAGTGTATGATTACTGAGGGAAAACTGTGGTATTGTGATGTCAGTCTAAAAACTGAGGACACTGAAGTAAAAAACATGCATAACATCTATTTTGCCTTGATTCTTAATAACATGAGGTTTGTAATATAATCTGTTCTTTGTTTCTCCTACTGTCTTTGAAAGTTGTTGACCAAATTCAGCCCAGTCTGAAAGAGAAATGGAGGTATCAAAGCCATTAAGTTCTTACGAATTTTGCAGGTAAAAGTGGGAACTTTTGATCAGTGAGATGATGGATGTATACATGCAGGGTGACCAGTGGCCTAGCACAGCTGTAAGATGTTACTGAACAGGGTGCAGTGCCACCCATGGCCCTGCTGATTTTGAGGAGTGGTGGAGGATTCAGGAGGGATTGGAGAAAATTATTTAAGTGAGAAAAGGGAGCACATAGGATAACTAAATGTGTGTGTGGGGAAAGCTTCAACAGTTCTGCTGTTCATAGAAATTTTTTTTCCTTTAATCCATTTTCATGATGTTGAAAGGAATGGTCCAGCTCAGAAGTAAGTAGAATTGTTTGCAGTGGTTGCCATATTAATAACATGCTGTACCTGCTGCCCATCACAGGACGTATTTTGTATGTAATCATTAATAATGAGCTGAAGAAAGAGGAAGAACTGAAGCTTTTCTACATACCCAGTCAGTGATGCATATAATGTGACATTAATAGGGACAAATCTTGCCAACTGCATGCCTTATTTTCTAGCTCTTCAAAGAAGAGGAAATTACCAAGAAAAGCCTGTCTTGCCTCTGTTCTGAGCAGACAAACACTAGCATGTTGTTTGGTGCTGAACGGCAGTGGGTGACATTAACAACAGACCCAAATGTCTCTCTCTGCTGCTTGCAGTTAGAGGATATATGTGCTAGTGGTGCTTTTACAGCAGCTGAGTGAGCCTGGCTTCTGACACCAGCTGAAAAACAGCAGCCTGAAGATCAGGTCCTGCCTCTTCAATTCTCTTTGTCTATCAGAGAGGAGCAGGTGCAGTGTCTGAACACTACCAGCATCAGGATGTGGCTATATATACACATATATCAGACATACACAGATGCAAATTCGGATACATATATGTAGCTCTGTTACTTATATTGCAGCTAAAGCTCTTGGGTTTAGAACTATGCAGTGTGCTGAGAAGGCTTCTGTGCTGTTGTACTATTGGGTGTTACTAAGCCATGGCTAAAAAAATTGTTTGTTTGTTTGAGAATCTGGTGCTTAAAAATGGGCTTTCAGAACCCCTTTGTAAATTGCAACAGAATTCAAGTATTTAGCGATTTTGTCTGGGATATTTATGTGCTTTATATGCACTCTGGCTCCAGGGTGTGCTCTGGAGAGGGACTTATCTGAAATTACAAGCATTAAATATAAATAAGTGGTCATGAAAAAGCTGGCTGTCTTGGCTAAAGAGTGCCTGTGTTTAAATGCATGCATCATGTGTTTCAATTCTCAGGGGAAACGGCAAGTCCCTAATAAACTGCTTGTTGATGCATGGAAATCCCAGAAATAGATCTAAGTCCATTCTGGTTGGAACTCACAGTAAGGCCTCACGCAGACACAGGTTTTGGTTTTAAGTTTTCTTTTGTTCAGATTTCACCTTTCTCCTCCATTTTTAAATGTATGTATTTGACACAAAGATGATTCTAAATCCACAGTCACTTGACTGTCTCTTCTGTTTCCTTATATAGAACAGTCATGAACCATCTAGAACTGACCTAGTCCAATCTGGTGAAAATCGTAAGAATGGAGATTATGGATAGGATAAATTTCTGTTTTATCAAGCATCCTGTGTCCAGAAATGACGAAGTACATACCAGAAATGACGAAGTACATACCTGGGAAAGAGTAAGAACATGGCAGTAGGACATCCCCCCTTTGTTCAGCCTTACTCATTTTCAAGTCAGATCAAATTTCTTGATGAAAATCTGTTGATGAATTAGTATATTAGCCTTTTTATCAGCTTGACTTGATGTTTCCTGAGGGTATTGTCTTGGAGGAGGCAATGAACAGTCAAGCACTGTGTAAAGTGTTTGAGAAGGTTTACTCAGTGACATAGTAAGATAAAAATTCTTTTTTTTTTCTTTCCTTTTTTTTTTGTTTTGTTTTGTTTCTTGCTGATTTGAAACACGACAACTTTTTTTGGACAGTTGTTCATAGTTGTACATAGTTCCAATTTTTTTCCCCATGAAAACAGCTGTTCAGGTTCCTATTTTTGCACCGTAGCAGATATGTGAGAGCCCATCTGTTGCCTTTCCCTCTTCACTGTGCACTGCTTTATCAATTTTCAGTATTCTGCAGTGAATTATGTTCTCAATCCTCCTTGTCCAGCTGCTCAGTCTCAGGAGTTTTCTGAAGTTCATTGGTTCTCTATTGTCCTTGCTCTCCTGAGTAGATTCTTACAGTTTTGTTACATCCTGCATAGCAGACTGTAAACTAATTTTTAATTCAAATATGAACATGAGGAAACTGGTTGAAGGAGACAAAGCCATAGCAGAGAAGCTTCATTATTAATAAAAAACCCCACACATACACACAAAAATGAGGTGCTTTTGCAAAGGAATTACCATAACATTCCTGAATTCTAACTGTGAGATAAAATCTGTCATTTAAATTCACTGTAGAATGTGGGTAAATTTGTAGACAATGAGATATCTCAAATGGCAGGGAAGTAAGTGGATAAAATGAACAACTGATGGAGAAGAATTCCAGCAAAATGATGGGAAAGTGGCCTTTAACTCCAGATGTCCCTAACTGGAAGGTTGCCAGAACATCTGGAGGTCAGTGATTGTGTCCTTTCATCTTTGTACCATTCTTGCAGCCTTTCCATAAGAACCTGCTCTTGTCTGCTGCTGAAGGCTACTGAGTTGAAAGCATCTTTATTTTAATCCAATGTGGCCATTGCTGTGTTCTTATGGCACAGGATATGTAATGGGTTTTCACCAGCCCACAGTATTTTGCTTTGTTAATATAGGTGCCCTTCTCTTGAAAATTGTGCATGGAGTGGAAAACAAGAACTGGCTGCTGTTGCTGCCATGAAGCATGAGTAATTGTTTTAAAAATAGGTTCTTTCTGGCTTTATTTTCCATACGAAATCTGGAAGTCCTTTGTTGCTCTCTGTGCTTGAAGAGCCTCAGTAGATCTTAATGTTCATTAAACTGTCTTTGCCCCGTCTGTACATGACACCAAAGTGTTTGAAATGCATTGCCTTCAAATTGATATTTTACAACAGTTGTTGTCTTTTTCCTAATAACTCATAATCAAAGGGAGAAGCTGTGGTTCTTTCCTCGACAGATTTTTACATCATGTCAGTCCAGAATGGCTCAGTACTTACTGAGAGTTTTTGATCTTCATGTAGTCTAGTTAAATTACAGCTGGCAGCAGATACTTCTCAAAAAACGACAGGTGCATATAACCTTTTTTTCATCAAAATGTACAGTGGAAGCTACTGCTCTTTCTTCGAAGTATGACCCCAATCTCAGCAGTCAATAAAAAAAGGATAAATTAGAAAAGTACAGGTTTCTCCTTACACTAAGAACTGCGTGTTTCTTATTTTATTGCTAGCTAAGCTACAGAGACAGTATGCCATTTATCCACTTAAGTGTTCTCTTTCAAATCAGGAAATGGATTTCACTTGGCTTTGGAGAAGAGATCAAAAGTCTGAGAGTAGTAGCAGTTCAAGGGAGACATGCCAAGGAGAGTTATAAAGCTAAATGACCATTACTGCTCCTGTGGAAGGCAATCCAAACCAAAGGAGGCAATGAAACTGGAGACTGTAAATTAGCTATGACTAACCACAAAACCCCTGCCAGCAGTAGTAATCACTGTCTTCCAGGAAAAGTGGTAACTGCCTATTGAAAGAGTGTAATGTTAAATATGAATATTTTAGTAAGATAAAATTGAAATAAAAAACATTAAATTAATTAAGTATCATGCCAGATCACCAGCTACACTGATTTACCCAGGTGAGGCTTTCAGCTGTCAAATTTATTTTGTAGCAGTGCTCTGAACAGCTCTGGTCATTAGAAAGGAATATTATCTCTAGCCCAGTTGTGTTATCCCTTTGGCCATTTTCTCATAATTAGGACACATCATCTTCTGGCAAGACAGCAGAGCAGTGTTTGGCATAGTCTCTTCATGTTGTGGCTGTGAATGTTGCTTTATATGGTACTATTTCTGGTGAAGTTGATTATCATAACACTTCTCAAGAAATGTGTTCTGTAAAGAGCTGAATGCCAATTAGGTATTTTAAAATATAAACCAGCCAAGTTTGTTTATATTGAACTTCTTTATGGAAACTGAAGCTAGCCAAACTGAGTTGCATTTTTCATCCTTTGACAAATGTTCTGTGTTTTCCCATTAGTAAAAATTGCTGTTCTTTGACCTATTAGGTCCCATCCAGTGCTTTCATGGGAAGTCATTATTCATCCAGACACTGTGGTGTGAAGACTGGAGATGCAGAACATAGAGATACAGTGATGTACAGAATCTGTAAGTGGATAAATGTTGTGGGAATTAAAAGTCCAAGTCGGAAAAGCACATGAAGCATAATAGCTCAGATTCTCACAGTGGATAGACTTCTGTGAAGTGCAGGAATTTGTGAATTGTCAGTCTGCCACTGGCATTCCAGACTCTTAGCCCTCAAACAGGCTATTTTTGTATACAAGTCAGGAGATCAGAGTGGTCAGATTTAAAAATAAATCTAAACTAGAAAAATTAAACCAGAAAACCCTCACTAATCTACCCCCTTCCCCTAAACTCTTAAACTTCAACCAGTGTGATAAGGGTTTCTCTTTTTTAATTTTTTTTTTCACCTTATTACAAGACAAGGTCTCTTTAGGAGTTTAAACCTGTTCGTGGCAGTAGATTGAGTTGTGTATCTGTATTAGACTGGTAGCAGTACCACAGAGAACTGAGTGGCATTCTTCACTGTCATTTGTCCACTGTAGAATCAAATCAGGTCACCAGTTTATACTTGCATGGTACACCTACACATTGGTGAAGGGCCGCTGTGACACAACTGATAGGAGTGACGTTGGACATTTGGGAATTGCCCATCATTCTTTCTACGCATTTGGTTGCATCCCAGTAAGTGGGCTATGATACGTAGGTGGCAAGATGATTATGTATATATTTGTGTGTAGCATTTGCTCTTTGATTTTAGGGACAGATCATGGATAATGACAGCTCTGCAGTTCAGAGCACTGTTGCTTGGGATTTCAGGTTGCAGTTCAGTGGTATTACTGGGAGAAATAAGACTGTTCATGTAGTCCCTTAAGTCTGTTCTGGGGCTGCATTTATTTAAAATTTTTTGTGGGACAAGAATAAGTAAGGAGTGATAAACTTTGCTTAAGGCACAAATCTAACAAGCATCAGTACAGGAGGGACTGGGTTGTTGTATCACTAAAATGAATAATGTTAGACTTGAAATTGCAGGCAGGAAAATTCAAGTGTCCCAGGGTGGAGTCATAAATTTAGCAAATAATAGAGATTTCTACTTTTAAAAGCTCATCTCTTAGAAGTGTAAGACCAAGACTTGAACATATTTGCTTTATAGCTTGTGGGGGGTTTGTGGTTTATTACTTGCAGGATGTTACTTTGGAAGGAAAAAGAAAATTCCTATGATTCAGGCAGAAATTAGAATAATATGGAAAAATCTAACTAAAGGTTCACTTAGAATACAGCAGGCACTTCTCATCACTAAGCTTGAAAAAGTGGGAAGTATCACATCTTATTTTACTATTCTTCAGGTGTCTGCATTTGGTGGTTTTGGGCAATAGGATTGAAGTCTAGGAGATGTTGGTCTGAGGCAGTCCTGCCTTTCCAGATCGGAAGAGCGTC
>JAWWMP010000093.1:59303924-59315161 GCA_035047865.1 Dendrocincla tyrannina
TTGAGTGCCAAGCTCAAAAACTTGCTGTTGATTAGCTTCTCTTTCAAAATCAGATAATGTTTATTGGTAATCAGTGAGTGGCTCTGGAAATCAGGAGGTAATTTAGCTGGTGAAAAAAGGGAGTGCCAGGGAGAAGGCAGTGTGATACACTGACTAAATGGTAATATCCATCTCCAGGCAGTTGGAATACATTTGAAATCATGTTTTTGAGCAACAGCAGATGATTCAGACAAAAAGAACTGTGCAAAATCTGGAAAGGATATACAGATTTTTATGTTACAACAGACCAGAAATTACATTTTTGGTTTTCTACTTGTGTTTTGAACAAATGTTATTCTAATTACATCTGAAAAAAAAACCCCAACGTACTGTAATAGGACACCAGCATTGCAAAGCCAAGCTGTCAGGACGTGACATAATTAAGATTTTCCATGCTGTGTTAATTTGGCCCAGTTGTAAGTATGCCTTCTATTCAAATCTTTAGTTACATAATAACACACTGTGTTATTAACATGTCTCCCCTGCACTGAATGAATAGAACATTTGGAAGAATCATTAGACTTGGTTACTTACAATAGACCTAGACCACTGATTGCATGAATAATAGAAGTTATTCAGTAAGCCTCCAGATTTTGTTATTTCATTCACTTATGAAAGGTTGAAATGTTTGGATTTCCACAGTCAGTCAAGGTAACATCCGGAAAACTCTCTGTCTTAAACATTGATCACTGGAAATCTATATACATAATTATATACTATTAATGTAATTAGGAAAGACCTGAAATAGACAGATCCTGTTTTGTAACATAAGCAACATGAGACCTTTAAACCAATATTTATTACCCTGTCAAAGAGCTAGAAAGGAAATTCAGATGTTAAAGACTTTGGGAGTGTTTATTTACAACAGCAGGTTGTTGTACAGCGTATAAGTAGTTCTGGTAGCTGGAGAACATTGATACTGAAGATTGCTTAGTATGCCCAGTATGGTTTATCTCACTCATGTGAGTAAGCAATCAAAGGTGATAAGCTTATTTCAAAGGAAAGCTGAGCAAGATGTGAATCTCATAATTTAATTCATGACCTCAGTAGTGTGTGATGAGAACTGGGGAACACTCATGTTCCAGTCTTGAAGCCAGCACAAAATGTACCTCACACTCCCAGTATACCAGCTTGTAGACATGTCATCCATTCAATTTCTAAAGCCCAGCTAGGAGCAATAACAAGAAAGCTGTCTGTGTTTGTGTTCAAATATCTATGTGAAATTCCTATTTTTATAATTCAGTAGTGATGACAGTTCCCTGTAGGGTGAGAAATACAGAACCTGATGTTATATATTGGCTGTGGTGCAAACAAAATTATGAAATAGGTGCTCTGGGTTCACTCTTGACACACAGACTGACAATCTCTTGACAGATAACTTTACACATGAAGAACCCTTTTACTTCGTTATGAAAATCAGTAGTTTATAAAAATATGTTCTGTTTGTAGCAGTAATTTGAGGCATTTGAATAACATTCATTTTTTGTTGTAAGACTGCCTATGGCAAACAGCCAAAGAGAGGTTAAATGACTTTAAAGAAAGTACACGTAATTATGCACAGACCTGTACATTGGGTACAGATGAAAATGTTCTTTGCAAATTGAAAAAGCCTTTCCCACAACAGACTGTTAACTTGCTGGAACTCTTGGCATTGCTCCAGATTGCTCACACTGCAGTATGCCAGAGCCCCTGGGTATGATTATGGAGATGTTGATGCTTATCTGTGGAGTAATTTCCCCTGGTACAGTTCAGAAAGTCGTTCACCTCTATATCCCTTCCAAATGCCAGTGGCATTGCTGAAACACTATTTCCCAAGTGATACCAGAAAAACACACTGTTAACAAACGGCAGTACAAGCTCTGTTATAGCACATTTGTATATATTTTCAAACAAAGCTGATATTTTAATGAGCTTACAAAAAGCAAAATACAATGACATCTTTGTTATTCACCTCCATGAACCTTTCTTGTCTCTTAGGATATGTTGATATTGGGCTAATTCCAAAAGGTGCAAGGGGAATCAAAGTCATGGAAGTTGCAGAAGCGGGAAATTTCCTTGCTGTGCGAAGCAAAGACCCAGAAAAGTACTACCTGAATGGAGGCTTTATCATCCAGTGGAATGGTGAATACAAAGTGGCAGGCACAGTATTTCAGTATGACAGAACAGGGGATCTAGAAAATCTGACTGCTCCAGGACCCACCAACGAATCAATATGGATTCAGGTAAATAGGAGATCACTAGCAGAACCTGCTGGATTTGGATGGCAGCAGAATGTGCTGAGGCTCTGAAACAGAGGTTGAAAAAAAAATATCTATTGGTATATAAACCATCCTGTTAGCATACTGTCTTGCAATAAATAGTTGAGCTGTTTAGCAGAGAAACAAGCACCTTGCTTGGATATTGTTTATCCTGCCTAAAAATACATGCCCTGTATCGTAGTCTGATGATTATTAAAGGCTGGTATAATCCTGTGCTGCCACTAGGATGGGGATCCTATCCCCTATAGTTGGTCAGTCCTTTGCCCAAACTTCCTTGTCACTTGTACCAACTTAGAGCAACACATGGCTGTGATATGAACCAGACCAAGATGAAAAATAAATGATCACAGAGCTGTTGTCAGGCTGTGAACAGTGAGAGCTAGGGAAGGCTGACAGCAGTGACAGCATACACTGCACAAGAAAAGCATACAGCAATAGATGAATTAATAGCTTATGGTAAGTGAAAATGATCCATCTAGCATCCAGGGATGCTGCTTTCTTTTGTTTTTCATGTTACTTTATAGATTCTAACATAAACATAAAAAACTTCTCTTAATTCTGTACAAAATATTTTTAAACCGGTCCTTTGTTCTCTGAAAGGATCTCTCATGGATTGTTTGCCTGTATATCCACCCTGCAATGAAAAGAAGTATTAGTGGTGTGATGGCAGCCACTTTCAAACTTTGTCTGATGAGAAGACACACCTAATGTGTACTCAGTTAGTGCAACTGGGAGAAGAGTAGAAGTTCATTGCTGAAATCTTTTATCCTTTGATGATGTTTGTTTTCTCCCTTCCAGGTAAATTTCTTGAGTGGCTCTTCTCAATTGGAATTTTTATTCTTAATTCAGAAACACTGAAAAATAATATTAAAGCAGTGTCTGAATAGCATCTGTAATCTTCTGACCTAATGGTTGTTTTGTAACAGCTATTTCAGAAGGCAGGGAAATTATAATTTATAATGGGGATAGACAATAGGCTCTTAATCAGCAGCATATGGATGCTTTGGATGGACTTTGGATTATATTTTCTTACAGTCAATAGGACACCAATTATGGTGACCCACCTATTTCCACCTGTTCTTGCAAAAGTGCATGGCAAACAACTACGTCTTTGAAAGATACATGTCAACATAGAGATGGATATTTAGCAATTCTGCTTCTCTGATCTTTTAGTAGGCTCCAAAGTGGGCTGCCTTAATTCCTCCAGTTTCACACTTTGAATGCTTTTGGCCAGTAGGTTGTTAATTAGATAATTAATAAGCCACACTCTTTCCAGTTACTTTTTCAAGAAACTAACCCTGGAATCAAGTATGAGTACACTGTACGTAAAGAAGAAAGTAATGAGAATGAGATTGGAGAGCCAGAGTATTTTTGGCAGTATGGAGACTGGACAGCCTGCAGTGTTACCTGTGGAAGAGGTAATTCCTCACTTCCTTTCTCTACTACTGTTTGTCTTCAGTACTGGCAGATCTCATCTATAAGTTGTCCAGACACAGTCCTCAAAGAGGTAAGGCTATTTAATCTGCATGTGGTGGGAAATCAGGTCACATGGTTACAAAAATAATGTGAGGAAAAACTTGTTTACTTTGAGGATGACAGAGCACTGGAATAGGTTGCCCAGAGAGGCTGTGGAGTTTCCTTCTCTGGAGATATTCAAAACCTGCCTGTCCATGATGCTGTGCAACTTGTGCCTGGTGACTCTGCCTTAGCAGGGAGGTTGGACTAGGTGATCTCCAAAGGTCACTTCCAAGCCCAGCCATTCTGTGATTCTGTGAATGATGTATTTTGACTTTAAAGTTAAATGCTATTAAATCACCTAAATCATATAGCTTTCTGTAACACCTGCCCTGAAATTCTCAGCCTCTGTGAATCACAATGAGAAAGTACGGTTTTCTTTCCCTCATGGTTTGTTGTCAGTACTGTTCACCATAACCCAACTTCTCAGAAATTCTAATTTATGACCAACCATTGTTTCCCAATTGAGTCTTTTCAATATATTAACTATTCTTCATTTCTGCCCTGCCTTGACAAGCAACAATGGTTTTTGTGCATTTCTCGCTGATTACTTTATTTAAATTAGTCTTGGGAACTTACATGTCTTTGCCACTATGGCAAAGGTTTAGGTGTGGCTGCAGTTACACTGTAGTTCTGCACAGCCCAGTAAAACAGACAAGCAGAATGATGACTGTGACGTAGGATCTAACAACAGGTCTAGAAGTTTGCCTCTGGTAGCACACAGAAAATGCTCTGAAAACTTTCTCTGAAGTAGTTAGGATCAATGAGATGAAGTTAGTGTTTGTAGTAAAAAACCAGTAATGATAAAAAGACCAAAGGTTTCTTTACAACAGTAATTTTTTTAAACTGTCCATAAAGGGAATTGTTTTTAAAATGTGAGAAAAAGATTGTGTATGAAGGGAAGTCTGCACCTGGGGGAATGGGATTGTGGCCTTCCATCTGAATTAGCTCCTGAGATTCTCTGGACAGAAAATAAGTCCTGTAGGTAGGACAGGAACCTTATTCTGTTTTCTGTGTGAAAACTGTATAGAAGAGTAGAAGATCAATGTTACAACCACTGGACAAATAACATGAGAGAGGCCTTTTCTAATGGTATTGTCAGTGGGGTTTGGTAATTATTGCAGCTTTTAACTGCTTTGCAAAAGGAAAGAAAAGCACAAACAGATGTTGTAACAAATCCAGCTGGGATTCTAGAGGTAGTGATAATTGAAGGAGTAACAATTTTTAAATCTCTCCTGTCAGGGAAGACACTAAAATAATTCCTTGTCACTGTTTTGAACAAAGAACATTGTGGGACCTAAACTTTAGAAGATTAAAAGAGGAAATTTTAGAAGAATAGTGTAAAATATCCCATCCCAATAACATTGCCATGTTATTATATGTAATAGAAATACTATAAAGCTGTGTGTTCATCTGTATACATGTATGTTTAAACAGATACATGTGTAATTTGTTTTCTCGGGTTTTTGTGAGAAGAGTCTGTCAGAACAAAAGACCATGTGTTTTCTAGTTAGCAGAAAAACACCCACCATTTTCTTTAAACAGATGAGGAAAACAAGTGTTTTGCTTAATTGTGTGCTGTAAGTTTTAGTTCTGATATCTAGTTGCGGATAGTGTTTAATGTAACGACTGATAGAAAAAAGGGAAGGTAGAGTAGGGAAATGTGTTAGTAGACTGTATATTATGTTATTTTGTTTGTGTGGGTTTTTGTGGGATTTTTTTTCACATTAAATGTGCTTTTCCCTGAACTGTTTCTCACTAAGTAAATTGTAACCCTGTGTACAGCTTTCTAATGATCTGTGTGGCTTGATTTTGATTTTTAATTGCCTCCTGGATTAGTTAAATAGAGAACTGTGGTGTGTGAGGGTTTTTCAGTTTTTATTCACTAATTGACTCCCCCTGTTTGCCGTCTTTGGGCTCTTAATAAATGTTTTTTGAGCTTGTTGCCTTTTTCTTTGTATAAGTAGAAATTATATGTTTCAGAAAAGATCATGGAGTTAGGGACATCAGTTTGCAGGGGAACCAAGAGGTGTGTCACAGTTCCTGAAGGGTACAGAAACCTTGCTAGTTCTCTGCATTCCTTTAAGGACAGAAGAAAAGAAATGAATAAGCCATAGCCCTCTTTACTCTGAGATACATATATTTAGAAAAGTCACTGAACAAGTTTAAATTTGCTAATGTGATGCAGTCAGGGTATGGTCTCTTGATCCCTGCCCCAAGAAAAAGAGAAACCCTGGCACAGAGCTTAAATGCACCACGTGGAGCAGGGTAGCTCTGATATTACAGTCTGTCTGCAGTTCTCTGAAGGTACATGGTGTTTGATCTGGTTGTGCTCTGGGCCATCTGAATGTGGACCAGCAGTGCTGGAATCATTAAGGTTGGAAAAGACCTCCCAAGACCATGAAGTCCAAGCTTTGACCAAACACAACCTTGTCAGCTAAACCATGGCACTAAGTGCCACATCCGGTTCTTTCTTGAACAGTTCCACCACTTCCCTGAGCACCCTGTTCCAATGCTTGACAATGCTTTCAGTGAAGAAATTCTTCCTGATGTCCAGCCTGAAGTTCCCCTGGCACAGCTCAAGGCCAGTGCCTTTGTTGCATTATTCTTCATTGTCAAGGCCAGACCTCATGGATCTCTGATGCAAGAGAACATGGTAAGGAAATCTTGGAAGAAAGACTTTCTCTTGGTCAAGGATTGGGTTAAGAGAACACATAGACAAACCTGACATCCACAGATGGGCCCTGACAGGGTGCATCCATGAGTGCTGAGAGAATCTGATGGACATCATAACCAGGCTACTCATGATCATCTTTGAAAGGTCGTGGTGATCAGGACAGGTGCCTAAGGATGGGAAGAAAGCAAATGTCACTCTGCTCTTCAAAAGGGTCAAGAAGGAGGATACAGGGAACTACCAGCCTTTTGCAGCCATGGAGATCAAGACAATGCAAACAAATGCTTTGTGGAGCCAAGAAAGTGAAGCTGCATTGTGGAATGACAAATTGGGCTAAAGCTGGTGGACTGGGCTGATGCAGGAATGTTTCATCTGTCCTAAGAGAAAAAAATACAGTTTAAGCCCAATGATACACCTTCTTATCCATGCGAAATGTATCTGGAAAAAGTCCAGATGATGAATAATGAATGATGAATCATGAATTATGACCTTGTAGAGTGAAGCTGTCTCTTCATAGAATGAACCCAGGGCAGCTCCCTAAAGATATTTTTCCACAAGATTCTTGGCTTTAAGGAAGCACCATGCCCTGCCCTGACATGTATCCTTTTCCAGCAACATTGCAATGGAGAAACAAGATCCAAATGTGCTTCTGTCTCCCTTCATTGCCTTCATGTGCCCCCATCTTTTGTAGTCTCAAAGATGGGTCTGGCCAAACTACCATACCACCATTTAACAGGGAAAAATAGTGTGTGAAAAATCAACATTTCCTGTAGCAAACATACCTAATACTGCATGCAGGTAAAATGAGAACACATTGCAATACCTGATATTCACTTGCAATATAGGAAATAGATCAGTAGTCCCATTGGAATCCAGTTCATGGCAAACAAGCACTGAGAGAGGATAATTTGTAGTAAAAATCACAAGCTTTGCTCTGTCCTCAGTGCCGGGCAGGTTGAGTCTCTCCCTGCCATTTTCTTTCTGAAGAAAGGCATTGCTATGCAGTGAGAATGTGTGCACACCAGTGTCCTGCAAGCTGCTGCACCCTCTGACTCTGCAGACCCTGCTGTCAAGACAGCAACCAGACCCATAAGCTTTCTTACAGGGACGTTCATTTAAATGAGCCACTGAGGTTTTTTCTAGACCAACTAGCTATTATTCTTTCTTTAAAGAATCACAGAATGGGTTAGGTTGGAATTACAAGTATAAATCCTTCCTTCCTGTCTAAAGGCTTTAACTAGCCTTGAGTAGCATTAGAAGTATCAAGAAGCATAGCACAGCGCAGCTGCAACTAAGGGAGAATGTTAGGCAACATAAACAATTTACTTCTCCATAGATAGCATCAGTAATTGGCAAATTTTGAAAGCTCTGCAAAAGGACTTAACTGTAAGATTTGTTTTGAGGTTAATTGTTGTGTGCCCTCTAAATCCTTCACAACTGTTATCCAGGCTGCTTTGCAAAATTACCCCCAGATGTCCCTGAACTGAATGTGGTACTCGACTTGTAGCATTGAGTTTAGAAAACAAAGGTCATTTTATTTCCGCTCATATTATGGGTCTGAGTTTTAGAACACTTAGAATGTAAAGATTTGCTCTTGTAGTCTGCCCATTACTTGTGCATGCACAGAGTATAATTTGTTCGTTCAAATACAGTGAAGTCCTTGCAGAGTATCTGATTAAAATGAGCAGCTGAGACAGTTACATGTTAAATGAGTTCTATAATCAAATGTGCTCTTTTGCTTATGCCTTTTGTCTGGTCCTTTATTTCTGTTGTTCTCAGCCTTAATTTTGCCCAAACTGAGATTTATGCAGGCAGCAGATTTCTAATCTCTGTTTAAGAAGCCTTCCACACACAGATGACTTTTAACTGGCACATTTCTTTGCAAATCAAACGAGAAATGAAGAGCTGACTGGGTCAAGCTCACATCTATGAAGTCCTGCATTAGAGATGAGATATCACATAGAATAGAAGAAACCTCTGGAAAGATTTAGTGAAATGAAGATTATTCTTTGAGCTATTATTGTCATTCTTGATTTCTCTTTCTTTTTCCAAAAATATTTGTAGGTTTCTTTTTCACAGAGCTGAGATAGTACACATCAGTGTGAACTACTTAGAATTGAGGTCAGACAGAAGGAAAAGTGATGAACGAAATAGCTACCTCTCACAACCCTATAGAAACATTGTTTAGGTTTCAAATTTTACTGAGGTTTTAAGTATATTTAGAATTTTTAATCCTATTTAAATAGGATATTACCCATTTAAGTTGTATAACTGTGTAAAAACTTGTTTGGGCAGGATCAGTGTGGAGTGATTAGTTTTCTACTTCTGCAGCGATCAACTTGCTCAACCTGATAAAAACAACTGTTTCATTATGTTAATCCATGTATACCTATATATATATATATGTATTGATATATGTGCATAGGATTCCTTCCAACTTTGTAGCTGAACTTCCAGAGACTTTGAAACTACAGTGGGAGTTTGCATAACTTCCATACTAAAAATTGTTTCTGTGAATAAATTAGTTTGTTGATGTCAGCGATCTGCAACTGTTTTATGAGAATGTTCAGCTTCAAAGCAGAACTTTTGCAAAGGTTTATGGTGGGTTTGAAGTGAATTACAGCAGATGAAATGACACTAAGAATTTATCAAAGCAAAAAATTTCTTCTAATTTGAATTTGCAGCAGCAATATACCATGATTTTGAAAGGGACAGAAACATATTTCTGTGAACTGCATTGTTTACAGCAGGAAGGTTGTCAAATATTCCAGTTATGTTTACCATAGCATAAAAGAGCACATGGCTCGTTGGGAGTCCTACACTGAACCAAAATGCTTTCTGTTGGTTGAAATAACATAGGAATAGGAGATCACCACCTCCAGATATACCGCAGTCTTGCAGCTACTTCCACACCATGCACCTTGGAGCTTGAATGCCTTGGTCCCTTAATCTTCCTTTATAGATGACACTTAATTGCTGGTCTGTAAAATCTATCTCTGTAAAATCTACTCAAGGAGAGCCAGTCGTCAAGTCCTGTGTTGTAGTCAGTAATTGTTTTATATGCCTCTGTCTCAAGTCTGAAAGTACTCAAAAAGGTGAAAACATTTCCTCACATACTTGATGCTCTAACGTGGTGAAAAAGGGATATAGGTTTCCATTGGCTTCCGTGAAATGACCCTGATATGCCTAGAAAACTCCCTTCTGTGTTACTGAGGCAGTTCTGGGTTATTGGTTGGGTGTGATGATCTTACAGGTCTTTTCCAACCTCAAAGCTTCTATGATTCTATGAGTCTATATGTTCTATAGAGGAATATTTTCATATTTCCCAAATATTTTCCATGGATTACTGTCTTTATCTGCCAGGTAGTTTTCCACACTAGTTAATAGGAGTTCTGAGGCAAGGAAAAACTTGTTTTCTAAATGTACTGGAAAGTAGCCTATCACTTGACATAATAATACTGTTAGACCCTGTACTTCCCAGAGAAGGATAAAAGTCATAGTTACAGTGACTTATCATCTGCATATTAATTGCTGTGAATAAATAGCACAGTTAATTTCATGAGAGTTAATAAATGTTCCTTAAGGTTTGTTAGCCCTTTGGATTTGTTAGGACGTAATACGGCTATTTTAATGCCTCCATATCAGTCTAGCTACAACCTTTCAAACTGTAGTATTGCAATGCTTTTTTTTACATTGGGTTGCAGCTTGAGATCTGCCTCAAATTATTGTAGAACTGTGTGTAAAGCAGGCCCCTGGCAACTGGCTTTCTTTAGACTCAAACTAGGGTAATGTAGTATTTTGGTTCATGTTTCTTTTTGTTAAATGAGTGGGAATCTGTGTAAGTGGAACTGTTAGGAAGTAATCCTGGTTGTGTGCACAGAATCTCTCTGTGTGTCTCTTCATCCCTCTGATTTGTGCTGAGTGTTTTGTTTTATTTGCTTAGAAAACAGACAACTTTTTCTGTCATAATTTTCAGTCAAAATGTATACCAAAGCTTCTTAAAAATGGAATTGAGCATTAAGAGTCACAAGGTTATGGTTTTGCTCATACACTCCAGTTTGTATTCTGCTTAAGCAGCCTTCCCAGAAGTACAAAGAAATGGCCAGCAAAAGCAGGCGTGCTGTGAGCAGCCTGATGCTGCTGTGTTGCCTCTTGTCTGTGGGTAATGCAGGAACCATTCATAGCCCTTTAAACCTGCTTCAGGGCCCACAGGAGTTCTTTCTGAGGCTGACAACTACACTGAGATTAAGGGAAGTGCTTTCTAATGTGTTACTTGAGCTACCTGATCCACAGAGCTCTGCTTAACCTCTTTTCAGCTTCATTAAATGATGCCCATGCCTGATTTAGCTCAGATACTCAACTGACTTTCACAGTTGTTACTGTATTCGGGGATGCAGAGCACAACCTCCTGGAGGATTTCTGCAGTTCATCCCCAGCCTACAGGGTTACTCTTCCTATTTCTCTGTGTGTCTTTCTCTCCCAGGCGTGCAGCGCCAGGTGGCCCACTGTGTGTGGAAGGGCAGTGGAGCAATCAAGGACTCCTTCTGTGACCCAGCGACTCAGCCCAATGGGCGGCAAAAGAAATGCTACGAGAAGGACTGTCCACCCAGGTAATGGGTCCTGGGAGGGCTCTGGTCTTGGTAAACAGCATCCTTATTCAAGGGAAGTTGTTCCTGATACCAGGTCAGCATGGCATCCTTAGCCTGCGACTGTGAGAGTTTCCAGGCACTACACAGCAAGGCGTCAGAAAC
>JAWWMP010000093.1:59325056-59339044 GCA_035047865.1 Dendrocincla tyrannina
ATATATGTATGTGTGTATATATATGCATGCATAAAAAGTTTTCCCTAAATATAGAATTTTGCATATGTTTTTTGATTTTCACTATTTTCTTATAGTTTTTAATTTGGTGAGGTGTCTTTGAATTTAGATTTCAGTTTTCCTGCCAGCTCTCCCCACTTGCCATCATCTGCAAATGTTTCAAGTGCATGCTGTCTGTCATCATTCAGTTAGTTAATAAAAGCACTGAAGAGAGCCTGGCTTTGGACAGAGCCCTGCAGGACCATATTTGAAATGTCACTTCATTTAAAGACTGAATCAACAAGGACTGCTTTACTGCAGTTTTTCAGTTAGCTGAATACCAGTCTTGTAATTACTTCACCTAGACTACATATCCATCATTTGGTATAAGAATGCTTTATACAATCATGTAAAAATGCATCACATCAGATGGCTCCTTATCTTCATTAAGCCATGTACCCCTGCCAGAGAAGGAGATTAGACTCAATTGAATAATTTCATTTAGATAGGTCCATATGGGCTTTTCTGTTGCTTTATCATCTTTGCTGGTATTTGCCATTTTGATCGTTATTGTTTAGTAATTTGATTTTTATCTTTTTGGGAAGTCAGGTTGAGTGAAGCATTCCATTAGACCACAGATAGAACTTTTCCTAAAAATAACTCGAAGGATTTCTTATCTAATCCTCTGAGACTTTTCCAATCTGTTATAAAAATAATTCTCAGCACTTCAAAGTTATTGAATAACACTTGAATGAATGTTTAGATAAGGTCAGTATTTTTGGTTTCACAGAACTGATGAAATCAATTTGAGGATACTTAATGCATTTTGCTATTCTTTAATGTCTTAGTAATCTTTTGCTATTCTCATTCAAGCTATTGTATCTTGTTAACTTTATGGGAAGTGTGGCACATTTAACTTTTTTTTACAAGTTTGAGGAAGGAAAAGTGATAGAAAAGAGAATTTTCAGAATGTCTGTCCTTGGAGATATTCTGAAGCTGTCTGGACATGGTTCTGGGAAGCTGTCTCTATGTGGCCCTTTCCAACCTCACCCGTTCTGTGATTCTGTTAATAAAATCAGCTGTTATCTTTCTCATGGAGTTACCTATTTCACACATGCACTCCTTGATTCTAACATTCACAGGACCTTTTCTTTTTGTTTGTTAATTTTAACTAATTTTTAATCTACAATTTTCTGACTTTATTTTCGCACTTTCTGTTTACCTGTCCTTAGTAAATCTTTGTGGCTGTTTTTAAATGGTGTCTGTCCAAGGCATTCATATTTCAAGGCCAGTGCATCTGCCTAGATGAATGCTCTCTCTCTCTTTTAGTAACTGTCAATATTCTGACATTTCTTTGATCTTTAGGATATGTCTATACTAGTAAATAAATAATGCACAAGAATAGCGATAGCCACTGAGATGGAGTGGTTTGTCATGTCCTGTCACAGTGCTGGTACTTGCCTCCCCGGGGAGAGCATTAATGGGAATAGAGCAAAACACTGCCCTATTCCACTGGTGCTTCTGTCTGTAACTTCTGCATTCTGGGCCATCACTTTTCCCTAAGAGCTTTCTGAGTACCAAAGATACCCTATTATGCGAGGTCCACTCATTCTGCACCTCTGCGATCGGTCATGAAAAGTCACCTGCACTTTCTCCCCCTGTAACAGACACCTGCTGTGACAGGAGGAAATCTTGGTTCCCAAAGGACAAAAGGGAAAAGCAGCAAGTCTTCACAAACTCCAGGGCAGTCTGCCTCCTTTATGTAGCATCAAACAGCTAGAAAAGCTAAGGCTTTATGCTGGAACCATTTGCAGGATCATGCCTTTCTCTCTTGACTCTGTACCTGTACGCAACAGGTTTTGAAAGGATCCTGCCTCACCTTCCACAGACAAATAAAGCTTTCTAAGTGTGATCTGCCCATCCCTGGAACTGTCTTTGATCTTCTCATGTGTGCTCAGCATGGGTCATTGGGAAAAGACTAGGCAGCCCTTCAGTGAAGTTTTGGTGTTGTCACGCTGGTATAGCAGAGTTGTGCAAGCCATTAAACAAGTCAGCAAGCAAGACAAGGGCAGCCCATCCTCTCAGAAAAATTGTCTTGTACAGATATGTCACTAGGCAAAACTGAACAGTAGAACAGTAGTATGCACTTGTGCACATGTTCCAGGAATCTCCATGTCTTCAATGTTCATTTTTTTTTTTCCTGCCTCAGCTTCAGTTTAAGTCTCTTTATTTTTCCAAGGACACTTACTCAGCTTTCCCACTTCCACACAGGGAGTTGAAACTGCACAATAGGAGTTGCTTTCTTCATAATTTTGCTGACTTAATCCAAGATTATTTATGCTATTTCTCATGCCAGCTACAGGCTGCTTGGTGTGTGTTGTATTTGATTCTATGCATATAGTTCACTGTCCCTCCCTTTTTAAGGGAGAAAAAGGTAAATGCATGTCTCCAACCTCTTTTCACCCCTTCCTGCTTCAAAATACAATGGCAGTGTTTGGTTTTTTTGTGAAGAGTGTGCATTCTTGGGATCTGGACTGGAATAACCAATATTCTCTTACCTCAGACATTAAAATCCTCCCAAATGTTAAAAAGACTGTGTCACTTACTGAATTAATACTTTTAAAAAATCCTTTTCCTGTATGGTTTTCTCAAGGTTCTCAGATGTTTTATTTAAGATTTTCAGCATCTCATCGAGTATATCAGGGATAGAGAGGGAGCAGTGCTGGAGATTGGGTGCAATTACATTTTACATTCGATCTCCAAAGATAACAGAAGAAAACATGGAAGAGCTGGTAGTGATTTAGGATGTAATCAGGAATTTGCCAAAGAAAAGAACTGAACAGTATAAATCAGAATTGGTACTATCTTAACAAAGCAATAGAAAGCCCTCCTTCAGAACATAAAATTCAGGTGAGTTTGAAGCCTTCTTTTGGGTTTCTCAGATAACGTAGATCGACTAAAATGGCTCTAATTATTTATACTTAGGCTTCAGGATGGCTTCCAGAGTGCTGTACTAATGCTGTGTTTTTCCGGGGCTTTCCTCTTACCTCTGTGCAGTGCTCCACCACCTGTGGAGTGGGGGCTTTCTGGAGACTCGTGGAGTGCAGCAGCAGGAACACATCTCATTGCCAGCAGATGAAAAAGCCTGATCCTGCAAGAAAATGTTATCTCCGCCCGTGTGCTAGCTGGAAAACAGGAAATTGGAGCAAGGTAACTTCATTCACAGCTGTGTGTAAACAGTAAGCTTGCAAATTTCAGAGAGTAGGAAATTCTAAGTACTTCATTTTTCAAGCAATTATTTACTCAGTGGTAATGCGTACATGATTCCCAATTGACCATTCAGCAGTAATTTTCTGATTTCCTGACCTAGTTATATCTGGAAACACATTTGCTGTGAATTTTGTTCTTTCTGTGGTGTGTTGTGCTCATTAACTCTTGCATCTTGAGCCAAAGCAGGAGTTACTGTTATGTTCTATGGAGATCCTAGGGCAAAGCTGTCCGTATTTGGTGGTGGCATCTTTCTGGTATCTGACTCCAGAGCCATATGCTAATTTTAAGAAGCAGTGGGGATTTGGAAGGGGCACTGTTATGTTCTTATTCATCCTTGTCACTGTATATTATCTCTTATGTGATATGAAATGTTTCCCATCCATGTAATGTCTAAGTTTTACATTTAAAAAAAGGGAAGAAAATTATACTGTGGAGAATACCTGCTGTGTGTAGGGTCCTGTTTGTGTCTAGTTATGTACCCTTTGCCTGGTCAAGGGACAGAAGAGTGATCAGGGTGGTAAGTGAAGCCAAACAAACTCTGCTTGAGTTCCATTTTGGTGTTTTAAGATGCATGATGGACACCTGGAAGGACTTTGCTGACTTCTTGAAGCTTATTACATTTTGTCTTTGTGCAGTTTAAAGATGGAGCTTCAAACAGCAGGTTATTTTTCAAGACTCAAAAGAGTAAAACTACAGAATTCTACTGAAATAATGTTGATTTAGTACAGGGAAAGATAAGTGTCTCAGACTTTTTCAGTACGTGTCATTTCTGTGGACAATGTTGTTGCCATTTGGTTAGAGGGCAGATTCAGAGAAAGGAAAGGTTATAGTTACAAAACCTGTGTTATATTATTAAGCTCTTTGGCATAGAATTCATTTGTACAGGAATTACGCACTGTTTAGGAAGTTCAGGAAAGGCCAAGTCTTTACATAACTACATTTAAGCCTTCAAAATTCATTTTAAATAATACATAGACATTCTGCAGTCCCAGTTGCAGCAGAGCATATTTCACCTTCACTTTTTCTTCATAAATGTCATTGCTCTTGCAATAGGTGAATGATAGCTACATCAAAGAAAGTAGCTAGAAGTCAGGCTTAATTATAAAATATTATGGGAAACAAATTTTTGAAAGTGTCAGTCTAATTGTGACACAAGTTAAAGGCTTTTCCTAACAGATTTCTGTTACGTTACTCAACCTTATTTTCCATCAAGCTAACTAGACAAACCTAATTTTAATTTCATATATAAAAATGAGTAACTTTTATTTACTTTAAAAGTGGCAATTGCTTTTTCTTACTAATTTCAAATATTTTAAGGCACCTTATCACAACAATGCGGCTTTGTTCCACTGCAGTGTAGTAGACATTTTTCTGTTCCTTTACTCTCATCTAGTTCTTCCTCTCCCCTAAAAGAAAGGTGCTTCAGACTAGATCTTACAGCCTGAGTTTAATACCAGGTATAATTTACTCATATTTTGGGGCTGTTGTACTCATTTTCTTACACAGTCTTACTTCTGTCCGTTTCTGTCCAGAGGAACAGAAACTTCTGTGGACAAGAGTATGGATTCCCTTCCCATCCATTCTTCATCTCCCATGGGAGGTATTGTGTTCAGGTTCTTTGCTCAACTGAAGAATGTTTATTTACGTAAAGGAGAAGCCTCAGTTGCTATTGCAGGATGGTGGTAAAGGTGAAAGCTGATCTGAGATTATTCAGTGGTGTAGTTGGAATTGGCTTTAATTCCAGATGCAGACAAAATGTGTATCTTTCCTTATTCTGGTGGTAGCAAATTCAGTTATTCCTCAACAGCAGGAGAGGTCCTGATCTTTGGTGTCCAGGGACAGGAGCTGGTGATACTACATGAGGCCTTCCAGCGATCTCTGGAGAGAAATAGGAGACTGGGAGGTCTCCCTTGACTCACCAGCAGAGCTCTAAGCTGAGAAATGATTTTGCAGACTATGAATGAGGCTCAGGGTGCCTTTCTTCTCTCCCATTCTCCCATGCCCAGGTTGCCCTTGGGCTGTGGATCCTCCTGGCACCGTGGAGGAGCAAGGAAGATGAGGGTGGGAACTGCTACTTCCTCTGTCCCTTCCTCCTTCCCTCCCTTTCTCCCTCTGAAACAACTAAGGAACTGACAATTTCCCTGCCTACAGAATTCATTTTTTTGTATTTGTTGCATTATGACTCTTTCACTATGACATTTTTGGAAATAGTTGGCATGATTTCCCAATTAAATACATATCCGTGTTATTAACGGACATTGAAGTGAAGGAGGGGAAGTACTTACATGGCGTGTTCCAGTTTGTTGTGATGAGAACCACTGTTTAAGCCTGACAACAGATTGTTTTTCTGGTAAACTGGAAATTCCTTCTGTTCAGGATGCTCAGAGCTCAGGCTGTCCTGCTCTCCTGTGACTGGAGAAGGTACAGCCCCTCAGTGGAGCATCTTTGGGAGATGTGCCCCTCTCTGTTTTGTGTACAGTGCTCTGCTGTGTGCAATGGTGGCTTCAAGACCCGAGATGTTCACTGCATTGATGTCCGTGAAAAGAGACTTCTTAGGCCTTTCCATTGCCAACTGCTTGGATATAAACCAAAACTCAACACTAGCTGTAACACAGAGCCTTGCTTGCAATGGCATGTGGAGCCCTGGAATGAGGTATTGTCCTTGAAAAGAGGCTTTGGGAATGAACAATTACCTGTCAGGTAACAGTGACTGTCAGGTGTGTGCTGTTGGGTAGACTTTTGCCCAAAGGAAAGCACACAGCTGGTGTGTACCACTCTGCAAAACTTGTGTATGTTTACAACAACAATTAGCATAGACACTCATAAGATCTCCCAGAGTCATTCTTAGGATTGCATGTGATACACTGCTAGAGCTGTAAATCACTGTGCCCTTAAAAACAGTAGTAGATGGCCTGGGAAAAGATTTGCTGTAGATATCCTATTGGCTCAGTAAATGTGATTCGTCTAAATTAATCCCTTTTACTGCCTTTTTAGTGCTGCTTTCTCATTATGGTGAATTTAAAATTTTCCCTTGCACTTTTGGGATGAAATTTTATGGAGCCAGAGACTTAGGCTAGAAATACAATAAATCTGACTTTTGGATCCTTTAGTAGTATAAATCTGTTCCAACAGACTCATAGGCAGCCAGGCACATATTTATGTCAGCTAAAGCATGTGTTCTGATTACATTTTAGTGTTTACTCTCACTAAAAGCAGCTCTGGAGAAAGCACCATGATGTTTACAGCCCTCTGGATGCTGTTGGATTTCAAGGGAGGTGATCACATTCTCCTTTGCAAGGCACTGACAAATCACACTTGCCATGAGGAGAACACCAGGATGTGTATTTTCTGTCAGAGCAATCAGCAGGCTCTACTGCAAACCAAGTGGAAAAGTAGTCAAAAATCAGTGGATTAATAACAGAATGTAGACAGAAGAGTATTTTAAAATTAGCTTGGGTCACTGTCTTTGTATTACATTTTTATAGCCAAATAGTTCATTTATTGTGTAAACTAGGTGAATTTTAATGTCCCCAACCACCCAAAAAATGAGATGCTGCATCTCATGGACTTGTTCTGTCTTCAGTAAATATTACAGATGAAACCTGCAGACACGTGACTTCCAGTGTCGTTCTTGTTAGAGAAGCTACTGGTGCCAGTGATGCTGATGAGCAATTCTGTGTTGCTTGTTCTGTATAGCCACTTCCACGCTGTCCTATAGTCCTCACAATAATACATGTCAGGAGCAGCTATTCCCCAGCTAACAGCTTCTTTTCAGTCTCCTTCCAAGCATATGATGAAATAAGTGTCTCAGTGCAGAGCTGAGACTTTAGGAGTTGATGTGCAGGCTAGCCTGTGTATCTTTCTAAATCCCAGGAGTCAGTGACCCAAGGTTCTTGTTACCTGTGGCTCCACATTTCTAAATGAGCATTTATAACTGTCTTTGTGGTTTATTTTTGTGTTGTTATCCATTCCCGCTTCTTGTTGTGCCCCTCTTTTGTTAGTGTTCGAGAACGTGTGGTGGTGGCCAGCAAAAACGACACATCTACTGCCCAGAAGAGGGGTACTGTGAATGGACCAAAAGACCTAATGCCACTGCATCATGTAACAGGCAGCCTTGTACACAGTGGATTAACCAGGCCTGGAGCCCGGTAGGATTCAGTTTATTTCTGTCTTGATTTTTGTCCTGAGTTGGCCATATTTGGTCATATTATTCACTTGTCTTTGAACCTCTGTGCCTATGGCACAAATAGTGTCTTATGCAGAGCTGAATTTGCAATTAAAAAACTTTTGAAAGCATTACTAAATGTTTCACAGCCAGCCCATCTGTGTTCCTTCAACAGACAGGTATTGCAGCTTCTGCTTTTTGTTGCTGCATTACATGTTGTTGGAGGGCTGGGGTTTTTTCCTTGTCTAGTGAAAAAGGAGATACCATTAACATTCTTTCATTGCTCATTTGAAATTTTCCACTCTTCAGGACTATTGCAGGGGGCTGGGTGATACTAAAAGCAACTTTGTGGAATGTTGGACTTGCCCACACAAATTGAAACTCTGAATTTTGACCAACAGCCTTCTACTTTAGCACTTGGAAATCTTATTGGCAAATGTGAGGTTTGTCTTTGGGGAACCTTCCAGTATCTGCAGCATATGTTTATTTATAAAGAAAATGGTGTATCTAATAAAACTTACCCTTCAATTTCCTTACTAAACACTGCATACATTACAAATACTCCTCACAGCAGAATAGAATATTGAAGGAATGCAAAAAGCGGGTGCCACAAATAAGAAAACAGTGGAGACTCATGTAACACAGAAAATGTAATGAGTTGGTTTTGACACAAAGCCATTAGGGAGGACTATATGACTATAATGTAGTGTAGAGTTACAGTAACATTTAAATATGGAAGTGAAATGCATAAAACAAGCACTTGAATTGCTACCAAAAATTGTAGCAATTATCTTACTGATTTATTAACCTCATATTAATGTATCATTAATTTTACTTTATTAAAATATTTTAAACATCAATATAAAGTTGTTGCAAGAGTACATAAGATCTTCTAATGTATTTCACACCAGTACTGTTGTGTCTCATGCAGAGAAATATACATTAGATAGAGAACAATTTGCAAAAAAATTAGAGAGGTGCCAGCCCTCTTTTATCCTTCATTATCTGACATTCTCTGTCTTTGAATTATTTATCTTGCTGGCTACTATATATCTGAAGAGAAAGAGAATTTAAAAGTGGAATTCCCACACACTCTGCAAAGTCAGAAGAATTAAGTGAATTTACAGAATAGTACAAGAACATATTTTAAAAATAGCCATCTGTGTGCACCGGAACAAGCAGCTGGCAGTTCTTTCGTGGTCATAAAGAAAGGGTAGCCACTGTGTAAATGTCACAAAAGAAACAACATCTCACTGAGCTTTTTTTAAAACTTAGCTTGGCCATTTTTAGACCTAACATTGCAATTGATTATACGTGTTTAACTTAGATAGCGAGAAAACACAGGAAGCAAAAAATGCCCCAAATTGTACTAATTTTGATTACTACTCTTATTTTGTAGGACTGATCATTCTCATCCCCTTATATGGAAAACAGTCCTCTCCTGCTGGTTACACATTCCAAGATGCTGTATTTATACTATTCACCCTTCCACTGTATCCTTCCAAATCTGGCCATGATACACCATGGAGCATACACAAAGTATTATAATGTCTTTGGTTCTGGATCATGTGGCATTTTTAGCCTTTTGTCACATTACAGCCCAAATACTGGCATATAACAAAATTTCTATGTAAAAAGACTTTCATATATGTTAAAATTACTCTCTTTCAGTGCACTGTTTCTTGTGGAGGGGGCATTCAGCAAAGAACTGTGAAATGCATGAATACAGAAACTAATGAAACTGAAGATGACAGTATGTGTGTGGATAAAGCCAAGCCAACAGAGCATCAGAAATGCAGTCTGCAAGAGTGCAGGAAAAGTACAGGTATGGTAATATGCCTGCATGAAGCAGTTTCCAAAAAGCTCTCCATTTTGTGCTGATATTCTGCCAAAACTGGGAACTGAGTCTATCAACTTCTTTTGAGTACTATGGGCTTAGTACTTACAGGTCAGCCTGACCTGCTGCTGCTCAGCTGCTCTGTTGGATGTTCTCTGTTGTGCTCTCCAGCCCTCCTGGCCTTGTGTTGCCATGATGAGGAGTGTGGGCCTCTGAGCATTCATCCTGAATTTATGATACCATGGCTAAGTGAGTAGGCCTGCTTGTGTTAGCCTATTTTGGCTAACTCTGGCTTTGTGAAAAACACACAGTGAGTCCAAACAGATGCCATTCCTTAAGGCAGATTCCCCCTGTGGAAACTGCAGATACTGGACTGTGAGTGCAGGCAAGAAAGTTCTTACAGAGAGACCCTGTAAGAAAAATCAGTGTCCCACAGGGGGTGGAACTGTCCAAAATGGAGAGGTGGAGAGAAGTACTCTTGTGATTCAGGGTGTCCTGTACCTCTCTTGTTCAAAGGTCCAGAAGCTGAGTTGTGCAGGTTGTTAATAGCTCAGAAAAGAGGTGTCAGGGGAGGGAAGAAGCCTACAGAAGGGTACAGATCTTTGTCTGTAATCTGTGTACTGCAGTATCCGGCAGGTACCCTCTGGTGAGAACAACACAGCAACAGCTAACACTCTAAGCAACAACTTACAGTCCTTGTAGAAAAGCTTCAAAAGCCTTTTGGAGGATGATTCTTCCCTCTTAGTGGTAAGGGTCTAATTGAGCCAAGGGTTTGGCTCCTGAGGGCAGTGCAGATCTGACATACCCTTGAGAGTAATGCTGCTCTTCAAAGATCTTTAGGACATGTTTTGCCCTGGGCTTGAATTGGTCTGCTTATTTCCTGTTCCTCTCATGTTCAGAATGACAGAATCAGATAAATACTGCCTACGCAGATTAGTACTAGTTGTTTCTGTGAATAAAAGCTCAAGTGGCCCAAAGAATATAAGAAATGCCCTACTGGGTAGACCGCTGTTCCTTGCAGCCAAGCACTGTCTCCAGCAATGGCATTAGAAGATGCTACTTAGCAAGAGTACAGGATTTTGGTCCTTTCCTGAGATTCCTTTCCATGGCAGTCCTCCAGCATTCCCAATGGACATATTAGAACTCTTAAATGTTTCCCATGTAGTGCCTTTTAATTTAAATTTCCATTAGTGTTTCAGCCCTTTTGACCCTTCTGTGCTGCCTGCTTCCATCCTCTCCTGTGGCAGCAAGTTCTTAGAATCGTAGAATCATCAAGGTTGAAAGAGACCTTTAAGGTCATCCAGTTCAGCTATACACCCAGCACTACCACTCTAACTCCTGAAACACTAAACCGTATCATCCAGCACCGGATCCAGATGCCTACTGAACACCTCCAGGGACGGTGACTCTACTACCTTCCTGGGCAACCTTTTCCAAAGCCTGGTCGTTCTAACAGTGAATTTTTTTTTCTGATACCTATTCTGAATCTCCCTTGTCTCAGCCTAAGGCCATTTTCTCTTATCTCACTGTGCATGGCAAAAGAGACCAGCTTTCACATCACTGCAACCTCTTTTCAGGTAGTTGTAGAGGGCAGTGAGGTCCCCCATGAGCCTCCTCTCCTCTAGACTAAACAAACCCAGCTCCCTCACCCGTTCCTCTTAAGACGTGTTTTCTAGACCCTTCACAAGCCTTGTTGACCTTTTCTGGACATGCTACAGCAGCTCTGTGTCCTTTATAAAGTGAGTGGCACAGAATTAGACACAGCACTCAAGGTATGGCCCCACCACTGCCAAGTACAAGGGGACACTCACTTCCCTAGTCGTGCTGGACACACCATTTTGGTACAGGCCAGGATGCCACTGGCCTTCTTGGCCACCTGGACACACTGCTGGTTCATGTTTAGCTGGTTGTCAACCAGCACCCCGAGGTCCTTTTCTGCCTGGCTGCTCTCCAGCCACTCCTCCCCCAACCTGTAGCACAGCATTGGGTTTCCGCGACCCAAGTGCAGGAACCGGCACTTCATTTTATTGAACCTCATGCAGTTTGTCCTCAGCCCATTGATCATGTCTGTCCAGGGCCCTCTGCACATCCTGGTGTCTCCTGCAGATTTATGGAGAGTGCACTCAATCCCCATGTTCAGATCACCAGTAAAGATGTTAAACAGGACCAGCCCCAAAACTGATCCCTGGAGAGCACCACTGGTGACTGGCCACCAGCTGGATTTGGCTCCACTCACCATCACTGTCTGGGCCCAGCCATCCAGCCAGTTCTTTACCCATTGCAGAGCCCACCCATCCAAGCCATGAACAGCCAGTTTTTCTAGGAGGATGCTCTGGAAGACTGTGTCAAACCCTTTACTGGAGTCCGGAGAGACACATCCACAGCCTTTCCATCATCTACTAAATGAGTCACTTTGTCATAGAAGGAAACAGTTTGATCAAGAAGGGCTGCCTTTTGTAAATCCATGCTGGCTGAGCCTGATCCCCTGGTTGTCCTGCCTGTGCTGTGTAATGCCAGTAAGGAAGATCTCTTCCATAACCTAGCCCAGAACTGAGATTAGGCCAACAGACCTGTAGTTTCCTGGATCATCCTTCCAATCCTTCTTGTAGCAGGACGTTACATTTGCTAATTTCCAGTCAGCTGGAACTTCTCCAGTTATCTAGGACTGCTGGTAGATGATTGAGAGTGCTTTGGCAAGTCCTTTGGTCAGTTCTCTCATTAGTTGGGGGTGGATCCCATCAGGGCCAATAGACTTGTGAGTGTCTAATTGGCATAGCAGGTCACTAACCATCTCCTCCTGGATTACGGGGGCTTCATTCAGCTCCTTGTCATGAGATTCCAGCTCTGGGGTTGGGGATCCTGAGAACAACTGTTCCAGAGGTTGACAGCCTGTTGTGAAAAGAATCACTTTTATCTGTTTTAAACTGTACTAGTTTTGACTGAGTTCTCCTAGTCCCAATGCTGAGGGATGTGCTGAACAACAGCCTTGCATTCAGCTAATCCACCATTTTCTTACTTTTGGACACCTTGTCTTCTCACAGCTGAGGACCTCCAGTTTCTAATATCTGACTAAATCTCACACATCTCAGTTTCTTAAAGCTACCACAGACCTGTGAGCACCGTAATACAAAAAGGACCAGTCCCCATCTTATTCTGGTGCTGCAGAAATTGAAGGGTAGCCAAACTGAATATGTAGTTGCCCATCCTTTGTGCTCCCCTTCCTGCCCTGTATCACTCTGCATCATGCTGCCAGCCCACTGCACCTGTCTTAAATACGGCTACGAGAATGCAGAAGTACCAGACTCACAAATCATTGTTGCTAGGCTTTCTCTGGCAGTCCTTATCAGCAGAAACATTGCAGTGAAAAACAAAGATTAGCTATGTCTGCTGCAGAGGTAAATTCTCACCGGACGGCAATGAGCGCTGTATTTTCCAGGACAGAAGGTCATGTGTTCACTAAAAGATCCTAGAATTCCAGGGGGATCGAGCTGGCCTGTTATACAAAGCAAGAGAAAGCCATCATAAGTAAGAGCCTTAATAGACAGGACTGGCATAAAACAGTTTAAAATTCTAGAAATACAGGCAGTGTGTCAGAAAAATATAGCTAATTCTTCTGATTTTCTCCACCACAGGGCTGCCCTGCAGCAAAGACCAGCTCTCAGTTCACTTCTGTCAGAGGCTGAAAGGCATTGGCAAGTGCTTGCTGCCATCAATACAGATTCAGTGCTGCTTCACGTGTAGTCAGCCCCAAATCCGTAACAAAGCAAGATACGGAGATCAGCGAGGCCTCAGACAACAACATTATGCTAAATCTAGAAGAAAATCACCTCAAAACCAAGAAAACAACAACCAAGTGGCTTGGCACTAGCTGTTACTTTTTTTCCTCTGAGTAGGGCTTCTGTTTACAGGTTTTATGTTCCTTTGGTTTTTTCTGAACCATCTAACATAAATGGAAATCTGTGATCAAAACTGGGAAAACACATTGCCTAGAGTTATCAGTCATAATTTACTGCGTCATTTTTTTCTCTGTAACAGTAAAAAAATTGTAACATAATTTGCAGTGTCCCAGCAGCTAGTACTTCTTAGGCATGCATAGATGCTAGAAACAAGCTTGCAAGAATTTTCTGATTGTTTTAAATGAATGTTTCACTTGTTCTTTCTTCCATCAGTTTTTCGAAACCGACTTGAAACACCAGCACTGCTTACTGAAGAGTGCTTAGTGAAGGTGGTCAGTGGTGCAGGAGGATACAGACCTGCAGTGTGGGCCAGTTCCCTTTATGCCCACTAGCCTTTCTGTCATAGGAATCGAGGTGAAGTGGCAGTGTTTCTCTAAGTTCATTGCTCACTCCAAAAATTTAAAAGCAGAGTTTTGTAATAACTGTTTATGATAGGCAGGCTGATGTTAAACATTGGGTTTTTCAGACGAAAAAAATTAATCTTCATTTAGTACTTGACTGAACCTCTAAAGGATACCTCAGCCATAGCCTGTTCTCACCAGTTTTCTTCTGCTACGAATGTCTTGCTGTAACCTGAAAACCCCATCAAACATGGGATGTTAAGTTCCCAATTATGTTTTAAGCAACATTTCCTGGTACCATAAAAGCAAAGCTCTTTGTGTCTACCACCTTAATAGACTCATAGAATCATTTAGGTGGAAAAGACCTTTACAATCAACAAGTCCAACCTCTAACCCAGAACTGCCAAGTTCACCACTAAACC
>JAWWMP010000093.1:59362990-59375283 GCA_035047865.1 Dendrocincla tyrannina
GGAATGCTTCTGCCAAGACAATAATGGAAACGGCAAAACTTAGGTTTTGAAAAGATGGGATAGTTCAAACACATCCTCAAATTTATTTGATCTTTGTCAAGGCTGTAGCAATAGCTTTTTTTTTAAAGGAACTGTTACCAATCACCTTTGTTTTTTCTTCTATTAACTAACCTGAACAGCTTCCAACAAACACAGATGCAAAAAAACCTCAGACCAAGATTTTATTTTTTGTTGGTAACAGACATTTGCCTCTTGTCAGTCTGATTTATGAAAAAAGCCCAAACCAAACCCAAAATCAATTGATGAGATCCCTCACCTGTAAGGTAAGAGGAGCTGCTAATTAAGTACATGAAGCGCTGGACGAAAGGCTTGGGAAGGAAATGGCCCATAGAAAGGGACCCTCCTATTAAATAGGAAAATTTCATTTGTCTTAAAGAAATAATCACTATCCTTTTTTGTCTAGTACTTTGTTTCTGCTGTGACATACAGCCTGGCTGTAATGACAGGTCAGAGACACAAACAGAAACATGTCTTTTCTCTAAGAATCCTGTTATTTTTAGCTGGGTTCTTCAGCTCTAATACACCTTGCCTTTTCCAGACAGTGTTATCCCCTTTCTACAGCTCCTAGGACCTTACCTGCAGAGCCAGCATGTTTCAGAGACTGCCTTTGGGAAAGGGCACAGTGGGCTACGGTTAGCAGCTTTGGTGAGCAGCTCAGTGCTCTGTGGCAGACACCCCACATCAGGGTGCTGAGACACTGCCAGAGGCACCAACCACTATGGAAACAGGAGGCCTATACTCATTTCCCCTTTCATGTGACTGAGAACTCTTGAGAGGCAATGTATTTAACTGGTGTAAGACCAGGAGACAGGGCATCACGGTATCAGTTTCCTTGCTCATGGTGACACTCCAAAAGCTGCTGCTGTGCATCTTTACTACATGGTTTCTTAAGCCTGAGATCTTTTGTTACAACTTGCATCAAAAACATTTGTTATCATGTTCCTAACAAGGTAGTTAGAATGCTATAAGTATTCCTGATTAACATTTCAGAATTCCCTTGAAGTCACAGAAGCTATTTCACCGTGCTGCATCTGTCATTGGTTAGAGGCCAGAAAATTTTACTTCAAGATCTGTGAAAAATTGATTTCCTTTATAAAAGAGGCATTTCTGACTAAAGAAAAATCCCCATTAAAATGAGCAGGAGGTCCAAATGTGAAGTATACTTCAAATCTGGCTCAGAACAAAAAATCTGTGGCTAACAAAATTAGGAAAACCAGATTTTTCTTTTTTTAAACGTAGGTAGTGCAGATGGTGTTAAAATTCTTCTTCAGCTTGTCTGGAACGAGAGTGTTTCAGCTGCAGCAGCCTCTCCACAGTGTCTGCAATGGTTCTCTCTCCATGCACCTTGTTATCCCGGGTGCGGATGTTCACTGTTCCACTTGCCTTCTCCTTTTCACCAACAACTAAAAACAACCAAGATGCAAAGGAACAAACAGTGTTTAGCAAGTTTTTTATTTTCTCCCATTCCTGTAAACTTTAGGCTTATTAAACAAAAATTCCAAAAATACCAGAAATACCAAGGTAATACATGTATGTCTGACGACTACTATAAATTTTCTATAATACACTTGGAGATTGTATTTCTGTGGTACCCAATCTACATTAAGTGGGAAAACTCTTTGAAACAACCTCTGAACATAAATTAGGTCAGATTCTTTTTTTTCCTTCATGGGCTGATTATTTATTTGTGGTCCTGAAAGTGAAACACAGCTGTGTGTTATCTGCATCAAATGCCTTAAGTTTCATTTAACAGAACTTTTTTCATGATTCTGTCAGTTACTCTGAGGGTAGAGTTTCTCTGTCAAAGGCTCCTTTGACTCTAGTGGATCCCGGACAGCTTTAAGGTCAATGAAAAACCTCCAATTACCGTGACAGGACTAACATGATGCTTCAAATCACATACTTCAGGCTCTGTTTCTAACTGTCCCTCCATTACCCTCTCTGAAAGGGGCTTCTCCTATGCATGCATAGTCCAAAAGTGCACCCCAGCTGAATACACTGAAAATACGTTATTTCTTTTGCTACAGTAGAAACAAGAACATAAATTACTGGAAGGATGAAAAACTACTGAAGGATCTGTCCAAAAAAGGACAAGAGACCATACGGTATCTCCACATAGCTGACCAAAGGACAAGAAAAGCAGCAGTAATGCCTTGGGTCACAGTGATCTCCTTTCAGTGACAGCTATACAACTCAGGAATGCCTGTCACGTAGGGAGGAAAGGCTCTCTGCAATGGAGACTCTTAGGAACAAAGTGACGTAAAACACTGATTATAATTCTGCCTTGCTCATTGAAGATCCAATCCTGTAATAAGAAAGTGAGGCAGGGTAAGGTAACAAATACATTACCCAGAATAAAGTTGTACTGTGCAAGCTGAGCATTTCTGATCTTCTTGTTCAGTGTGCACCCAGGATCTACATCAACATCTGCCATAAATCCAGCATCATGGAAGTCCTGCCGGACCTAGGAATAAAAATATTTAAACTGTCACTACAGGATATTCATGACAATGAACTATTTATGATTTGTATACTTAAGCCAGCTGAGATTATCTGACCCCTAAAACAAAGCCACTGTTGTAGGCTTAGGCACTGGAGATGAGCCCAGTTACCAACTAACTATATATAAATAAGCAGTGATGTGAGCATCTAATGTTTGGGATGAATACTGATTTGAGTTCAATATTGTAAAAAGCAGCAGGATGGTGGCACTTACTAATTAGAAGAGGGGGTTTTTAATTTATTTTGCAGACTATTTTATTTTATTTATATATAGTATGCTTGAAAGAATTACAGATCATTGCTGGATCCTAAATATGCAAAGACCTATTTTCATCATTTTTACTGCTTTGCAAGATGCAATGACCATGGGAGACTAGAACCAGAAGGGTAACAAAGCTTTGAGCTAGAGAGAAAAACTAAGTTTTCAAAAAATAGGTGTCTCACAAAGATGAGCATTTGTTAAGTTTATGTACCCAAAATTTAACTCAGGTTATCTTTAAGACAGATCTACAACTTCAGGAGCTAATTGTCACTGTAATATAAAAATGCATCAACATGCAAAGACTTCGAACATTTCTGAGATAAATACTATTAATCATTAGTAACTAAGTATTTCAGCTAAATACAATATACTGAAAACAAAGTCCCAAACCCATATACTTCACCTTTTGAGCATACTCATCACATGCTGGTCCCACTGGTACCACCATCACCTGCTGTGGGGACAGCCAGAGCGGCCTTCAATAAACAAAAAAACCAAGTTTATACAGCTTTCAGTATGAGAGATCCAATTTACAGACAGGAGTAAAATCTACACAGGAGACTCATCAAGCCAGTTGCTTAAGACTGGGTGATGAGAGCCCTATACTCATTACAATTTATATTCCAAAAAGAACTGAGTGTCTAAACAAACTGCAGTGTGGGGAAAAACACTTGCTGACCAGAAGATTCCATGTTGCGTTTTACAACAGACAACAAATCATAATTGAGTTGTTGAAGTTATTACTAACTAAGCACAGGAAAACATTTACTTTTCAGTCGTGTTATAATCAGGAGGGGTCATTCCCAGTGGGTATTAACACAGGTGAAGTATATCATTTATTTATATACATAATTTATTATACATAAATTACTCCTTACAAGGCAGCCCAGCTACAAAAGCAGTTGGGAGACATATGTCTTGGGCAGAGTAGCTGTATGCTGCACCTGCATAAGCAGAATGATGCAGAATCTACCATATCTTGAATTATTTAACATCTAAGGAAGATGGATCAGAAGAAATTGCCCTGTAGTATTCCTACAGCATGTCTCTGTAGCAAACAAGTAGAACAAACCAACCCTCTTGACTCTCGGATGCCTGGGACTAATTTCTCTCCTAAGTGTTTGCTCAAACTGGAATAACAACTTTTCAACATTACCATTTGCCTCCATAGTTTTCAGTTAGAATGGCAATCATTCTCTCCACAGATCCCAAGATAGCCCGGTGAATGATAACGGGTCTTGTTTTGTCATTACCATCATGGCTGTAAAGAAAGGGTTTTGTAAGTTTTTTTCTTGATGCAACTTATGCCTGTAAATGTCAGTAAAGTTAGATTATATGGAACTTAAAAGCACCAGCCTCTGTGCTTACCTAACAAAGGTGAGGTTAAATCTGACTGGCAGCTGGAAGTCAAGCTGAATCGTAGCACATTGGTGGTAGCGGCCAATGGCATCTTTAATCTGAATGTCAATCTTAAAAACAAAAAGACATGAACTTTTACTACAGCTTAAGAGACAACCATTCCCCTCTGAGAGCAAACTCATTGTTTTAATAAGGAAGGTTCCACTCAGTGCAGAGGAACTGTATGTAGTTTTAGACAGCATAGTTTTACTTTAGCCTGCATTAGGATTTAAGTGATTTGCAGGTTCTGATGCAAAAACCGTTAAGAGCTATGACCACTGTGAGTAAGCAGAGAGACAGTACTTCAGGGGGAACTACATTTAATATCTCAGACTATGTTTTGTGATTTTCAGTCTGGGACTTCTGTGGGCATTTCACTGACTGAATTCAGCAGAACATAAGTGCAGAACTGAGCATGTCTGCACAAAAATAAGATTTCTTCAACCTCAAACTGGCAAACTTACACTTCTTTATTATGCAGTATTTGAATACTTTGTAGCTTATGTTACGATTCAGGGCATGAACGTGGGAATAGAATCCTACTGCTAAAATAGTCCACTTACCAGAAGGGAATCATATTAATCAATGACTCTTGTCCTGACCTATGAGTCAAGCCTATTCTTTAGTCTGCATCTAACAAAATCCTGAGTTATGATACTAGTTAGATAGAGAACACTGATTTAAAACAGTAGATTTATAGTGTCCTGACCTTATTTATTTATCACATTGCTCACTTACTCATCATTTTACCAGTTTATATGTTGAGGCTGTGTGCCTTATTTTCATTTGCGTATTACACATGCAAATCAGTGTTTTAATAATTCAAAAGCTAAATTTCTTTCAATTTTGCATTCAGAAGTCAGAGTTTATCATAGTTTAGCTAGTCACCATAGAGCTTCTATCAAAATAAGTTATTTACGACCTACTTTAACTTTACATCCAAACTGTATTAGGAGCAAGTGTAAGGTTAATTAATGTTAACAAAGGTTCCTGTGTATTTGCCTTCTTTCAATCAAACGAGGAAATTACTAAATCTTGTTTGCATTTCACATTCTAAATGATTAGCTGCTATAAAAGATTTCACCTGCAACACAGTAAACTGAAACTGAATCATTAGCATACAAATAGAGTAATCAGAACAAGTTTACTAGATGAGAATACAGACAAATGTAGCGTAGGTGTATTAGGGAAAGATTTAAAAACAGTTTTGTAATGCTCTGTCCTCACGCACAAAGGTATCATGAAATTTCTAAAAAGCCCTATTTAATCTGCCGAAACTGAGGAGAGAGCTTTTAAAACCCAACTAATTCACATAATCAATGCATGGGACTTTTTAAACTACCACACCCCACCAGTAACTCAGTGCAGCTACAAAACTGTGCAGTAAAAGCAATAAAAATTTTATTAACCAGTAAGTTTACTTTTGTTTTTCTCATGACTTAGGATTCACTGAAAGGGTTACTTCTAATGCAGCAGCTGCTCTGCTAATACAGATCTTATAGTGCCACCTTCTGTTCATGTCGCCCACTAAACCTGCCAGCTATATTTTAGCGGCAGATAAATAGTTTATTCATGTAAACTGGATTTATTAATGAAATGAGTGTTAATTCATTAAAACTATTTGAAAACTAAGATCACAGAGTATTATTCCTCTCCCAAGCATGTCAGAGCTTCTGTATCTGGAAAACCAGAAAATTTTAGCCAGACAGCATCTTAAAATGGTATTAGATAACTATAACAAAAAAAAAAACAATGCCTTCTTCCTCATCCCAGCCTTTTGCTTTATCCAAGCAGAAATAAAATGCTGAAACCCACTAGGGGTTAGCACATACTAACCTTAGGTCCATAGAAAGCTCCATCACCAGGGTTTAACTCCCACTTCTCACCAAAGGCATTGAGGCTGTTTTCGAGTTGCTGGAGATAAAGAAAACAGTATTTCTTTCCATGTTACAGTATCAAGTCAGCCTGCTACTAGATGGGGGACACTATCCAATCTGCAGTACTTCTCAGTTACTGCTGAAGCTTATTGTCTATAAAGGGAAGTTTTGGAAGAGCCTCAGAAAAAAACCCCCACCTTTAAATCTAAATTTAAACAAACAAAATTAATGCAATCACTTCAAACGAGGACAAACAAGCACTCAGTAAGATGCAAGAACTTTTCATACTAGATTCAATGTGTGTAGATAATATTGAGATGAGATCCACCCTGGTTCTCCATCCCTTTCAACTTCACTTTCAGGAGATGGACCTAAGTCTTATTACAGGGGCTGCCAGAATTGGGTCTTTTCCTCCTTTTCTTCATTATCAAAAAATACAAGGAGAGAAAGTTACTTTGATGCTGACATGGAGATTGCTTCTATATTGAGAGCAGGCTATTTGCAGCAGCCAGACCAAACTGAAGGCAGGTATTAGTTATATTGCTCATGCCCAGCTGTCACTGTGCCTCCCAGAGGGCAGTATCTTCTTACAAAACTTTCAGCTGCAGCCTTGCTTTCGTAAAAAAAGTTAGTAAAACTACTGTTTACCTTTTCAGCCCGATTCCACACTTCAAGGTCTCCCAAGTACTTTTCAGGACGAGTGGAGAGGTTCAGTTTAAAGGAGAATCCAAAGACATCATACACAGCACGCAAGAACTGCAGGCAACTCTTTATCTCCTCTTCGATCTGTATGACAATAGAAATAGTGTGTCAAATACGGGAAAATCAGTTAATCTGATTTTAATACCTGATTTCCTTTAACAGCAGCTCATACCTGCTCCATAGCACAGAATATGTGAGCATCATCCTGCTGGAACCGGCGCACTCGAGTGAGTCCCGTCAGAGCTCCCGACAGTTCGTTGCGGTGCAAGACACCAAAATCCGCCAGCCGCAGTGGCAGCTCACGCCACGATCTCGGGCGATGATCAAACATAAGGCTAAAGAAAAAGTTTGTTACTTGAAGGCCATCAAACATCAAAATTCTGCAAAGAACAGCCAGTGAGAAACTGCCAGAGACCAAGTGCAAAAGCACAAAGCCAGTGGTGTAGTCTGGACAGAACCATCAGTCATATCTGGTTTTGTCAGGAAAACAAATGCACATCACCTGGTAGGCTTCCCCCACCTCAAAGGCAGAAGATAAAACAGCTCCTAAAACTGGGCATTAAAAGCTGAATGCCCGAACTGTCACAAAATTATGTCCCAGTATCTATTCTGGATACTTAGGTTTTGTAGTAGCAAGGTAAGCTTCAGTTCTAAAACAGTCACTATAATAATGGAAAAATGACATTTCTCAGTGTCTCAAGTGAAGAGTATGTAGACAACAAGACTCATAATTACATCATTCCTGACAGCATGACTACCTGAAGACAGCCATACTTACAATTACACAGGCAAAAGAAGGATGGTGGGGTTTTTTTGTCTGTTTTTTCCAATCAACATAATCTTTGGTAAACTGGATTTGTTATGTATTTACCAGTGTCCTGGGCAGTTCATTGGCTTCAGAGCAAAGATTTCCTTCTCCACTTCAAAGGAAAACATGTTGTCACTGTAATGCTGCCAGTGCCCTGACGTCATCCACAGTTTGCTGTTGAAAACATTTGGAGTGACAACCTCCTGGAATCCACGTTTTCGATACTCACTCTAAAACAACAGATCCAGTATATAAAATAACTAATAAAGAAAAAAAAGGTACAGACTTCAATCCACAGCCATAAAAATATAAAAATGCTGCCATATAAAAGTCCATGACTTAGGAAGGGAAGAGAAAAATTCAGGTTGAACATGCCAGGATACATCCCTTCCACCAACACCACCCTTCTGCCAAACAATTGCCCTGTGGTAAGCAAGAAGGACAAGTTTTCTCCCTGCAAGCAAAGCAGCAGTCTCTAATTACTCAATGACGCTTGATAGTACACTGCAGCCCAAATATACAAAATAGCACAGACTTCAAATATTTAAACAGGAAGATCAAGTTTGCTTGGGTTTTTTTGTTCTTTTTATTCTACACGTATTTTCAAAACAAATTGGTCTACAGGGTAAAAATAAGTAAGTTTATTAAAACAAATGAATATGTATCAGTGCAACAGCAGTAGTGTGACCTTAGCTGTATTATTAGATGTCGAAGAATTCATACTATAAAGCACCTTTATCACAGCTTTAACTGCAGATATAAAGTGTTGATAAAACATAATTTTGAGAGATTGTGACAAGACCAATTTCAAAAAACAGGTTTCTTCAGTGGCTTACAGAACTAAGAGATTACAATAACTTGAAATAAAGGGCTATTAATACTGTTATATGTAGCATGCTGTTATGTATTTTTCTAAAATCATGCGATTTTTTTCTAGAACACCTCCAAGAGACGTTACTTACCCGGATGAATTCAATTAATGTGTTATAAATGTAAGCTCCTTTTGGCAAGAAAAAACAGCTACCAGGGCTAAGCTCATGGAAGAAAAATAGCTCTTGGTCCTGCAGAAAAGTAATATTTGAAAAGCTCAGTATTTGCACCCCACTTTTTTCATATAACATTCACAAATGAATTACTACTGATTGGGCATCACTAATCAGTTTCAAAAAGAAAAACCTCAAAAAAACCCTGCAATATCCAATAGATCAGATGCATTTTCACTAGTGTTTCTGTGTCCATCAGTAGTTACAGAGGAAGGACATTGTTCAGTTTCATATTTCATTACTGATACTCCAAATCTTTACATTTAAACCCCAACTGTGCTCCCACAGCTCCCTTTGTGCAAGTAAATGTTTAGTTCTGCTTCTGCAGCTCTGTAATTATTGCACATGAACTGAATGTATGAACTATGGTGAACTATAGTTGGCTAACGTTGTGACAGACTGCACATGCTTGAGGTCCGCATAGTGAATTCTTCTCTATTTTTTCATGATGTACCCATAGCAAACATTATAACAGTGTTCAGAACTACCAGTTATCTGACAGGGGTTTCTATAAAAAAAAAACCAGAACCAAAAAACAGCCAAACAAAAAACATAGCTATGTATTACAGATTCTGAAATCACACAGAAGAAAAGAACTGCACGAACAGACCATAGCAAACTGTGCTGGAATGAGCATTGCCCATAAACTGGAGCATTCACGTGTTGCAGACTGAAGTGTTTCTATTCTGTTCTGATTGATGTGTGGAATAAGGATGTCATTTAGTTTGAAACAGGAGAAATTTATCTGTTCTAGGACTTTGATGCTTGAGAGAAAAGTACCTGACTTCACAACTAAATTTAAAATAAAATTGCATCACATCTTGGTTGTAGCAGCAAAGTATGTGGTGTCTTCGAGATGCTTCTAGTTAAGGGGTTATAGCCACACAGTGTTTTTGGAATACACTACCAGAAAAACTGTCTCACCCGCCCAATTTTTCTGTGATCTCTGTTTTTAGCCTCCTCCTGGAATTTCTCCCATTCCTTCAGCATTTTTGCATCTGGGAATGAAATCCCATAGATCCGCTGGAGGGATTCCATATCAGCCTTGCCTTCCCAATAGGTAGAAGAATTCTGCGTGCAAGAAATAAATTTAACACAGAATAAAGGTAGGAGCCTCCACATTTTACTAATACTGCCTGCTATGAAAAGGCATACAATTATTAATAAACCATTAACATGGAACAACTAAGACAATAAACAGAATTTTAATAAATTCAGAGCAGTGATCAGAAAAATCCAGGAGATGAACATGCTAAGGAACAACTGTTTCAGGCTCTCCTGTCTTTTTCTAAAGCCTCTTTGTAGCAATCCTTTTCCAACTCTTTATTTACAAATAGCTATAACCATAGGCAAAAACCATGAGCGAAAACTATAAACTCTAACTGATACAGTTCAGCCAAAACTTAAACCAAACTTGCATTCCTATCTGTATTGGAAGTGCAAGGCCTGGACACCCAACTGGGCTTCACACGATGTGAATATCATTCTAGCACACAACCCTTTCACAATCTGTAACGCCGAGTTTTCAGCCAGGTTACCCTTTTCACAGTACATTCCTGCCTCAGCCCTAAGACAGCAACATATTTTGAGTAAAATTTGTCTAAGGCAGTTCCATCACTCACCTTATGAATTTTTATGGTCTTTATCTTGCCTGTATGTCTGACATGAGGCCCTCTGCATAAATCTATCAAGGGACCACACCTAAGAACAGGAAAGCATTTATTTGTATATTTAATCCTAGAACCATAAATCCAGTAATATTATGATCCTGCATGTTTACCTGTATACTGTAGTAGTTGGAGTAGTGACCTTCTCGTTCAGGATGCGACATTTGAACTTATTATACTAAGAAAAAAAGCAGCACAAATACCTGTTAAGTCCTTGTTAAGCAAGAGAACTGGACAGCAGTTTAAATTACCTGCATCAAAAGAGTATTGTAAAAGAGACAGACAGAAGTATAGACCAGGAGTGGAACAAGCTGCCCACATACCAGGCTGTGCAGTCTCTGTCCTTATAGAATTTGAAGGCCCAAATGGAAAACCCCCAAGAAACCTGGTTTGACTTCAGTGTTGACTCCGTGCCCTCTCCACGAGATTGGACTGGAGACCTACAGAGGTGCCTTCCAGCCTGGATGGCACTGTGATCCTCCTAACGTCCCAACAGTGAAAACACATTAATGTCTACCTCAGGAATTCCAAAAAATTATTTGCAGCTAGGTACTAAAGGGAAAGGGCCAACCTTTACTGTAGCTTGGACTTCCTGAGAAGTCCTCATTCTAAAAAACCTTTTATGAAGCTTTCTGAATGCAGCAACACATGCAGTTACAGTATCACCACAGCCAAGATAATACAAGATAACTGCACCTAATATACTGCAAATTTACATCTCTGGGAAATAAATGAAGAATGCGAGTTCATAGATTTTGCCAAGGTCACCCGGAGAAGAATGAGTATTCTTACAGTCTCAGAAAATCTAATGCACATTCTGAAGAAGCTAAGAATTACACCTTTGCTCATTTTTTTTGGTGTTAGGTATCACAAATGAGTTTCTAAGAACATATCACCTTGCAAAGTTAATTTGATAGACTTTACCACTAGTAGAACGTGCACTGGAGTTACAAATACTTAAAGACTAATTGTGTGAGCTTAGAAACAACCTCCTAAAACAGCCTACCTTAAACATTTCAAGCAGCGTTTCCTTCTTAACTTCCAGTCTCTCAAAGGCTTGTTTTTCCTTCATTATCTTTTTGCATAATGTTTCCAAAGCAGAGAAGTCATTACTTGATACACCCCTAAAATAAACACACACATGAAAGTGAAACATTCTTGCTTTTATTTGCAATTTGTTATCCTGGTGCAATGCACTAGCTAGTGAATGGGAGGCAATACAAAGGACAAAGCCATCTGACATAAGACATTGTTCCAGTAACAACCATGTAACAGTTTTAATACACACATGGCTGTCACTGCCTCCCCCCACCTCCAAAACCCAGAAAAATACAAAACATACCCTTCCTCAAGGAACATGTCATAATAAAATCCATTTTCTATTGGTGGGCCATAGCACAAACAGCCACCATAGATCCGTTCCATAGCTTCCCCCATTATGTGAGCACTTGAGTGCCAGTATACCTAACGGAAGTAAAAAAAGAGGGAATCAGCGGGATTACACATAATGCATTTCCAAGTGTTTTATTTAAAACCTTTTTTTTGAACTGCTTGCTTTTAAGGATACATAGAGCAGTCTGCAGAACAGAAGTGACCTGCCCAGGAACACTCTCATCCCAAACACCAGTATTTCCAAGAGGTAGTATTTCCACCACAAAACTATTTACACAGTGGTAGCAAACAATTCTTATTCTGAACTACTTTTGAAAATATTCAATTACTGTCAATAAGTCAGAAAACTAACTCAGAAACCTTTTTTTCATATGAACTTCAGTCAATCAGCTCTGCACAAAGACCAGACGGTGTGCTTTCAACATTAGGCTAAGGTCCTAATCCAAAAATTTCATGCACGGGAAATCCTGCACGCTCCATCTTGTAGTGCACCTCAAGTTTTGAGAAAACCAAATCCCTAAGAGTTAGTCTGCCTTGACTAGCACAGATGGAAAATATAAATCAGGAGCCATCATTTAGCCA
>JAWWMP010000093.1:59392294-59407228 GCA_035047865.1 Dendrocincla tyrannina
AGCCTCTTCGAGTACCTCATAAATAAGAAATGCATTTAGGTGGTGCACTAATTTCAGGGGATGGATGCGTGTGAAACACTCGAGTGCCTGCTGTGATACTGCCATCAACTGTTAGCAAAACACTTTGGGGATAAATGGCTTGTGGAACATCTTGGACAGTCACGCCTGGGCTGGATGAACTGACTTTGCATCATGAAACAGTAAACCAAAGTGCTTTGAAATGTGCAATTTTGTAGTTAGATGCATTTTAAAGTGAGATCTTGCAGAGAAACATGGTGGGTATATGGGCTTATCAGAAAGATGTATTCTGTTGGAGAATTTTACTAGCCACAGACTTCCAAAGTAAGTAATTGCAAAAAGAAAATATATGTTCCAGGAGAGTACCGCAGGATAAAGTTAAGTACTCAGAAAAGAGCCACAGATGTACAAAGCCCTCTGTACAATTTTTACATATCTTGTTGTACAGTGTTGAAATAGCATCAGAATTGGACAGGTAAAGGTCATGCTGTGTGGCTGGCAGAATTGGCGTTACAGTGCTGGAGGCTGTGGATGGAGCAGCCTTGCACAGCAGATGTCATTATGCTGCTGTGAAATCCTTAACATGTGCAGGAGCATGAGATAACAGAGGTCTAACACCATGCAGCTGTTTAGTTCTCTGTTCACTCTTCTGTTCAGCAGGTGCTTAAAATAGAGCTTACCTTGTAAGTACAATTCAGGGAAATATAATGAATGGAGAGAAAAAGTGTGTCAGTGCCAGAGAAAACCACTGCATGGGGAAAGATGCTTGTCATGTGCCTGTGTATGTAGCTTTCCTGATGCTGAGAACATAACAGCATGCTTACAGCAGGAAAAGACAAGTGCTTTCTTCAACTCTGCTCTTCAGACCATGCTTACATTCAGGGAAGAGAGGCTTGCTTTCAGCCTAGTCTTAAGTGCTTGGCTGAGATGAGACCTTTGGTGTTGCACCATTTTATAACTTGCAAGTGACTGAACAGAAGCAGCCCTCTTCTTTCCCCATTTGTGCGCTGTGAAGTCCCTCCCTTTATCTCACCTCTTCATTTGTCATCTGGCTTATGTTGCTACTGCAACACGCAGCAAGTGGTGCCCTCTGGCTTCCACGTTGCCTTTCTGATTTTAAAGACTGACTGCAGGACTCACTTGGCACGTTGCCTTTCTGATTTTAAAGACTGACTGCAGGACTCACTTGGCACATTCCTTTGAGATTTTTTGGGTTACCACAGTATATTAAGTTGTACATCATGTGGAGGTGCACCATGTGCTTTAGCTGACCAGATGAGGTCTTTGTGTCTCCTGGGGACTCCTTGGAGGTCCCTGTTGTGGGCAATGAGACACTGTCCAGAGCACTTTCTAGAAAGTTTTTGCTTGGTTGGTTTGCAGTTTTTAACAACTCCTGTGTTGCAGCCACTGTCCTGGGCTCTGACCCTGCACCTTCTCATGTTTCTAGGGACTGCTGCTGGTTGGGGTCTCACCTCAGTGGTCCGGCTTCCTTGAGCTGCCTGAGTGGGAGTGGGCCTTCAAGCAGATACAGTATACCTGCTTGAAACTCTCCAAGAGCTGAGAAAGAAACTGCCCCACCAGCTGTCCCGAGGAGACTGGGACAGAGGCTGACTCCATGGATTAGGTTGCTGCTGGCTGGGGGTTTGCACAGAACTCTCAGTGTTTTGGGATCAAGAGGCATGCTCAACCATGCACCCGTATTTACCAGGGACTGCCTGTTCAGTCCCTGGAGCCACTTGAAAAAACTGAGGTCTTGGAGCCACAGCAAAATCATGATGAAAAAATATGATAATAAAAGTTAAGCACTTGTCTTCAATTAATTTTATTAGTAGTTCAAGTTCCCTTACCAGCTCAGTTAGCCACATTGCAGACTTGATTCTGTAGGCTGAGGTTTACTGTAAGGGTCACAAATGCAGGACTGTGCTTAAGTGCATAAGCACGTAGTCCAAGGGATATGTGTAGCAAGGGGAATGCTTGCTCCTTTAGCTGGAATTAAACCCTAGAGTATTTGCAGGATGATTCAATAATCCTAGTCAATAAATTCAACATATTATTATTAGAATTACTGTGGTCTATGTGTATTGTGCTGGAGGGAGAACATTTTGTATATGTTTGCACTTACACATTTGTACATACACAATAGCAAGGAAGAGGCAAATTAAATACATAATTTGCCTTTTTGGAACATTGTGAGGGACATGACCATAGCTTATTTGTTTCAAAATCTTGAAATATGTAATCTTTCATTCCAGTTGGGTTAAAAACTCCATCCAAATAGTTAATATTACTTTTCTTAAATCATATTTTGTAAGCCTCTAAAGAAATGTAACATATTTTGAAGGAGTACCTCCCCACACACATTTTTTTTACTCATTTTGCTCAGTCTTTTACTGGTGTTGTGGGATGCTCTTTGATTCCATCCATAGATGTGAATTACAATGACAAAGTCAAGGGAGAATTGGGAGGGCAGCAAGGAAACATTTCAAAAGGAAATCTCTCACCTATACTGAAATTAGGAACAGGGAGACAAATTCATTCCTGATGTGCATCTGGAAAAGATTTGGTCCAAATTTTATTGTAAGAAAATTTTTTTATTCCTCTTTTCCTTCATGCTAATATACTTGACAATTGTAATGAAATATGTCTCGCTCTGTTGCTCTGGAAATTATTATATTACTCTTCTATAATCAATAGGACAGAGCTATGCATGGTATAACTCTCCTGAAGCATGGGGATGTACTGAACATGATTCACCCCAGCAGCACATCTGGAGGTTATGCCTGCAGTGGCATCCAACCAGAAACACGATGGGAGAAGATTCATTGTGTGCGAAAAGATTTGGCCTGTTTGGCCTTTTCATTTCTTATAATAGAAAACACTTCTACCCAGAAGAGCTGAATGTGGTTTTGATTCATTTTTATTGTTGGGTTGAAAATATTTGTGTACATTATTGTAGCTTTTGAGTTCTGCCATGCGTGACGATGTTCTTGGAAATGTGCACACAGTTGGTTTCGAATCATTGTCCTAATGAGATCTCTTAAGACTCTGCTGTAGGATATGGCCCTGAAGCATGCACTGATAAAATACTTTGCTACTCCCTCTGATGTCAGTAGCTTCATACCTGCAGTCTTGCGAACCTGCACAAAAGGTTATACTGTAATGTGCTCTGTGTGGGAATTGTCTCCCCATTGCTGAAGACCTCACCGGACTTCCTGCTTTCTCTTTGCTTAAGGAAGGGATAGCAAGGGGGGTAGTCCCCCTGCCCAGCAGGTTTTGGGAGAGAGCTATCAATCACAGTTGTCACAGTGTGGATCAAGGTGCCCACACAGAGCACACCTTTGGGCCTGTAGGTCCTGCTGTAGCAGTAGAGCCTCTGCTTAGCTCTTCGTTGATGATAAATGAAGCTCTGTGGTGTTTAATCATGTATCCACCTTTAATCTTCAAGCTTGAAAAGCAGCACTTCTTTTCCATTTGTTAATATTAAGCCTCCCATCAAAGGTTGTTTGCTAGACTTATTGTATTGTCTCTGGAGAGAAAGTCATGTTCTGGAAAGATTCATACTACTGGCCCTGTACCACAGGTGCATAGATGCTGCTCTTCCTTAAGTGCAGAGAAGCAACAAATTCTAGATCAGATCCCTAATTATTAGATAGCTGAGGTGTAGGCAAGTTGAGTCTATGCTAAACTGTTCAGTGGAATGGAAATTGGAATGGTAATGTCATGATATCACCTTAATTCTCCCTCTTCAGGTTGTCTTATGTCCACTAAGAAGTAAAAACAGAGACTTGTAGTTGCAGTCTACTCTAGAAATATATGCAGCTAAAGACATTCAGAGTCAGAACGTATCATGTCTTGCAGGGGTACACAAACAGATCACACAGAGGCTCTATTTAATTATCTTCAGAGGAGATAAGGGAGGAGGAAGCTGCTCTGTGTTCACTACCTGTCTTTTCAGCTATTTGGGAAAACAGCTTCATTTGCTATCTGTGTTGTCATGTTTGTTGGAACACTGGGAGGACAGCTGGGGTCACTGTCTCTTCCAGTATTCATGCTTAACAGGCTGTTCCCTGAAGTTCTTGAATTGCTTCTTATCTGTGTCTCTCATTTTCCTCCACCAGTTGTAATCATGTGTGCCAGTGGTGACACTATCAGGAATATCATGTTGGCTGCTCATCGGCAAGGAATGACCAACGGGGACTATGCTTTCTTCAACATCGAACTCTTCAACAGCTCATCTTTTGGTAATGTTTTTCTTGCCCAACTGTGTTGCAAAGTCTTTGTAAGCTTGGTAGTATTTTTAGATTGTTAGCCTCAAAGTACACAGCAGAGCCCCGGAAAACACCACTGTCTCTCCCTGTTGTTGCAGTTATCTTCCACTTAGGCTAAGGTATTGCAGGAAATAAAACAGACCTTGTGGCTGTAGTTGCTGCTGGGTAGGTCACAAGATGCCAGTCATACTATAGGGATTACTTATTTTGTTACTTTTCAGTGACGGAGACATTGGTTATGGTGTGGGTACCTCATTCTGCAGTGTGTGTGCTCAGGTCTGGGTGACTTGCACTGTTCCCAGACCTGTGACTGCCAGATCTCAGGGTTTTTGTGGCTGCCAGGTGACCTGTAGCCTGAGCAAATAGCTGGAAGGAGGCATTAGCAACAGGCAGCACTGTGGGCAGCTGCAGGGCTTGGATCTCCAGAAGTCGTCTCTGTGCTGGGGCATCCATGTGTCTAATTTATTTCAGTTTTTTATCAGAAACAATATCTGCATAAATATGCAGCCATGCTGGTTTAAAGGGAAAGCACTGGCTGGGACACAGNNNNTGTTATCCATCTACACCTCTGAGTTTATTCCATGGTAAACAGTGCTGTTTGACATGCTGTATAATGAAGGTGTGTAACTGAATTCAGAGATCTAGATAGGTACTGAAGTACAGATACTGCTGCATGTCTCATCTAGGTTAGGTAAAGAGTGCCAGCTTTTGCCAGGTAATAAGGAAATCGTTCAAATAACTGAAAGTTAAAATCGTAGAACAAGATCATAGCCAATGGTTTGAATTAAGGTTTTCTTTTTCAGTTGAGTTTGAAGTGACTTTATCCCTGGTAGCATAAGCAAGACTATCTGGCATTGTAGCTTTATTCAGGACCAGAGCAAAGAGCTGAAGTTCTACAGTCACGGAACCCTGGAGTTTTGGCCTTTCTGTTAGACCATGGGAGCTTTGCAGATTTGACTTTACTAGAAACCAGTGATCAAATAACCCTTCTGGCTGCCAGCATTCACTCAGAGTAGAAATGCATCAGAGATGATTCATCTGGCCATAGGCACAAATCTGTTTGTGAGCTGGGTTGATTTTGGGGTGAAGTAGGCACCCCTGGACTGCGATTCACGTCATCCTTAGGTTTCCATAGTGACTCAGATGAATTATCCCTTAAAACTGACAGTTTCCTTGCCTTAGCTGAAATGGGCACAGGGTGACTACCTGGGAAGTAGTAATGTACAGATTGCAGCTGGTGTGGGGTTGATGTCCCCCGTGATGCAGCCCCCAGTAGGCAGTACTTTGTCCAGCCATGTAGAGGGCAATGCTGGAATTCTGCCATCCAACAGTGGTGGGAGCAATTCCTGTTTACCCTGTGGTTTGTGGGAGCCTCAGCACAACCCTCTTTTGCATCACAGGTAGTCCTGTCTTCTTATAGCTTTTCTAAAGGATTCATGAAAACTCTGTCTTCTGGTGTAGTGTAGTTAGAATGTGGCATTTCTTGATGTTTCTTTTAAACCCATTTTTCTGTTTGTGGATGTGTTTCATATGTAGAGTGAAATGACTGTGCACCAGAAGCTGACTTCTATGCAGGTGGTCATTGCATGTGGAAAGAAAGCATAAGAGAAGGGTAGAGAAATTCCTTCAAAATTCATTGTGCCTAGTGCCTGAAGATACTAGATTTTGTATCTTATAAAATCTGAGTGGGAGTGATTGGGCAATTGGCATTGCCTTTAGGTTCAGATGACTTTATTGTAGTTTGTTGTTGCCCTCTGTTCTGAATATTTTTAATTCTTCAGAAGAACAAGCATATTAAATGCCAAGCTGCAATAATTAAACACAATTGTACTGTAACAAGATGACCTCCCACAAAATAATCCATGAAGGAATTTAAATATGTAAATTATTCTAGGAACGCTGTTATGCAAGTGTACCGTCCCCACTCTGTGTCAGAACTTTTCATTAAAAAAAACATGTATAGTGTCCAGAACAGAAACTTACACAAACCTTTTTTTTCATATATAATCTTGCACTTTTTGGCCATCCCATCTCCATTTGTAAGTGCAAAGCCCTCTGTGCTGTAGTCTTTGCTGTACTTCTTGAATACTGCACCTCTAAAATGCAGGCATCCAGCTGGGAGAGAAGCTTTTCAGCTTTGAGGCCTCTGCAGAGCTTGTACTCTCCTTTGGGGAATGCAGCAAGATGTGCTAGCTTACAGCTGCTGGATATGCTTTTTTCTCTCTTGGAAAGCAGTCAGGACCAGGTGCGGGCACTGAAGGAAAGAGTGGCAAGAACAGACAGTGGGATGTTGTTTGCTCTCCAGTGTTTCCACTGAGTTTTGGTGTAAGTTACTTTGACCAGTTAAACTTTGTATTGGGAAAAAATCCCTAAACCAAGGTATATGTATCTAGAGCTTCTTCCTAAAAGAAAGAAATCAATCAGTTTAAAAAAAAAATTAGCAAAGTTCATGATATGTCTAAAGATTACATTCCTGAGTGGTACTGAACTGTAGTAAATAAGACTTTTCTGGAGTGAAAAAGAGAGTTAATGGGGCTTAGGTGCTCCTGTGTCTCCAGCCTTGTGCTGGAAATGACAGGAGCTGCCCTGGAACCAAAAAAAGTACAAAAAAGCTGCAAAAAAAAGACTTACCCTCCAGAGAAGTGCATGGTTTTTGCTTGTTCCCCTGTGCTATCTGAGGAAGCTGAGCAGTTCTCCAATTGAGTTCCAGCAGCGGTGCCAGGATACTGGGAGGACAAAATGCAAGCTCTATTCACCTGCTACAGGGGACAAAGGTAGTCCATGCACGAATTTGCTCTTGCAGCCATGTGATGCAGCTGGTAGCATTGTGAATGGAGCACCATGGGCTTGATGCCCAGTCTGCCTCTTGCTCAACATCTCCACTCCCAAACCACTTGCTTCTCTTGGTCCAAATGGCACCATGGTTCTCAACCCAAGTGAAACAGTCATATTCTCTCTCATTTTACTTTCCCATGTGCCTCCAGGTCACCCTTGGAAGTTTAGCATTAGTCTTTGTTCTTGACTTGTTTAGCCATAATGGGGTTTGCTGTTGCTGTTCAAAAAATAAAGTTACTGTCTAGCACTTAATATGTGTAAAGGCACACTACCTAGGGCTACCACTATTCCCTCTAGGCTTTTTTGGTTATCATTTATGTACAAGAGCACAAAGCCTGCTCCAGGACAATGTGAACCTTTCCACTGACACCTGAATGTTTGAGTCAGGGTCTCAAGGCCTGCCATGGCCAGTCTCTGTTCCACAGAAGGACTCATCTGCTAATAAACAAATAGTCAGATATTCTGCTTTTTAAAAATATGGTTTCTTTACTAGTGGTCTGAGTTAAATTGTTCCTTTGCAGTGACACAAAACACGTGTAAATACAGTGTAGGCACAGGATTCCATTTTATTTCTAAGCATTCCTTTTCCACTGAAAGCGGGGCTGCTCTGGCAGCCACAGTGCACATGGTTTTCTCCTTGACCACAGTGGGAGAGCTGCACCATCTGCCTCCCATTCAGGGTCATGCTCATCCTATTGACTTCACTGGTGCCTTTCTGACTGTCCAAGAATGTCGCTGGTGGAGTGATGTGTAACAAAAACTTTGCGGTTGAATGCTCCCTCACTTCTTCTAGCTTAAATATCTCTGTGTTTGAGATCCAGTACATGTGTTTTGTTCCAAGATGTCTTCTCACACTTCATCCCACCCTTTGAAAATAAGCAACCACAGCAAGGGAATAAAGTTGACTTCAGTTTGCACATTTAGTTCCCACCAGCTATTCCTCATTGCCTGGTTTCCTTCATGTCTGAAGAAGGTCCAGTTCTCCCTTGTAGTCTGCTGTCTCCCCAATGTGCAGGAAAAGGGGACTTTTGAGGGGAAAAAAGGAAGACAGTCCTATAATGGTACCTAGTTTGAAGTTGGAAATATGCTTGTTTTCCATTTTAGGAAATGGCTCTTGGAGAAGAGGAGACAAACATGACCTTGAAGCCAAGAAAGCATACTCGTACCTCCAAACTGTCACTCTGCTGAGGACTGTGAAGCCTGAGTTTGAGAAGTTTTCCCTGGAAGTGAAAAGTTCTGTTCAGAAGCAAGGTCTTCATGAGGATGACTATGTAAGTACTTGATGACAGGCTTCAGAAAAACTTGCTCCTAATTAAAGCAAAAGTACCAGTCACATCTTACCACGACAGAATCACTTGGGTTCAGTTGCAAAATCCTCCTGTCACATATATATTTTTTTTTTTTAATAACATGAATAGCAAGAATAGTCTTTGTCTAGGTGCACTGGACCTGTGCACTACTATCCATGACTAGTTGTCCTCTCCTTGCCCTTTAGTTCATCAGTAGGAAGGCTGGAGAAAGAAAAGTTGCCAGGTCTCTACCACCTATTACTTGTCTTTTTTCAATAGGCAAAGAACTATAGTCTTCTTTCACGTCTCAGAAAGGTACACTTTCAGTACTGCATCTGATGAAGTTATTCTTGATGTGAACGAGAAAAGGGGTCTTATTTCCCAACAATGTTTTTCATTTTTGAACTGTGTAAAATATTAGTATAGTCCTTGCAAGTTGTTTAAAGGCTCGGTGAATGCCGGTGTCCTCCAGAGATGGATGTGGGAAAGTTTTTTAATCTCTCAAAATATAGGAGGAAAATGCCTTTGAAAACTGCTATTAATGTTCTGCTAAGCTAGGTTGTTAGACATTTTCATAGAAAAGTCATCTGTGAAAGCAAGAATGTATAGCACATACTATTAGGATTTCTGCATGCTGATACAAGTACTTCCTTGACAGTCAACCTTCTCCATGGTGCAGAGTAAACTTTCCAAATATAAAGAAAAGAGGCTTGAAGAGAGTTTGATCAGTCTTTAGCTATAGGAAATGAGAGCAGGAAGTTAATACTTGAAACTTGTAAGTGAACTCCAACCTTTCATTTTCCAGCTCCCACTTAGGCACCTGTGCCATCTCTTTGCTGTAAGTGTTGTGTCCGTCACAGGAGGAGGCATCATCTTGAGTTCACCAGCACAAGCTGATGAACTTGGATATTGTGTTAAAGAATGAATAACCTTTCCTTCAGTTTATTGTATAACTTAGGCTGCCTTTAGAAAACTTGTGCTTCTTAGAACATAAATATATTTTATTTAAATATTAAAATGTGAAATTTGAATCATATCAGTAGTTAGTATTTTTCCTGTGATACTTTCAAAGTCTAGGCATAGTCTTTTGAAGGCGTTTTTTGTCTTGGGTTAGTGGAGAAACCCCAGCTACCAATTTCAAGGTGCTGCTCTCTGAAGAACCTTCTAAATGAGTTCTGAAGAAGGCATGGGGCTGCAGTTTGTGCTGTTCCTCCCTTTTCTCTCTATGTGCTCTTTTGCAGATGTTACTTAGCCGGCTATGTACCTTGAAAATCTGCTATGTGCTATGGTTGTGGTTGGTGAGAAATGTGATTCTGAGTATTAAAGATCCATTCACCTGCAGTTTGTGGCTTTTTTAATCAGGACAGCCTGACATTTCCCCAGATGAGAAAAGCCTTACACTGCCAAGAGTTCAGAATACTGTCTCTGGGTGGTTTGCTGGCAGGAATGGGGATGCTTTGCAGTTCTTTAGGATAGGGACACACTGCAAACCCTGTGTTAATTTGGGCTGGATAGGTACAAGCCCTGTTATGGTCAAGCAGAAGTGGATCTGTGGTAGAGAAAATTCCCCTGTGCCAGCATGGGGGAGTTTTTGCAGGCTAATTTGTTTGTCAGGGAGACACAGCTGCATGTCCACTGCCAGAAGTCCTCTTTTTGTGATTCCTCACTCTGTGCTCCAAGTGCTCTGGGCTGTCCCAGGGCAGTGGTGAGGCCCTGATCCCCTGCAGTCTCATCCTTGACCTTCTTGTTCCTGGCTGAAGGCTACTTCTCCTGGTGTCCAATTTCTACCTGTGATCAGTTTTTCACCTTGTTCCAGGCACTCCTCCACACATAAATATCAGCCTTTGCTAGGGTCAGGTGGTGGCGTGGGTCCTCTCCTTCTGCCACTGCCTCTCATGCTGCTCTTCCTATTCTTTCTTTCCCACCTGGTTTCTGTGCTCTTCCCAATCTGGGACAGAGGGAGGATCTTGTGAACTATGTACACATACCACAGCTTTCTGCCATCTGAAACATCAATCCTTGACTCACAGGAAGCCTCATGTTGGAGGCCACAGGGATTTGAAACTGTCTGTGGAGGAGCTACAGATTGTAGATCAGAGGGCAAAGAGGTTTGTTTTGAAATGCAGCATGTCCTGGTATTACATGGATTCTTAGCTTTTATCTCAGCAGAGCTTCTTCTACTTGTTTTCTCACAACTTTCTAACAATGGTAAAATAAAATGTCTTTAAGTAAGTTAGTCTCAGGTTGAGTATAGCAAAAAAAAATATTAGGTGTGTTTCTTCATTAGCAGTGGGTGGATTTTAACTTTCTGGTTTGGTTTTCATAATTTATGATGAATTATACATTTCCCCACTTTGAACAGTGGGAAAGAGGTATTCTCTTAACTGATTGTTCTACTGCCCTGTTCAGAGGAGAAACAGTTTGGGGCAGCTTTCAGGATTCAGAAATAAATTCATTCTAAAACTAATGTGAAAAAATAAAAAGCCAAACCAAAGGCCAATTCCTTCCTCTATGAAAGATTTGTGGGTAGTGGGCATGCATTAACAATGCTTCATTTGGCAACATGGTAAGAAAGGGGCCTGGGTATGCATTATTCAAGGCTGTGACCTCCAAGAGATGATTGGGAGGCAGAAGTCATTGAGCTGAGTGGGTGGGAAGTGGCAGTGATGGATTTTTCTCCGCGGGATTCTGCTCCTGTAAACAAAAACTATGTGGAAAGATAGTCAGTAGTACAGTCCATCTCAAGTCCTATCCACGGGTGTTGAAGTGTAGTCCTCATTCTTTTCTGCAAGCTGTGTCCCAAGAGGATGAACTTATGAGGTTTGGTTTCGAAGCATTCAATGTTTCTCCTTTTCTGTGTGGATTTTTCAGTGTCATGGGAAAATGGGGCCCCAGGTCCGTGGTCTAAATTATCTTGCAGTGACCCTAACACAAACAAAAGTCATTAGTGCTGCCATTTTGTCCTGGCCTCTTGCCAACACTAATCCTAATGGCATTATTATCTAACAAAAAAGAATATCGTAAAAATGGAAAATAAGCAGATGACAGAAGGAAAGATAAGGGAGACAGAAAGGGCAAAGTTCTAAAGCAGCAGCTGTCCAGTTGCCAGATGCAGAGCACATACAGCCCTTGGAGGAGTAACAGGTCAAAGAGTGTTGGCCATCTTCATCTCCAGCTATGAAATCACACAGAAAAGAGGAAAAATATGTTCTGGGTACATCTTTCCCAGGTCAGAAGTTAGAGTTGTTTCTGCATGGGAAATAGGGAAGGTGGAAGAACCTGTACCTTAAGAGTGAGAAGGGAAGGGTGCAAATAGCAATTTCTCTGACTCTTCCAGGAATCTCTCATGTGAAGGAAAAAGCTTTCTTAAGCACCTTTTAACTAGACAACACTGAAAATAAGAGAGGTTCTGAGAAAGCATCTTAGAAGTCTTTGGGTAGGGTACGTATTAGTTGCACAGGACAGGACTGAAAACGATGATGTTCCCCGTCTGCAATGTCTCATTGCAACATCCCATTGCAAACAGCTGCCTGGGTCTGTTAGGAAATATTATTAGTTTGCTTCTTCACCACTCTCTGAGTGTGAAAGCAGTTACTGTCATATTAATGTAACCCAAAGAACTGTGGGCTGAAGCATTAAATCTGCTCAGCCATTGTTCCAGCATTCAACAATGTCATTATGTTTTATCAAGAAGCATTCTGTAGTTTTGTGGATAGCATGACCATTTTACCTGGAGATTGATTTCTCTGATAAAATATCCCCAAAAAAGAAGGAATTGTTTCAAAAATCTATTCAAATTTCAGGTGTAAGGAGATTAGAATAACTTTGATGCTTTTATATCAATGACAGCAATGTTACACTTGTGTAATGTTAATGCATTAACAAGACATTAACAGCAGTGTGTCCTGATCTCTATAAACCTATCTGAGATCCTTGCAAGCTCTCTTTGCAGACTATAGCCTATAGACCTATAGTTGAGGCAGAGAGCAGTGGGAATTGCATGCAGTTACTTGAAGGAAGAATTTGAAACTGTCTCTAAATTGGTATGTTAACAACTCCCAATACATACTGTAGTTAAAAATGTTTATGAATAAACAGTGTTTCAGTTAACGCATATGCATAACCCATTTTTATTAAATAATGCTGAACACTTAATGAAGGCTGCAGTTTGGAGGCTCTTAATGCACCTTCTGTTCCTGACTCAGTCCTAAGATTCAATAAATGCTTTTTTTATGTCCAACCCAGTATTCTGAGCTGGGATGATTTTACAACCCAGGATATTTGCTCTTGTGAGGTTACAGACCACCCATGGCTTATTTTTCCTTCTCATTTAAGAGCTGAAAATGTAACTAATTAAACAAATATTTCTGCTGTGTTAACTACGTGACAGCATTGTTCACGAGGTGGATGCATGGGGTTTTTTCCTACCCACACCCTTTTTCACCCTGAAAATGAGCATCAGGAAAAGGGAATTGGAGCCTGATTTGCCAGTTATCTCCATGAAAGAATGAGTAACATAGATTGATTAGATCAGCGAGATGCTGCTACCTATTGGAAAGGGCAACTCTGTTTTTTTTAACATTTTCAGCCCTCCGAAATGAGAAATGGTGCATTTAGGAGCAACTGTTCTAGCTCCAACAGATAACTACAAAAGCTACATGGGAGGTAGCTCATAAAGTTTATCATCTCGTCCATAACATCAGTGCCAGACTTTTCCCTGTGTGTATTCCTTACGTCAGCCTTTTAATTAGGATTGCACACCAGCTAAGATAAGGTTGGAAGAAGTGAGCAATTCAGTTGTGTTACTGAGATGCTGAAAATGTAACTTATTCAAGGGTGTCTGTCCCACTTGTCTCTTTTCAGGCACAGGCAGGCAAGATTAATGTCAGCCTTTTGTGTCTTCTGACTACATCAGGATGGGAGAGAGTTTTGTGGAGATTTAAGAAAAAAAAAAAAAAAAGGGAAAAAACCCCCCCAAACCCTGCCAAGGAGTAATTTGTTCAAATGAATGGGTCTATTCAGCTGCTGGAGTGCTTTGCTAATTGTGTTCGAAAGAATAAAAGGAAAGCACAAGCTGCTTTCAGCAGCCGGAAAAAATGGGTTCACATGCCAGCGGATTAAGAAGATGAATTCTATTAGTAAAACATAGTTCGAATTTTCACAGCCAGCACTTCGCCCCTTGGAATTAATGAGAGTTTCTTCAATTTCTGTAAGAGCAGCATTGAAGTGTGGACTGCTAAACTTGGTGAATACAGCAGACACTTTTTTCCTGAAGTTAGTGCTTCCTCAGTGAAAGACTAATGTCATCCACATCAGGGTCTCAGGCAAAACTACAACATAATAGTATGTTATTGGCCATTAACAGATACCATAAAAGACAGGAAAAGAAAGAAATTATTATTCTCTCTTTCAGTGGATTTGTTTAATTTTTCTAGCCTACCTAAGCGTATTTTAGAAGCTGTCTGAAACCATGGAGGAGATGGTATAAAACTGTATGTGTATCTGAAAATAGCAACATCTGAACTCTTTGGAAATGTAAAAGTTTAGAATTGATCTTCATATATATGTTGTATATTTTCCATAGCCTCATGTTTTTACTTGGGTTTCACAGATGTTCACATTCCACTTTACTAAACAGACACTCAGACATTTGTAGGCAAGGCATTCTCCCTTTGAAGTACTTGCTAGGAATACACCTTATTTTCCACTAATAAAGTGTGAAAAATATGTAATTCCTGCAAAGTTCGTAACCTGTTTCTGTTTTTAATGCCTCTCCATACCATTTGTGTTGCTAATAATTCAAAAGCTAATTTGTCCCATTAGGGCATTGTTGTTAATTTATAGGATTTTTGATACTGGTACTTACATGGTCCTCAGTTTTGGCTCTGAGATGTTTGAAAGAAGGAAAAGGTAGACTATACATCTCATTTAGCATAAAATGACACTTAAAAAAATGAAATACCTTTGCTAACTGACTTTCTAGCAGTCAGTACCTTTTTCTATTAGTCTTGTTCCTGGGTATCTTAAGAAAATAACACTCAGATGGAGTTTCCTTGTTTATTGAAAAAACCCTCAGCTCAACAAGGCAAGAAGAGGAGGTTTGGGTGAGCCTGTCCTATGTCAGGATGCTGCTTGCAGCCAGCAGCTGGAAGCTGTTCTGTCATGGAGTGGTGGTTTTTCAGGATGGCCAATGGAATGCTCCAGCCTCAGCACCTTGGGTGCTGTGGAGAGTTTGCCTCACCTGTTTGGCAGCCTCACGCTGTGTTAACACAGATTGGGGTAAGAGTTCAGTGAATCCTGGTTGAGCCAAAGAGTTCAGCTGGAGAGATGGATTCTCCGAGAGAAGGAGGGTGGCAGGGGCTGGGGGGAGGGAGACGTTCTTTGTTTTCTTCAGGAACCTAAATGAAAGACAGTTGTTCATGGCCAGAAATGTGTATTCCTTGATTGAGAGTTCCAGAGAAGAGGCGATGTTGTCTCCCCAGTGGCAGATCCCACTGTGACTTGGTCTGGGGAAGCTTTTCTAA
>JAWWMP010000093.1:59414917-59437393 GCA_035047865.1 Dendrocincla tyrannina
GCAACTTCTTAGATGATCTGACATGCATGTTGTGATCACAGCATTGGAAGCTCAGCTTACACCTGTAATTAAAAACCAGCATAAATGAAAATGGAAAACACTACAATCAAAAATTTCTGCTTTTTACTAGACCTCAACTAAAAGAACTTTTAATTACTTACAGGGTTAGTTGACCATTAATAGATTTTCTACTCTGTTTAGTTTTTATCCTGAGTGTGTCTAAGGTTGAACGACACACATGATTAACTACTATGGACACCTTCAATACTCTGATTCCTATTTGAGATATCATGGAATGTATACTTTTTCTAGCCCTTTTTAACTCTTTTCCTGCAGCAAGGAACAATCCCTTCAAAATTTTTTGTAGCTGTTGCTTCACATTTTAATATTCCTTTGTCCTATGCATTGTGCAAACCATGTTCTGTGTGAAATTGTGGCAGCTTCTAAAGGATTGAGCAAGATGATATGCAGGAAAACTTTATTCCCTTCATGGTATCCTGTATCCCCTTTCAAGAACTGGTGCTTGAACATGTTCCTGGAATAATGTGAAAAGTCACAGGTGTGCCCAGCATTTGGTTTGGCTGGAGAGTGTAAGTGCAATCTCACCTGCAAACAGTAAGTATCACTCTTTTAGAAGAAAATTTTAAATGGCACAGATTACCCACAGTTTCACCTTCCTTGACAACAAAAATGCTGCGGTTTGTGTGTGAGCAACTGAGCAGTGGCACAGATGACCTTCTGACACTTTTCTAATGTGTTTTTCTCTGTGTAATGTCAGGGATTTTGGCCAAGAGGGGCTTTGGCAAGAGGCTGTGGCAGTTACCTCCCAAACTGCCAAGTGAGTTCTGACAGTGCTTATCTGGCAGATCTGCAGTGTCTGCAGAAGTGTTTTCACTCTGGTGGCATGAGTAGATTTCAGGTTGAGCAAATTAGCTGACAAAATGGATTTTGAAGGTTGCTGTGTTACACTGAGAGGTCTTTGCCATGGACAAAGGAAGTAACAAATAGCTTTCTTTGAAATGAGTGCCAGCCACAAGCTGTAAATCAGGGAGCAGGGAGGTAAAGCTACTAGAGAGACTAATTTCTCTCCTGAGGGAAAGAATGTCACATAGAGAAAGCCCATGTTTGATCATCCACAGGCCACTTGGACTCTAACACTGGCACATGTAGCAGTTGTCGAGCTTTGTGGTTTCTTGGTTTGGTTGGGTTTTTTTCAACTCTGAAAAGTTAAAACCCCTGCTGGCAAAGCCTGTCCTAGTATTCACTCCGTCCATCAGCTGTTGTTATTCCACCAAAGGCCTGACTTTCACCTCTTCTTTCACGCTTTCTCCTTAGCTCAAAATAACTGCAGCTGCGCATTAGTCTATGGCTGTCAGAGTGAGCCGACCTGCTCTGTGCCTTCTGCAGCAGTGTGGGCTCTTCCCCTGGACCAGTGATGCATTTTCTTAATGCAGCATATGCTGGAGTTACTAAAAGTCCAGTTTTAACTGTCAGAGCAATGTAAACTTTTATAATGTCAGTAAGTAATTCCAAAATTCTCCTTACTGTTGGCAGCTGCTTTAAGAGTGAAGGAATGTCTTGTATGTAATTACATTATCGGGATTTGATTAGTTTGGCTTAGCCAATCAACTGTGTAATACTTTTTTATCTATGGAGCAGTTATTTACTTAACTGGCTGCATGTTTTTGTCTTTTAATATCTTTAAAGTCCAGCTAAAACTGTGAGAGTTAGAGTGGCACTTTATTTACTAACATTTTAAATTGTTTAGATACACAGAAGTGGAAGATACCCAAAATGTTGTTTCTATCCAGAAGAATATTTGTAGAGGCAAGTTGTTAATTGGAAATGGCAGTAAGAGACCCGATAATGTTTTATAATCCTTGCGTACACCTTTGCTGGAATGTCAGGAACTTTTTTTATTGTAGTGACACTCTGAGTGAGTGGGAATGTCTTCATTGCAGATGAAATGACAATTTATTCTGAATTACTGTGCATGAAGTGAGTGCTTTGCATCTCTCAGATGTGAGTTGCTGCCTACAGAAGAGGAATACCTGTGCTGCTCAAGTCATGCATGTCTGCTTCTGCTGATGGATCTCCTGAAATACTTACTACTTACTACTTCATCACTGAAGCACACCAGGCTCCTGTGTGCAAACCTGTAATGTTTCTGCAGCACTCACCTTGTAACTGTTGTTGTTACTCAGTGATACAGATCAAGAGCTTTAGGTTGCCTACATAGACTCATGGGAGCTGGTTGGTAGCAGTTTTCTTTTGTATTAGGGTTATAAGGCAACATTTCAGTCTTTTCATGTCACTTACTGAAAAAACTGTAAAGGACAGGAAGGAAAAGGTTGTGGCAGTGCCAGAGAATGCATTACTGGAGAGCATAAGTAGTTTTCTCCATTGCTCATTTGCTAGTGGAGAGATGCTTTGCTGAACAAGGGCCAGAAATGGAAGTGGTAATCATTAAACAAGCAAAAACACCAGTAGTGCTCTCCAGAAAAAATCATGACAGAACATACTTCCCAGTCCTGAGAGGTGCTGAGTTGCCTGCGCAGGGGAGTGAGACATACTTGCTGCTGTGGGATGAGGGGGCTCAGGACCTTACAGAGTCTCACGTGGTCAAGTGCAGAATTTGTGCGTCTGGGCATGGGAACTGTGATCTGCGAATTTCTCCCCTATCTGCAGAGCTATTGAGACACAACATCAAAGTGTGATTTGAATGTTCAGAATAGTAGATAGTGGTTAACTGCTTTTAAAAATGGGTCAAAAGTTGCCCTTTTACCCCTTGAGGTTTTTTTGAGACGCATTCCTTTGGGTTCCAGCAGTTGAGAAAATAATTTTCCAAATTAGTCACTTAAGTTAATTTGTATATTCCCTCTGCTTAATCAATTCCATAGCGAAAAAATTGTTATATGTCAATTGCCATTACCTTTTTCTTTCTTCTTCTTCTTTCTTTTTTAGGTGAACATGTTTGTGGAAGGATTCCATGATGCTGTTCTTCTTTATGCTCTAGCTTTACAGGAAGTCCTGAAGTTTGGTTTCACTAAGAAAGATGGGGAAAAAATTGTTCAGCAAACACGGAACAGAACATATGAAGGTAAGAGCTAATATGGAATTCCAGCTTTCGGAGTCAAAAAGATTCAGGTCTTTTTGTGTGTAGAGCAGGGACCCATGCCTATTCCACTCTTAAATGGGAAGAAAGTAATCATATGAAACCAGGTGCATCTTTAAGGCTGGCTCACATACCTCACTAAGTCTGACTTTTTTATGCACCAACTGTCAAGGTCTTGCTCAGTTCAAAAAACTCTAACAATCTAATGACCCTCACTGATGTTGTAAAGAAATACCAAAAATTTTCTCAGGCTCCTTCTTTGTTTTTGAAAGGATTACAGCTGCTCGCTTTACTCATGTTCATCTATTAGCTCTGAGATTGCCTCATGTTTTCCATTTCACTTTTTTATCTGAAAAGCCTGGGAATGGTTAGAAGCGAGCAGGTGCCAGGGTTGAGGTTATTTTGTGTTTCTTGATGGGACTCCTTTGGACCCCTGAAGGATTTCCCCCAGCTTCCTTTCAGGAGTTATGCATGTTATCTTGGAGGCAGTAGCTGAATAGCACTGTGCCTTTCTGTGCCTAATCCTGGAGGCTGCAATTCCACAGTGCAAATGGCACATGGATGTCACGATCCAAAGAAATGAAAATGCTTTTACCAGCATTGTACCAAAGAAATTGAGTATTACTGGTTTCATTGGTCATCTCTCAAAATATTTTCATCCATCTCTTTATAATGTTCTCATCCATCTCATATAATACTCCAGTCATTTGGTGTAGCATTGGCAAGATTTCCTATGGAAATGCCTAAGAGCAGGAAACATTTCCCCTAGATAAGAAGCAAATGGTTGCCTTGAATGTGTAAAGAAAAAAACTCTGTGGCCGGGTTCTCAGCCCTAAGAACACACTGGGCATAGTGTAGGAAGGCAGGAAGGGCAGCAGCTCCAAACCAATTTTTTGTTCTTGAATTGTGGCCTGAATACAAAGCAAAAGGATACCCAGGACAGCTTAAGGGAACACAGGGATTGCTTTAAGTTATACTGCTTGCAGTCATCCCTTAAGCAGCCCTCCACCAGCTGGAGGTTGTGGGCCTGATGTCCCACTCCCTCCTTTCACATCCATGGTTTCCCAAAATTCTCTGTTTTAACAGAGGGAATCTAGTGTTTAGGGATTTGCCTCAGTCTTTGGTTGTTCAGTGTATAAAGAGAGGCCAGAGCACAGGCTGTGTTTTCTCTGCTGCTGTTTCTGTGCTCTGGGAAGCCACCAGCTGATGTGCCCATGCAAGTCTTTTGTGGTACTAAGTGCTCCATGGGGGTTATACAGTTGATTCTCACACCTTGCTTGTAAAACCAGCCAGGAAGAAAAAATGTTCTCTTTCCCCTCTTGTGGAAACCAAGTTGTTGCTGGTTGCTGACCTGTCACAGCTATTCTGAAAATGTAGCTGTCAAGTTGGGCTGTGAGGGTGCATGTAAGTCATGGCATTTCCTCCCTGTGGCAGTGCTTTGCTGGACATAAAACTGATTTTGAAAGAGGCCTGTAACTTGATGTCTTGCAATCCAGTCCTTTTAGGAGGACCACATCCCTTTGTTCTGCCTGTGACCACTTCTCTGCAGTTTGTGCACACACCAATCAGACTCTGCTGCAGGACTGAACCTTTATAATTCAACTTTAGCAGGCCTCCATGGTGGGAACTCCAGTCTCATTAATTACATTAATTTAACTGCTGACATTTAGATATCTAAGTGCCTTGGCACCTCATTTTATAGCCTGGTCCGACCCATCAGGACTCCCAACAGGATCTGGATGCTGTTTCCTGCAGCATTCCATCTGCCAGCAGCAACTGCACAGAAATCATGTGCTTAGGAAGGGATAAGGCTCAGGTGATCAGAGGATTTCTTACTGCTTGCATTGTTAGAGACACCCTGGTGTGACTGCAGGGCACATTTTGTGGAGAATATTTTTCTATTCATTGGAATTTCCTCTAAAGAAGTAGCAAAATGTTCTGTATGTAGATATCTCACATAACAGAATACAAAGAAAGTCCGAATAAAATCCTTCCACCTTCATCTGATGGCAGTCGTTAATCAAGGTTGTTTCAAAATTTCCTACCTATGTTTTTAAAGAAAGAACATTGCAGGAAATGTCAACATTCTAAACTCCTTATTTTGATTGAGATGGAAAAATTAAAAATTAGTACTTCCTACTAAAAAAAAAATCCCATAGAAATTCCAAATTTCAATAATTTTAGCATCTACTTCCAAAAACTGAGTTTTGGTTTTCTTAGGCCAGGAAGGTGTCTGTTCTGATTAACACCTCTGGTCAGATTCAGAATCCAAATTGCTGTGTAGGCTATGACATCACAGTTCTTCGTAGTGGCCTCCTCTTCCAGTGCTCTCACAGCCACGTAGTTGTTACACCCATTCTGTTTTCCTGCAGTGATTGAACTGGCAATCAAAGTTTGATTACTGTGTGCTATAATGAAACAAATGCTTGACAATAATCTTTGATTACCACTACATATTCTGAAAATCACAGCAAGCTGAAACATTCCTGACATCACTAAATCTGAACAGAGACAGGATAAATGGAGGTGTGTTAATCTGTTGCATGTTCACTATCATTAGGCATGTTGAAGGGAATTTATACTCTGACTGAATATCTGACCTCTCTTCTGATTTCTGACTCAGAGCCTGAATTTCCACAGCTTTGCGCCTGGTCATGTTGTTGGTGTAACATAGATTTACAATGATGCCTGTTTGCCTTGCACATATGTCAATGGCTATGTTTGGTGTCAGGCAGGGGAGGACCACATCTGAGAATATCTGAGGTGTTAAAGGCTATCAGTCTGATAATGCCTTCATCATAGCTGATTGGTACTGTTCAATGGCTTTTAAGAACCAATTGGACTTACGCTGTAAGAATTTGGAGCCATGCTCCTTGTACACATACATTGGAAGAAGAGATTCAGACTGAATCCAAGGGTGTGTTTCTTGCTTATGACAGCCAGAACAAGTTGTCTAAATGAGATTGTGCAGTTTCCATCCTTGGGGGTTTTGGAGACCAGATAAAACCCTGGCCATCCTCCTATTCTGACCTCCTCACTGACCCTGCTCTGAGCAGGAGGTTGGGCTCAACATCTCCTGAAGCCCCTTCAAACTTGAGATGTCCCATGAGTCTATGATTCTCAGTTTCCCTAAAGTTTCCTAGAAGTTGCAAAGGAAGTATATGAACTGGGGGGGGTCCAAGAATATACAACAGAACAGCAATGTATTATATGGTTGATTTTATGTAAATGAATGGAGGGCTTAATGCATATCTAGTGCATGTGGTGTCCCTTATCCATACACTCTTCAGTATCCCAAAAGGTGGAAAAAACATTGGTTTGGGTACATGGGTCCAGTTTGTTGTATATAGATCTGTGTCCTATGCAGCACATGAGCTGGACTCTGTTTATTGAGGCATCATTAGGTATTTCAGGGTTAGGTTCTCCCTAAACAATTCACGTTAAATATGTTTGTGTTTTATTCTTACATGCTGGCTTTTGGATTAGATTTTTCTCATGTAGTCACCAAACAGTCTCATTCATTTGATATTTAAACAGGAGAAATGTTAAGAATTCAGGAATGCAGACACCGAGATGAAATTACAATTTCTTTTGGAATGCCAACAAAAATGCTGGGAGACTGATGAGATTTCCTGTCATATCAGTCTGTAAAAACCTGCCCACTGTTTTCTTGTGTTCCTTGGAAAGGCTCAGTATTTTAACTAATTATTTTTCTGATTCCTCACATGCCATTCTTTAGGCATTGCAGGGCAGGTGTCCATTGATGCCAATGGAGACAGATACGGGGATTTCTCCGTGATTGGAATGACAGACCCAGAGACAGGCACACAGGAGGTAAGGAAACGAACACTACTGCAATTGGCTACTGATGAATTAGCCATTGTAATGTAACATGACATCATCTCTTTACTTGGTGGCTTAACCTTATCAACTTAAAGACCAAGTGCTTTCTGTAAAATAAGTATCTTGAAGTAGTTACCCAAACTTTTTTTAAACTTCTTTTCTCTCCCTATACATCTTTCACTACATGATGCTAGACTGTAACTAAAGGGTGAATTCTCACAAGCTAGATAAGCAATGATAATTTTGAATGTGAGAAATTATTGTTTACAATTAACAACGCCTTTTATTCATTGGTAAGAATAAAGATTAGTCTTATAGCAACGGTGGTGCACAAGTTATTCTGATGTATTAACACAGCAAGTACATGTATTTCAATCTTACACTGTGGTCAACCGCAAGCAGGAGTGCAGACCTTGCCTGGCCTTTTTTATCAGGCCTGAGTGCCTTGCTTTCAATGTTTAAGAGACATTTTAATCAGATAGCTCGATATATACCACCTAGGCTATTCCACTGGATGCAGAAGGAGATAAAAAATCCTATGAAAACCAGGACCAGCTGCACACAGAGAATGGCATGTTTGGCCTGAGTTTATTAATAGATGCTTTGCCCTAATTCCAGTCTCAGCATAAAGCTTTTGTTAGTTGCAAAGTCAGTGTCAGCCTAAGCTTTGCTGTCTCCCTTATTTCATCAAGCTCAAACATAAACCAGTGGTGCATCTAAGCTGGACAATTCTATGCATGGATTTGAATCCAATGAAAATATATTGTTCTTGTCAGTGCTGTGGCAGAGACAACTCAACAAGCCTTTTTAAAAACGTGAGGATTTCTCACGTGTTTTAGTGGGCAAAAGTGTTTGAAAAACTATAGCAGTAAACTGCAGACACTCACAAGGGCAGTGGGAGTACAAGTTGGTTGGGATAACTTTGGTTTGAACAACCTGTATTTATTCTGTTTGTTCAGTCCATTAGCTTTTTTCTCATTCATCTCCCTGTCCTATCATTCTTTTTATTGCTTTTTCATTTGCAATTTAAACTATCTTTTTTTTTTAGTGTTATATTTCTTTGTTTAATGTATTGTTCAATTTTCCTCTGCTTTATTATGAATATAAATATATATGCAATTAACATTAAACATGTGATTAGTTACACTTGTATCTGCTACATCATTTCTACCCTCACTCTAAAAACATTGTTCTACAACTTGTTTTATTCATTGGACAATTTTTTTCTGTGTCTGTACAAGACATTTCTCAGCTGAGCTACGCCAGATGAGTAGATGTTTGGGCAGAGCTGTTTTCCCAGGTCTATTCACATAGCTAGAAGAAAACACCAGACTGCCTAGTTTGACCTCTGCTATACTAGAGACAGGCAGGTTTCTTAGCCTTGTATGGAGTCCTGTAGTGACTACATATAGAGCTCTACCTGCGACTAAATCTCACGGTGTAACAGGCATTCATTTTTCTTTTGGAGACACAGAGAGCAGGGACTGACTTGCTTGTTCCCTCAATGTTTGTTCCACTGTTTACCCACTTCTGCTCTTTAAAAATCTATATCTTACTTCTGACCTGAATCCACTTGATTGCTGCTTATAGCTTTTTGTTCTTAAGCCATTCGGCATACTTGCATGTTTGAGAAGTCCTGCTAGTAGAGGACTCTCCCACTCCTGTTTGATAAATTAAACCATCATTTAATATATAATCTGCTGCCTGCAAACCATCTTTGAGGTTTTTTTTCCTCTACTCTTTCTAGTTTACTGAATTTGCCTTTATTTTTAAACAAATGTTACACAACTTATTTCTTCAAAGAATTTATATCTTATATATATCCTATTGGGGAGAGAAATGAGCTCCTTTATCTAGTGTAAAATCTACCTTTGTATATCTAAACAGGACAAATGTTCTTTAAACTTTTTAGCTTCCAAATGAAAGTTAGATGAAAGACTTGAACAAGCTGTAAGTGCCTTGAATTCTAAACCCACTGTATTAATATCTGATTTTTATCTGTGATGGGACAAATACATGTTTTGATGTGCTTCTGCCAGTGCTTCTGGCTACTTCAGTGTCCCATATTTGGCCTTGCTTACTGTACATACATGTTTTTAGAATTATTTTCAAAATCAGTGATGTACTACTGTAGCACAGTTTAGTCCCACAACTTTGCAGTATATTCAACTTGCTCTCTTGAGAAAAGCCTAGGCCTAACTGTTGAAGACAAGACTGAAATTCTGAAGTATTTTGATGAATTAGTTTGAAATAATTGCCCATACTACCAGAATAACAAGCATGAAAGGCCCTTTCTGTGTAAACATCAACAACTGCAGAAATACAGGGAGGAGAAGGAGAGCCTCTGTCATAGTTCTTCAGAAGATTTAAAGATTTTAAGTGACCATGATAAAGTACCTCCAAATTCTGACAATAATAGGAAACTCCACCCTGGAGTGTGTAGTCGGGAGTCTGAGCACTCAATCTGCTTGAAATTATAAAATCACAGAACCGTAGAACAGCTTGGGTTGGAAGGGGCTTTAAAAATCATCCAGTTCCAACCCTTCTGCCCCGGGCAGGGACACATTCCACAAGACCAAGTTGCTCAGAGCCCCAGCCAACCTGGTCTAGAACACTTCAAGGGATGGGGCATCCACAACTTCTCTGGGCAACCCAATGTCTCACCACCCTCACAGCAAAGAATTTTTTCCTAATGTCTAATATAAATCTCTCCTCTTTTAGTTTAAATCTGTTCCCCCTTGTCCTGTCACTACCTGCCTCTGATAAAGTCACTTCCCCACTATTTTAAAAGCCCTCTATAAGTACTGAAAGCCTGCAATTTGGTCTCCCTGGAGCCGTCTCTTTTCCAGGATGAGCAACCCCAACTCTCTCAGCCTGTCTTCATAGCAGTGGTGTTCCAGCCCCCTGATCATCTTAGTGGTGTCCTCTGATCTTACTCCAACAGGTCCATATCCTTCTTATTTTGAGGATCCCGAACCTGGATTCAGTGCTCCGGGGTGGGGGGTCTCACAATGGCAGAGTGGAGGGACAGAATCCCTTTCCTTGACCTGCTGCTCATCCTGCTTTGGATGCAGCCCAGGACGCGTTTGGCTTTCTGGGCTGTGAGTGCACATTGCTGGCTTATGTTCAGCTTTACATCCCTGAGAACTCTCCTTCTTGGCAGGACTGCTCCAGATGAGTTCTTCTCCCAGTCTGGACTCATGTCTAGTTACTGATACTTTCACTTAGCTGGATGAAAGTCCTGAGCACTCAATCCACAATGCAGCAATTCAAGAAAGCCCAGAGAGTGCAGAAGGAATATTCAGAAGGTTAAAAAAGCTTGAGTAAGCATATTTATGTAGAAGAGAAGATTGAGGGCAGACCAGATAAGAGCCTGGGAATATGTAAAGCAATGTTTCAGAATGGAAGAATTTTTATGTCCAATGGCAATTGGGTAAATAGTGATGGGTAATTACAACAAAGGAATTTTAAGTTACATGCTAGGGAAAACAACTGAAGGTAAGGCTAGCTAAGTTCCAGAATAATTATGTGCAGAAATTGTCAAGTCTCCATCTTTGAAGGCTTTTAAGAATAGGTTAGATAAACATCTGTCAGGAATGCCTTTGTTCAACTGATTCTGCCCTGGGGCAGTGCATGCACTACTTAACCTCCCACAGACCCCTTCACCCCTCTTCTCAGAGATTCAGCATCCTGCCACTGGAGTCCTGGTGAGTGATGCTGCCCTTCTGATTGTTTTACTTCCCTAAGTTGATAGGAAAATCTTTTCATTCCTTTCTTGTTTTGCACAGGTGGTTGGGGACTACTATGGAAAGCAAGGGCGTTTTGAAGTTCGATCAGATGTGAAATATCCTTGGAATCACGGCAGGTTGCGGCTAGACGAAAGCCGAGTTTCAGAGCACACAAACAATACACCCTGTAAATCATGTAAGTTTAGTAACTTAATGCTTCTGCCCCAGCTCCAGAGAGAGGAATCTGTGTGCCGATGCAACGTAACAGGCTGTATTAAATTCCTTAGCACAGTTGTCCAACTGAGACATGGTGATGGTCTCTCTCTGCTGACTGCTTGGGAACTAAAGGTCTGGCAGCAGTGGGTAGTACATGGTCTGAATCACTTCCCTGAACTTAACCTTGACAGTAAGCATGATGCACAGCCCAAAGCCCTGGAGGCTTTAGGACTTCCCCAGGAGCCTTTTAGCCAGAAAGAAGGATATAACTGAAACCCCAAACAGAGAGTAATCACGTTGATGATTAGCAGCCATGCTGCCAGTGCTGATGGGAGCTCCATTCTCCCAGTGCAGAATGATTTTCAGTGGTATGAGAGGGCACAGTGAGGGGCCCAGTAGGCTGAGGAGAAGTGAAGCTGGTTGAATGGGGTGATGTCTGTGAATTCAGAAGGCTGGAACTATGCTTCACAGAGCAGGTGTCCATGTTTTCCAGCAAACTGACTTCACAGACCGTGTTGTAGTGAGCAGGACATTGCAATGAGATCAGGGTAGGACGATACTGGTGCTTTAGTGGCAAAGGGTGGTCTTAGGTTTTCACAGAAAACAAATTGTTAGTGCTGGAGTGAAAAGGTAACTCCAGCCTGACAATTCTTCAATCCTTGAGAAACCTGTGTGTACACACATGATGTAGAGACTGTTTCCAGGCCATACTGTCTATGGTCAGTGTGGTGTAGCTATGCACCATATTCCTTCTGACATACAGACAGAATCCTCTCAAATGGACAGGTAAATGGAAGGTAAATGAAGAGAAAGGAGCAGTTTAATTACCTTAATATTTTTCTGTTCCTTTCCACAAACCCAGATGACTGTGGAAATTGGAACAGACTACATGCACATGAAAGTGCCATTATTCTTCAGCTGCCCTGCACTTCCCAGTGATAGTCCCTACTTGAGCTTCCCTTCAGCCACTGAGCCCCTGCTCTGCCTCTGTTGTGATTTAGAATATGGCAAAGCTCATGTGGCTTTAACTTGAAATATACCTGCAGGAAAAAAAATAAAATAAAAAATTGAGAAACTGTTGGATAATCATACAGTCATTTTAATAATCCCAGGTGACAGAGGGTTATGATGCTAAACCAGGTGAAATGAGTTTGTTTCTATTATAATGACTCAGGGCATACTCTGTGCTGATTCCCATTATGTGCATCACTGTAATCCCAGTCTGTGTTATGATTCAGACCAAGCTTTACAGAGCAGTTTCCTAACAACATTCCCTTGTATCCTATCTCCAGAATTGTGTCTTCATCTGACACTGATTTTGAAGGCTTGTTTAACCCCAAGGAAACAAGTACTAAAAGTAAAATGCAGACACTGGAACAGATTCCCTTGGAGTCCTGAGCTCTGAAAGGTTTTATTTATTATCTGATGTTGGTCACTAATTTCCTACTTCTGTGTATTTTCCAATACATGAATGCAAATAGTCCTCAATATGAACCCTGATTGTTTATTTTCCCCTTTTCAAGCAGGTGGTCTAGGAGAATCAGCAGTTACAGGAATAGTTGTGGGCGCCTTGCTCGGAGCAGGATTGCTAATGGCTTTTTACTTTTTCAGGTTAGTCCAATTCATTGAAAGTTCTGTAAACTTTTTGTTTGCCATCAAAACCTCTCAGCTGCTGGCAGAACATCCTTGATGGGACACAGGGAGGCACCATAATAATCTGTGGTAACGTTTTCACCAAAGACAGTGAGCACACTTTGATTGTCCTTTTGTGTTTATCCAAATAATTTTATGGACTGGGGTGTTCATCCTGTAACTACTTACAGCTCTAAGTAATGTGACTCATGAAAGTCACTCCAGTGAGTTCCAGACATTCACAGTTGCTTTAGTAAAATGCCCTGGCCTTGAAAGCCTTCTTTGTTTGGTACTCTTTGCCAGCACAGTTGTGCAGGCTGTGATTGTGCAAGAGATTTATATCATTTGCTGTGTACCATGCTTATTTTTGGAGTATTGAGTGGGAATTGTCCTGGAAAACAGAAAGAGATTTCTGTTTTGGTGTAAGAGAGCATTTGGATACCAAGGCTGTTCGTTTAACTTAACAAGCTGAGGTCAGTGGTGGGGGGATCACTATTTTATTCTCTTTAAGTAAAATAATTCTTACACTGATAGTCTTGATAGCTGATTCCATACTGAGAGAATAAATTATTTTACATGTTCAGCACCTTATTTATACAATAATTTATCCTCATGATATGGAAAAGACATACAGGAGAGTAGAATTAACCTCTGCATATAAGAATGAACTGATTCTATCAAAAAATATCTTTTTATTAAAAAAGGTAACAAAATAAAACAGGCAAAAGCTGCTTCAATTCACCGAGGCACTTCCAGGATTTCAAAGGTCCTAGAATCAGGGTTATTCATCAGGTGCTTACAACTGAAATTCTGCAGGGTGATTTTACTCTTGCATGTGTTCAGTGCTTACATAATACATTGTTTGGGTTTGAAACAACATTAAGTTAGCATGGACTGGTTAAAGACTTGCCTTAAGAGAAAAAGAAAATATGAGTCTGTCTCTATATTTTATGTCATCAGAGGGTTTTGCATCTTATATAGATTCCCAATCAGAGATGACAAGTGTTAGGTCTGAGTTACAGCATTGCTGATACTGGAAGAGAATTGGTATGTAAGGGCAAGAAATGAGGCAATAGATATCCTGAACTGGTATAAAGCATTGTGAAGTATTTTTGTAAGAACAAGGCTTAAACTCTTAGTCACCTGACAAAGATTTGGATTGGAAATTCATGTGAGCAAAGGATGGTGTCAATAGAAGGAGATGTACACACCTGAGCTCAACACTCCGTCTTTATATGTACTGTCAGAGGGGAGAAATGAGCACTCTTTTTCTCTGCAGTTCATGTCATCCTCATGCAAAAGCTAAGCAAGGTCAGAATAATGTCTTTTAGAAATGCCTGTTTCTGTCTGTTAACTGAAGAAAGATGTGAGTACTGTCAGATGGATCTACATGTTGGAGGCATCTAAAGACACATGGGTGAATTTCACCCTGGAGATCTGATTGCAGTTGCTCAAAGCAGGAGCAAGGACAACCTCCTTATTCCACCTTTAGAATAAATATCTGAAACATAACGTATCAAGATGCATGGGTCAGATTTTCAGAAAACATAGGTTTAGCAATTGCATGCCTGAAAGTAATTTGTACCTTGAAACTGTATGTGTACTTTCTGATTACGTCTCATTTGCATCTGTAATTGTCACAAATGAGCATGAAAACTCAGTTTTGAGTGTGTGTACAAACTGTTAAAATACTTGGATAGTAGGTCTGATATGTAGCTTTGACAGGATTTAAAGCTGAACACCTGTATATCTAAAATGTGAACCTGTGCTTGTGCAAGAGCTACTACTCTGCATGCTCTGACCCATGGAAGGATCTGACTTAAAAGTACATAAAGGAAGTAAACAGCACAGGTGTTTCAAGTTATTTTGGAGCCTACTGATACAGGCACAAATATCTGGGGAATATTTTCAGAACTTTTAGGTTGCCACTTGCTATTCAGCCATGTTACCCAAATTAAAACCTTGGTGTTTTGAAAGTCATTCTTCCACTGCTGCATATGCTCTAGCTCCTGCTACATGTGCAGTGGAGCAGAGCGTTCCCTGGCATACAAGATTTTTGTCATGTATCTCCACAAGCAGTACAAGCACATGGGACTGGATTAAAGGCCTTCTGAAAAATTTGTCCTTAAACTGAGAAGAATAAACATATAAAACATAGATGTGAATAATTTTGGAATTTTGGAGGTTTGGGTACTAAATAGGAAGGTGAAAGGCAGTCAGAGGGCTTGTTTGTCATATAAAGTAACGGAGCAGAATTCTTCAAAAGGCCCTACAGGAAGGCACACAGGAAGAGCTGTGTCTGATGAGTGAGCATTTGTGTTTATTTCTTATCTGTCCTCTACATCCCTCTTCTTAATTCATCATACTACCTCATCTGACATGACAAACATAGTATCTTTCTCCGAGGGAAATGGAAAGATTTTAGTTGATTAATACATAGTTTTAGTGAGAAACACAACTGAATAGTGAGTTCTGTTGTTTGAACTCTCCAGAAAGTGCCCGCCAGCTCCACATACTGAAAAGAAACTTGGCTTTGATCAATATAAAGCAGTGATGTGACACAGTTCACATGACACTTCACAAAAACTCCTAATCACTTAGATCAGAAAATTTCAAAGAAGCAAATGTCTGTGTCTTGGTGCTTTGAGACTGCCATGTAGAAATTAACAGGCATTCTTGAGCCTGGGTAAAAAGTTTTCAGGCAAATGACTTTAATCTTTGACCAGGGTTTCACATTCTGCCACATTTCATTTTTCAGCTGGCACCCAGCTGTCCCCTACAGGCATTCTCTATAAGGGAAGTCTGTTAGCTTGTAGCTGGAGCGGGATTTCTCACTCTGTTCTTTTTCTTTCATGCAGAAAGAAATACAGAATTACTATCGAGAGACGAACTCGACAGGAGGACTGTAACATGGGGAAACATCGGCAGTTACGTGAAGACTCCATTAGATCTCATTTTTCTGCTGCATAAAGAAGAATCCCATTCTTCCTAGAGAAAAAGAAAGAAAAGAATTAAGGAAAAGGACACAACCAAAGACAATGTAAAAAGAAGAGGCTCTTGGAGAACATACTCTTTGAAGCAGTAATTTTGTCTTAATTTCTTTCAGAAGCTCAGGAATGATTTACTAATCACATTATGCCGCATGGCCTTTCATCTCATGAAAAAAAAGAAAATGATGCAATTTGAAGTTATAGAGTGTACTTAATATGTAAAGACAATATTTCTTAAGGCATATGTTAAGGGCAGCAGATCTGGGTTTAGCTGATGGGGAGTGCCTCATTCTGCTCCTTTTTTTTTTGTTGTTTAGCTTCTACCACCTCCTTCATAATTGCAGCTCACCCACGGGTATCAAATATTGTTTCACAGCACAGGTGCTGGTTGCTGTCAAAAGGAAAAAAAAGATTTATTTGGGGTATGATCCTGCATCACTGAATCACTGCCATTGCTTACAGGGGATATAAGATTTGGTGTACGGAGTTTTGTTCTGGGAGGGAACTGGCACTTGGATGTAATTAACACCACTGAGAAAGTCAGGCAGGTGGAAACACAGACAGTTCTTTCCTTGTTTGTGTGGTATCACAATCAAAAGCACTGTTTCTCCCTCTTAGGTGCTGGGAGTTAGGAAAACCTCCAGTGAAGGATGAAGAGTTTCACTGGTGTGAAATAGGGAGAGAAGACAATCAGGCCTTGGAGAAGACTGTTTAATTCCTCAGTCTTATATATGTTTTATCACACTCTTTTCTCTCCACTGCCAAGACTTTTCAGAGTGGCAAATATAGTCCATGTGGAGCCTGCTCCTGTTCCCAGTGAAGTCAATGGCAAAATCCCATTAACTTCAGCGAGCACAGGATACATCCGAAACTGTAAATATGAAAATGTTTGTATAGCTGTCGTAATTCAAAGGGGATCTTTTTTTGTGTAAAAATGACATTCCATGCTACCATTTTATTTTTAGGATATTTTTTATCTTGTATTTTTCTATTAAAGTATCTATTTTTGCTTTGGTAGGATTAAAAATAAAGGAAGAGGATGTTTTGAAGACATATTTTTTATGATAGGAGTAGTATGCAGGGAAAGTCAACAGCTGTAAATACATTTTAGAACTAGTATTTAGGGGAGGAGAAGTGACTTTGTTGATAGTAACAGACTTTCTTCTCCAGGCATGTGCAGCATTTAAGCAGTTATTTAAACAATACAAACGCAGTTATTGAGTTGTCTGTGTGATGATAGCCCTGATTCTGAAAATAATGAATTTTTCATATGTTAAAGAGTCCTACAGCAGTTGGTGAGATGTAACTATCCACCTGTGTACAATTAAGCACCTAAAGATCTACCTTCAGGAATCAGGTGGTAAAACATTATTCCAGTGCTGGCTTTAATCCTGCTGCCATCAGTATCCCTGGGACTTTTGTCACTGATTTTACCAGGAGCAAAACTGATTCTGTGATGAATTAGCTACTGACAAATTATTTTATACTAGACAAAGGAAAGCTTTGCACTTTTCTAGTTAGCAAATGGAAATAAACAGTACTTACTGTAAATGTGGTGAAGAAGACCCATAAAAATACTGTCTGTGGGAAAATTGAGCTATGACTATAGTTCTAGCACATTAAATATTTTGGTTTATCCTATTCTGATTTTGTAAGAAGAACTTTCTAGTCTCAGCAATCATAGTCAGACCTGAAAGTTGATCTCAAAAAAGGCTCTGAAACCTGACTTCTACAAAACCTCTTGGCCCTGAGAAGCCAGAATACCCAAACTGAGAAACTGCTTTGGGGTTGCTGGAAGTGAATGAAAAGCAAAAACTGGCTATGTCTTCTTTCTGCTGCCTTTTATTTGTTGATGGACTTTTTGTCCTCTTGTATTTCACTTCTTTCTTAGCGTATGGAGGGGTTCATTACCTGCCCTTGTAAAATACTGTCCAGTGTCCCAGACAGACAGAGGGTAAGGCTCCCCGATTGTCAGGGCAGCTCCAGTAGAGGAAGTAGATTTCCATCATCCCATTGCCCAGTTTGGGACTGTGTGACTTCTACGAAGGTGCCTTGTACAGGTTTCTGAAGTAGCAACCTTGTCTCATGGGCACTGGAGAAGAATGTGGGCTAGAGGAGCTTTTGTACTGCTATGGATTTGGGGAGAAAAAAAGACTTTGTGATTAATTTTTGGAAATTTTTTTTCAATCAGTTGAGTTTGTCAAGCCCCTGGGCATGCCTAAGGTTTGGGTTTTTTTTTTCAAATACTTTTCAAGGCAGATTTGATCTACTTTTGTTTTGCAAATATGCCTTTCAATATTTTTACTTCTTTTACTCATTTGATTATTTTGCCACAGGAAAAAAAAAAGGAAGGAAAATTCTTAAACGTGTAGAGAAACAAGAGTGTGATTTGAAGCATAAACTTTTTTTTTAATTTATCTTTGGTGTGACTTTGGAGTGTGAACTAGTACTCAAGCAGTCACTAGTTTGGGATCAAGACAGTTGTGTAGACTCTTATTTTTGCTGTACCATGCACAGTTGGGTCAGACCAGAATATGTGAGACAGCAGATGTGGCTGGGACAAGAAATTGTTATGACAGTTTATTTATTGTGTCATTTTATGATAACTATAAAAAAACCATAGTGACATGTAATTTTTTAATTAAAAAAAATAATAATTCTGACCCTTGCTTGTATGTAGTGTTTTAAATTATGACCTCAAGAGGTGTTTCCATGAGTGGAACAAGTGTTTCTGTTGGTAGGATGCTTTACAGAGGCTTAGCCAAAACTGTACATCTCAGTGCTTCCCAAGAAAAGTGAATCTTTCTCGCACAATGGAATATTTTGAATCAATGGGCTTTAATCTTTTCCCATGAAAGTGTGGAGATAATTTAAGACATTTCATGTAAGTAGATTCCTGTATAGCATAAACAGCATAAAGGCTCTTCCTAGTTGCCTTTTACAGGCTTCTTGCTAATAGTTCCCTGGTCTTCCATGGACCATAGATCAAAAACTGCCTTGAGTTTAGATTATTCAGCAGAGAGATTCTTTACTGGCTAATGCACTTTTCCTTTCTGGTTCATCTGCATTAGCTCAATGCCACAATGTTTAAGCTTCAAACTCTGTAAGGGAATGTTTAATCAAAATAATAATAATTGATTCTCAAAAGAGGTTTCATGACCTACATTTTTGGCTTCAACAAATTGCCCGTATTACAAACATACATCTGTATTACAGAGCAGCACAAGAAGACCCTTGACTCAGCTCAGCAGTTCAGGACATACTTAAAATATGCTCAACTTCAACTTCTAAGTGCTTTGCTCACTTGGGACCAAAAGGTATGATCCTAGCCATGGCTGAACCAAAGGGAAATTTGCCACATGCTTGAATTGGAGAAAGGTTGGCTCTATAGGCCATATATCTATTGCTAAATCTTACAGTTCTGCCCATTAAATTGAAATGAAACTAGCCGCTTCATGCTTTTGTTTGTTAAAGTCTGAGTAATTCTGTTAATTTTATATTTTTTAAATCAGCTTAATGGCTGATTCACCTCAGAATCCTCTTCCTGAGGATTCTATGAGTAGTTTACCTCACTTTCACCCTCTTAACTTCAGCACATAGGCTTCCACTACAAGTGACAAAGATGATGCAAAGCATTTGACAGTATCTGTGATTTTAGTATGCTGAAAGCCACAACTTCAGAGTCAGGTGCCTAGGTGCTTTGTCCTAGGCCACTGGTAGCTCTGGAAGTTTTGTTGATGGACAATTTGGGTCTTCTGAGTTACTTGTGACTACCGTCATCGCCAATTAATTACCGTTCCTGCTGTGATATGCTTCATTGAAGACCCCACTCAGCTAAGCTCTGAAAACATTCAGTCATTGCTAAAACTTGTGAGAGTGGTCTTCAACTTGCAAGATTGTGGCCAGAATTCACTTTATTAAAAGAAATAGTAATTTTGCCTCAAAAGAAACTGTATTGGTCTATTTTCAATTTGGTTTCAAGAAATGTTTTATTGCATTATTGAAAGTATTTTGTTGGTCTTTTTAGTGGAGAATTATTAAGGCGTAGCTAGTGCTTTGAAAACATTTGTACTGGACAAAATAAGAGTGTTCTCCCTGAGAGCACGTTTTACTGGGAGGTTCATCTCTGATTCATGTTTTGTCTTGGAAATGCAATCACTCTCTCCTGAAGCTGACAAAAAAACTCTCTCATTGATGCAGTGGAAGTAAACTCGGGCCCTCAATGCAGTGTCTTCAGGCTTGAAGCAGTTCAGGGTTAGTTTCTCAGTTTTGCAGTAGAACAGTCTGCATCAGCCTTAGCTGACCTTGGCTCCAGTGCTATTTTCACCTCATGAATGCCATAATGCTCCTGGAAAGCCAAGAATAGACATCAAAGACAGGAAGCTAATAGTCCTGGTCATAAATTTCTCTGGCAATTCAGTCCACCTTTTCCGGAGCTCAAGACAGTTCCACATCCTTCACTGCTGTCCTCTGTGCTTCAGAGTGTAGCCTTGTAGCAGTTCTAGTTCTTTCAATAAAGCAGTTGAGGTTATTTTTCCTCATTTTCACCCAGGGTAGAGTGAAGGGTCTTAAATTCCCCCATTTATTTTCATGGTCTTTTGTCTAGTACTTCGAAAAGAGACAGTGATTCTCCGTAGTTTAATCAGAAATGGTCCTTCTTCACTGAGAGTGATGGCTTTTATGTAATTTCAGGCATGGTTCATTGGTCTGTGCTGCTCAGCTCCCCGCACACCTCGTGTTGGCCCGTGGCTCACCAGCTGCTATCTGAGATCTAGACCCAGAATTGACTATAGGATTTTTTTTAATCCCAATTGTTGCTGCTATAAAATTATGTCAAATCTAGCCACCCCCTTCCCCAAAGCAGGGCATATGGGAACAGAAATACAGGTTTCTAATGGGACATTACCTTTTCTGTTGGTTAGCAACATGGCCTAGTAATTCACCTCTCTTCAGTGAGTGATAAAGGGGCAAATTTCAGCAAAGGGCATGTTTTGTACGAGTCAGTTTTAGCCGTTTAGAAACAAAGAAATACAGGAGTTACTTTTTGCAATATATCTTTAGGGACATGCTGGAAAAAGTTTTGCCTCAGATGCATGTGTATGTCACCTCTCCTCCCCCCTCTTTTCCTCTCGCTGTTGAAAGCACAAAAAGATTTGTGTGTGTGTGTGAAACCTTTCAAGTGGAAGAATGGAAGAGTTTGCACTGTGCATGTCCCTGCTTAGAGGCGGAAATTAATTCAGATGGCTTGAGGCCTGAATTCTTTTCCCTTCTCAGATACCTTCTAACATCTGAGCTCTGAGACTGATGAAAAATGATTGTTGAAATTAAAACAAATAGCTGTTTGTGAGAGACTTCAGACCTGGCTGTCCATGGGGGTCAGCAAGCTGTGCAGCAGACATTGATAGTGTCTGTTCTCTTCTAGAGAATTAACAGCCTAAGCGCTGGGGTTAGCGCCAGTGAAGCCTTAAGTCTGTCATAAATGCAGCTCTCCCTTTATGTCGCCCATAGAGGAAGAAAGGATAAAGGTCAGTGTTGGTGTTTTTATGAGGTTACTGCTGGTTTCAACTGAGAAGGTAACGCTGCCATGGTTTTGAGGCTTTCTTGGGCTGGTGTTTGTGTCCAGTGTATCCTTATATAGACTGTCATATAATGCTGTTACTGCTTCCAGAATTTACCTTCTAGAAAGTCCTGAAGTGCACCAAATCTACCAAATACAAAACTAGCTTTCAAAAGGAGAGACTCAGAGATCCTTCAAAATCTCTCACTAACCACTGAGTTAATATTCAGCATCAAAGGCAAAATATTCTAAATAACCTGACACTGTTAAAGATTGCATGTTAAGCTATATTACTTCAGAAATCCTAGATAGATTCATTAGGTGTTGAATATTTGAAAGGTTAAAATCCACTCTGTGTGAACTGTTGCTTGGTGTTTCTGTCATGTGAATGTTTCTAGAGAACAGTTGAGCAAGGAAAGAAAATGTACCAAAATGAGTGTTTAAGAGAATAATCTCATTTTAGTAGCTTCTTTTGTAACCTTGAGTGGTATGCACAGGGAACACACAATTCTCCTCTCTGAACCCCCAACTCTGAACAGAGGTTTTACTAATTAGTTGTTCATTGGCAGCAGACATAATGAGCATAGGTATGTTGGTTCAGTTGGGGATGATCTGGACTTCTCTTTCCCTGAGAAGAGTGTATGAAGTGTGGCAGAGGAACAAACCATCACTGAAAAGCCTGTATCACAGTTACTCGTCAGTGGTCGTTTGTGGGGGTTCCATGTGAAAAGGTAAACTTTTCCTCACACATTTAGTAGCAGCTTGATGTAGCATTGTGATGACTTCTGCAGCATGTGATCCATGGGATTAAAAGATTTTTTGAAAATACAGATCTTTGGGTTTGGGACCTTAAACGTCATGCAGTTTCAACCCCTCTGCCAAGATATCTGCAGCTGAGTTAGGGTGAGAGAAGAGGGAAAATGCTCAGGGATTGATTGTACTCCCATGATGATGCTATGGACTATACAGAGGATGGGATCAAGTTCCTTCTGCACAGTATAGTCATTATTGTTCAATATCTGCTCTCTTGGAGCCTCATCAGAAAGCTTTTGAAGCTCACATATCCCCCTGCCTAAAGTTCAAACAGGATTTCAGTGGTACATATGGCCTGCTCAGGGTGTACCTTAGGTGCCCTTATTTTGGGTATTTACCCAGTAACAATGTCTTTACTGTGCAGGTCTAAAAGTGCTGAGAACACTTGGGTAGAATAGCAGTATAAAGGCAGTGGGTAGAATTTGCTGTTTCCTGTGCGTAGGGTATAACTATCAAAAACTAAGAGGACTCAGGATAGACACTGCAAACATTCACTTTGTCTCCCCCTTTTCTTTTCTTTTCTTTTCTTTTCTTTTCTTTTCTTTTCTTTTCTTTTCTTTTCTTTTCTTTTCTTTTCTTTTC
>JAWWMP010000093.1:59440264-59461611 GCA_035047865.1 Dendrocincla tyrannina
TAGACCAAGTATCACGTCCAGTCATTTCTTTAACACCTTCAGGGATGGTGATTCCACCACTTCCTTGGGCCATCCCTTCCAATGCCTAACAACACTTTCCATGAAGAAATTCTTCCTGATGTCCAACCTGAACCACACCTGTTGCAGCCTGAGGCCATTTTCTCTTGTTCTGTCACTAGTTGCCTGGGAGAAGAGACCAACACTCACTTGGCTTCACCTTCCTTTCAGGTAGTTGTAGAGAACAATGAGATCTCCCCTGAGCCTCCTCTTCTCCAACAATCCCAGCTCCCTCAGCCATTCCTCTTAGGACTTGTGCTCCAGACCCTTCACCAGCTTCATTGCCCTTGTCTGAACTCAATGTCTTTCCTGTAGTGAGGGGCCCAGAACTGAACACCTGATTCCAGGTGTGGCCTCACCAGTACTGAGTAAGGGGAATCACTGCCCTGTTCCTGCTGGCCACACTCGTGCTGAGCCAAGCCAGGATGCCACTGGCCTTCTTGGCCACCTGGGCAAACAATGCTGCCTCGTGTTCCGTTGTTGTCACTGTCAATCATCAGCCCCAGCTCCTTTCCCACTGGGCCAGCTTCCAGCCACTCGTCCCCCATCCTATAGCACTGCCTGGGGTTGTTGTGATCCAAGTGCAGGACCTGTCATTTGGCCTTGCTGAACTTTATACCACTGGCCTCAGCCCATGAATCCAGCCTGTCCAGATCCCTCTTCATAACCTTCCTACCCTTCAGCAGATAACCACTCCCGCCCAACTTAGTGTCATCCATACAGTTACTAAGGGTACACTCAATCCCCTCATGCAGATCATCAGTAAAGATATTGGGCAGTACCATGGTCAGGTTCATAGCTGTGAGCTTACTTTGTCTACCAGTAGATGTGAACCTGATACCTCACAGTTAAGGCTGAAGACTTACATGTAACTTAAACGGCATCCAGACAACTTGGTTGGCTGGGTAGATAATAAACTGGAAAAAAGAGCCATAAAAAATAAGAACATTGTAGACAAGGTTCCTCAAGAACCAAGGGAAAGCCCACTTCAAAGATGCTGAGGGTTAGGACAGAGGATAAAACTGTAATCAAGCTAGGTATCATTATTTCCAATAACTGTGCGGTAAATACTAGGAACAATGGCTTGCAAATTCTATCCATTTTTTCTTTTAATGTATAGACCAGGCAGAACAAAATAATTCTATTCAACTAAATCACCTGACACACACCAGCCTGCCCCATGGGCAAGAAATATAATAGTAGTTACAAAGTCCCCTAGCTTTCCAGGCTTTGCTGAAGAGATAACTAACAGTGGAAGGTATTTTAGGGCAGTTGATCTTAGGTCAGAAGTAGGAATTATATTCACCTGATGAGTGTTTAAGAGAAAAGAAATTAAATGTTGTTGAAGGCTCCAAAAATACTATTTCTGGTAATGTTCTTTAATTTCTGTGGGGAATTATTGCACTGTCAAAATGACAAGCAACATGTATTATATTTGGAATAGATTATTATACAGTTAGTTCATGTGTTCTTGTAGTTCTTCTTGTCCACACAGCTGTATGTGTAGGCTCAGCAGAAATTATTACAAGGATGAAGAGTTTTTGAAGTACGAAATCTTAGGCTCTGTAAGCAGTTATGAAAACAGCTTATGAACCAGTCAAGGACCAGTTAGTCTGAAAATCAGGGTGAACCAACTGAGGATAAGGCACATAAGGACCAGAGGTGGCACTCCAGAGAAAAACAGCATGAAATGTAGCTCAGATCAGAAAGAAAAAAAAGACTGTGAGGATTCATTTTAGAATCCTGTAACTGTCAAGATGCTGCTAGAAAATATAAAGCTAAAATCTCAGACCAGACAATATTCAGCCTACCGGCAGTTCCCTCTCACTTTTCTACTCTGCAGAAACACCTACAACTCTAGGAAATCTACAACTAGAAATGCAAATAAGACTGTACACCATAGCGTAAGTCACAGGCTAAAATGCTTTGCATGACAAAGAGAAATACCAGGGAACTAACCATTCTACTGGTACACTTAGCATTGAATCAATTCCTTCCTATTCATGCTAATGTAATTTCTGGTATTTAATCACAAGGAACATAACTGTAAAACTAAATGCAAGTATTCAAATACAATGTTATATGCCAAAGCTAGAGTTTAAACGACACAGAACAGTTTTCTAAGGGAGATGTGGCCAGTCAGTATGTATGGCACCTATACTACTAATCTACCCAAGTCCTCCTTGTATGCAAACAGCCAGTTCTAAGAAATTCACATGATACAAATAACTAATGAATTACTTAATTATTTTGGCTCAAAATTCTTACCTCAGTGGGTGCTTGTTCCTCTACATGGTCCAACAAAGACACTGGGAGTGAGGGGTGCATTTTATACAGATAACAAAATCATGGGAGGGGAGGGGAGGGAAGGGAAAAGGGAAAAGAGAAAAGAGAAAGCTGGTAGGGTAGACCTAAGAAAAAGTAAGAGATTCTGGATATAAAAAAAATCACAGAATCATACAATTATAGGACACACTGAGTCGAAAGGGACACACAAAAATCACACAAAAATCTTAGCCCTGCACAGACCATTCCCAAGAGTCACACCATGTGCCTGAGAGCATCATCCAAATGCTTCTTGACCTCTCTAACACTTGGTGCTGTGACCACTTCCCTGGGGAGCCTGTTCCAGTGCCCAACCACCCTCCAGTGGAAGGACCTTTTTCTAATGACCAACCTAACCCTCCCCTGACACAACTTCAGGCCATTCCCTCAGTCCTGTCACTGGTCACCACAGAGAAGAGGTCAGTGCCTGCCCCTTCTCTTCCCCTCACAAGGAAGTTGTAACTGCAATGAAATCTCCCCTCAGTCTCCTCTTCTCCAGGCTGAGCAGACCAAGTGCCCTCAGTCACTCCGCATACGGCTTCTCCTCAAGGCCCTTCACCATCTTCGTTGCCCTCCTTTGGACACTCTAACAGCTTAATATCTTTCTTATATTGCAGTACCCAAAACTGCCCACAATATTCAAGGTGAGGCTCCACCAGTGCAGAGTAGAGCAGGAAATCTGGAAAGAAGCTTGAAATGGAGAGTAAAGAAACTGCCCAGTAAATAAAGAGGGCTGAGGCAAAGAAACACTGCCTCTTATAACAGTAGTTTCTCCTGGTGGAAACAAACACTAAATACGAGATAAGCACTCAGATCCTGGCCTGTAAGAGCATACTACAACAGAGTTCCAAAGGGTTTCCATCATGTACTGCATTCTCTTCCCAAATCGCAGTGATCTGTTGCTGCAGAGAGTGTGACCAGAAGATGGCAGTCTATGATACAACAACGCAAGCACAAACCTAAAAAAGAGCCAACACTATGCTCTTAATGAATGTTGTCGCTATGGGATTCACAAGGAAAACCCTTCTGAAAAATTTAATTTCTATGAGCTACTCAAACTGCCATAGATGTTTTTCACTCTAACATCGTTTTATAGAAACTTCTGGTCCATTACACTCAGGACAAAAATAAGGCTGTTTTAAGCATTCAGGGCTGATATATGGTATCTTTGGGCACTTGAAAACTGAAAAAGTGCAGAACAATATTCTTGGAGCAAAAAGAATTGCAACTTTTTCTTCCTTAATGATATTCTGTGAATTTCCTGGCACAGACACTAACATTGGAACTCTTTTGAATATCGAAGAGCAGAGTGGTTATCCATGAGATGAGGCTATTTAACAACTCATTAAATGTAATTGAACAACCAAAAGAAAGACAACAGGTATTAAAACAAATCTCACTGCTAAAATGGACAGATTTTTTTTGTGAAGTTATGAGACATTATATACTCTAAATTAGAAATTTATCCTGTTACTGTCCCTCCACTTTGGTTTAATTACAGCCCATCCTGCTCATCTGTGCAACTAACTCCAACATTAGAGAAAAAAGGATTAGAAAGCAGTCTAGAGGAAACCACCTAGAACAATGCCATCTCCTCAGCCTTACTGACAAAATGAAAGTTGCTGCAGAAACTCTGAGGAAATGCGTTTACTTATTGCCATGTTATAATTCATATACTGTTAGGGAGAAAAGAAAAAAAAAGCTTAAGCTTTAAAGAATTTGTCCTATTATTAATCACAAAAAACTACTACTCCATGTGTACCTGAAGATGATGCATACACCAAACTTTCTAAGCAGAGAGAACATCATGATTTTATTGAGAAATTACATCTATTCATATATATTCCACAGATATTTGAATGCCCTCTTGTGAAAATTAAAATTCTTTTTGATCATATTATCTTCACTGGCATCTGGTTCTTCATTCATTCTAATCTGTTTTAAAACTGTTTTCATTTTCCATGACATACCACTCAAGACTCACTGATGCTGAAGTCTTTTTGCACATTTTGGGAGCTATTTCAACTGCTGGCTGCACAGTAAGAAACGCTCTAGTAATTAACCGAACAGTGTGTTTTGATTTTGATTTACACAGAAATCAGTACTTTCCCCACCTGGGGGCATATGCTTAAAGGAATAATCCTTGTGAGGAACCCAACGGATCAAAATGTCAAAAATAATTATTTAAATAACTGTTGCTTGTAGTTTTTATCTCATTTTCCCTGGGTTTTTTTTTTGGGGGGGGAGAAGTTTCCCTAACAATAGGAACAGGTAACAAAAAGAGTATTTTGCTTGTCTTCAGTCACAGCAGCCTGTGAAGAATGCTGAGGTCTATGCTATGCCAAATGTACAACAAAACCAGAGGCGTGGAACTGGGACTCAAACTGCCAAGAAGAAGAGTAAATAATCTCACACTGCATTTCATGCTACAGTGCTTAGAGTGCTTCCAATATCTGAATTAGCTCACGTACCTCTGAAGTGTCAACATACAGTCACAACTGCCCTCATTTGAGTCAATAAAAAAACATTGATTATTCCCTTTTTCACATTAGTTCAGCAAAGCTGGCAAATGTTTCAGGCTGACACCCTGCATCTCTGCTGGATATTCGTTCCATGCCCATTTGCTTACAATATGAGTATCTGCTCCAAAGAACTGTTCCAACCCTGCATTTCAACCATGCAGAGAAGTGTGCAGAGCAATTAAATAATGAAGTGCTTCATGCATATTAGTACTTTCTTATGTTCTGCATAGGTGTCTTGGCAAGCAATGGCTTTCCCTGCTTACACTACAGGAAAAAAAAAAGAAAACGAACATATTGAAAATAGTGGAAAGAAAACTGAGTAATAGTAATATAAATTTTTTTCCTGCATGTCCCTACAATCCTGCTGATCTCTCCTCAAGATGGGAATCCTTGATTTATAAATACAATGTTATCCTATTTTATAAGATTTTGTATTTCCCTTGCATGTGTCACTTACTCTGATTAGGGCAAAATTTTACTACCCAACAGCTGTAACTCCACTATATGTAGAAGTGCCATTGACGTTCCTGGGAGAACCTTGCCTCAGTCCTGCACATGTTGAGGACTTTACAGACAGGTTCAGCAGCTGGGGAGGAAAAACACCTTCCTGGGCTTGTTCCTGTTATGGTTGGTGAAATTGTCTCATAAATATAAAAGCATTGTTTTATGTTAAACACACCTCCATAATTCTTTGCTACACAAAGTTTTATTTGGACCTGTAATTTAAAGTTTGGGATTCTTTTTATCCTCAGTGGTTGCACATAACATGGCAAACATATCAAGGACCATTTATTATCTGATTTATTACCATTTCAGGTATAAAGAGATCATAAGTAAGAACAGTTTGTGTCTGTACTACATTACATCATAGATGTATGTTCACCTTACAAAGATGAAATGTTTCACAAACACTTTTTCTTCTTGACCTCCCTTATGTAAAACTGTTGGCACTTTAATTTACAGATAAAAAATCGAGGCAAAATAATAAGTCAAAAATAGCCTCATTTAAGGCACCTCACTTGAAATCTCTTTTCATGTTAAAAATTTCACATTCTTTGTGCAGGCAACTACTGTTTGAGTTGATGGATTAACTGACAGGAGCCAATGGCTTTAGATCTGCACAGGACATGATTTCACCAAGTTTCATGGAAAGGTCCTCCATTTGACAGAGTTTGAACATTTGGTTTGTAATTTATTTGGACCAGGAAAGAATTACAAGCAATTTCTGTATCTATTAGACTATAACAGAATTTGAATGGCCAAAATATTAATACAAGAAAGTGAGGTTTCTAATAAAAATAGCATAACATCTTTTCTTTTTTTACTGCACATTTAAATGCAGCTAGCTCCATTCTTTAAACTTCCAAGTTATGAGCAGAGGACCTCTTCAGAAATTCTATGAACATCTAATTATTTTTTAAACCAAAATATTAATTTAACTTATATTTAACTTATTGTTGTCAATTGTCAGTGTTACTAAAATATGTTTTTCACTAATTTTTGTACTCGAGAGGTAGCCAGGGAAAAAGATCCTAGAGACATCTGCTTTAACAAGACAGCTTTAACAAGAATAAGCAGGTAAAACATTTTCAAAACATGAACAGGTTTGTTCAACTTATATACACTATATGTTTACAAAAATACATGACTAAAATGTCTCTCTTATTTTTTACGTATACAACATTTAGTATTTGCAACCTTCTGATCTATTGCATAATTTTGTTAGCAAGAAACATGGAAAAATATTTTTTTAAACAAGTTGGTACTTATAAAGCAATTATCCTTATACTCATAGTTGCGCGGTTCTTTTTCTAAACCTATTTTATTTTCCAGATAATGCCATTTTTCATGTTCAAACACTTAAAGGGATAACCTTGGACATAATAGAACACATTGAAAATAATAAGACATACCTTGTTTAGCTTTACAAAATATTCCAGACCAGCTTCCAAGGGATTAGTGTCACAGTTCATCTGTTAAAAGATATAAATTCACCATGCAGCTATGATGGACCATCACAGCTTTTGGGTTTGGGGGTTATTTATTCTTCCTAGGCATACTTCTATCTGCTCTTTGTCAATGTCTTCCATAAAGCTTATGTACAACTTCCATTCAAATACACTGAAAGCTTCCACTATGTGATTTAAACAGTGTATGTATCTACTATCATGCCTAATATAACATATAAGTATGTAAATCAGTCATCTATGTTTCAATATGCAAAGTAAACACGTTTCAGTAAGAAATAGGAGTTGTCATCACAGCTGATTGGAATATGCAGAAGACTGAATAACTGAGGTATGCACACCATTTGCAACACAGGAGAACAGCTTAGCTGGAGAGGAAAATAAAACAAAGCCCATTTCATTTACCACCTTCCTGTTAGGGGCAGGGGTAATAATTTGTTATGCAGCATTTGAAGAAAGAATGAAAATAATTATCACAGGGCAAACACAAAGGACCCCTAAATGCCCACCATTTCACCCTCTTGAGTTCTTTCATTTCAAATGAATTAGAAAAAATTGCAGGTACGCAGAAATTATACTGATCTCCCCAAAATTCTCTAGGCACCCTGAGTAGTTCTTTACTGAGAGTGAGCAAATTCTGCAGAAATAAGCTAATGGCAAAAATTTTAACCTATGAAATTATAACTGTCCAGGACAGGGGACATAGGAAGCTCGTCTGTGTAAACCCTGTTCTTCTCCCACATGTATTTCTGCAGTACCACAATAGTGTCCCCAACCTATGCTATTCCTACTGCCCACTGTGTGAACAACCTCCAAAGACCAACAACCAGTACTGTGCTGCCTGTAAGCCAGATAACTTCCCCTTTTGGGGTCTAGCAGGCTGATAGCACACCTAAACCATATAAAGCATACAGGAGAAATGGTGCTTGTGCTTCTTCCTCCCACATTTTGCCTGGTGCTACAGTAGTAGTGGCATGACTGGGGGAAAACCAGCGTTCTGGATTTGGGTGAGGTATGGAACAGCAGTTTTTTTCTGCCTCCCAAGAGAAAAAATGAATTCTATTTGTGGACCAGTGTTTTGATCCAGTCATTCACTGTTGTATAAAAAATGAAAATGCCTCAGGTAAAGGCATTTAAAAATAATTTTCCTGTAATCTAAATGCTAGACTACTAGACTACAGCAGGCATTTCTCACTTCTTATTTCTCTTGCTGCTGCAGAGCAATTTTTTAATCTTTATTTAGTCTTCAAATGGAAAGAATGAAGACCAGCTACACTGTAGCACAGGGGCCTTTTTGACAGCAATGTGGATTTGTGGGTTTAAGTCACTCATAAACTCTTACAGAAGAAGGGCATGGTCTGGTGCTTGTTACAACCCTGGTAACTTGCATATATTAAAATGACAGTAGTAGGAACAGTCCCTCTGAGTGTGACTCACCTGTCCTGGCCAAGTTAGATGCTGGAATTGAGGACCGCACCTATGTGACATCTGAGGAGGGACAAAGTGCTCTGATGATGAAGAATTTCAGATAGTAAGAAAATCCTGAGAGCACTGTCTGTTGAACTTGCACAGATGTGTTACATGTCCTTGCTGAAAAGGGTTGCCAGTAACAATTAAGTCGCCTGGTGCTTGGACAGCCTTAGAGCACAGGAGCACGCTGAGACTGCTCTGCAGTACTTACCTCCACGGGCAGGAAGGAGGATCTAGAGGAAGAATTCACAGCCCCTGACTAAATCCTTTCCTGCAAGATTTCTTCAGAACAAATGAAGGGATCCCACTTGCTCCTATTTGATTACTGCAGTGTTTCGTGGGATATCCACTGGAATAACAGCTTATGAAGTATCTTTTTTTTAAGAAACAAATGCTTAAAGAAATACCTTAGACATCAAAAGAACCAATAAAAATGTATTAATACACCCCCTCAATTAGGTAAGGGAGAACAAAAAGCACAGCAACAGCCTTATGAGCACAGGAAATTAAACTGGAGGACTTAGGCTACTGGGTAATGACTAGAAAAAGGCATATTGTAAACTGAGGAGATGAGGGCTTTACTCTCCGTTCACAGGATAGGTTTACCAGAGCAGAGAACTGGCCAGTATCCAACCTCCTACCCTCCTGGGATAGAGGGAAATGAGGCTTTTTACTGGGTCCTGGGCAATTTCAGGGAAGAAATAACGGAGCCTGTCAGGAAGGCACCAAAAGTTTTAAAGAATGTAGACTAGTCCCTGCCTTTTCACATGCCTTCTTAAACAGAAATAAGCCTCAGATCCACCTGGGATTCACCCAGCACTACTTATAAATATGAATAATGGAGTAAAGACATCAAACAAAGGAAAATGCAGGCTATGTATCAGGAAAAATTGCATAAGAGTGTGATCTATTAGCCCTCATGCGCTCCTCCCAAAAGGGGTGGAGATGGAATTTCTGTTGCTCAAAGCATTAAAACCCCAGGCCCTTGGGAGTGTGCTGCAGGAACAATCTCACAGTGACTGGAGGGAGGATGAGGTGATTTAACTGGTGGTCATTTCCACCTCCAAATCCCTTTAATGTACATGCCAGGGTGTCTTTAGTGACAAGCTGCGGTTCAACGCCAGAGCTGAAAGCAGCCTGGACACAAGTTTGAGAGAGTGATTCAGAAGAAGTAGACAGGAAAGGAGGTATAGAAAGAGGGGTGGGGGTGTTAATTTAACTGAGACAAGCCAAAGTGCATAAAAATTTTCCAGTTCAGTTTGGGATGGGAACTGAGGCTGAAGTGAAGAAAAAGTGGTTAAGTGATCCCATCATTCCTTAAATATTTATAGACATATGTCACATGCCAGTGGCAAGTATGTTAAAGCCTCATTAACATTACTTTCCTTAGTCAAGGCCTGACAAATTAATGTAGATTTTAAGGGCTTCTGCCTCTGACACAGATACCACTGCTCTGTGAGCCCTCACCTGGATCTCACCAGGGAAAATTCTTCCCCTGCCTGAGCTGCAACAAAAGTTTCCATAGGCACCAGCACCAAACACTTAATTTCCTCCTCCCTACAGCTCCCCCTTTTCTGCCAAGGAAATAAAAATGAAGGAGAAATAACCTTTCCCAATCGTGAATGTCTGCATAAGAGATTATATTCTGTTTCACCCCTTTACATTGTCAGTAATTTCTATAATCACTCCTTCCATCCCTTGTTTTCACTTTGCCATTTTCCCCCTTTGTTTCCTCCATCATCCTCTCCAGTCCCTCTTCTCCAAACCTAACCTTTGTCCTCCCCTCTACCTGTCAGTTTTCCTTAGTGCTTTCTTTTTCTTTGTTTAAAGCAATTTTTAAAATTGTTGTCTTGTTTTAAAGAGTCCACCTGGATTACATACTCCTGGAGAAAAAGCATCAGCCATGTTGGCAGACTGATACCACAAATCTCTGGTCCAGGGATCTTTCCATTGGGTCCCCCAGGCTGTGTTGAGTGGATCTGCCTTCCTCTCCCTTGTTCCCAACCTGCTCTGCACCCCCTTACTTCTGCAGGGGCTCATACTGAGGGAGAAAGTATCTTTCTCTACTGCTATGGGGCTCAGATTTTATTTCTGGCTCACAGCAGAAATATAAATAACTAGAAACAGCTACAGTCCTTCAGAGGACATGATTTTTTTTTTTCCACAAAAGACCACACAACACAACCTTCTTTAAGACATTTTGAAGGGGATTTTTTGTTGTTTTGGTTTTGTTTGTTTTGTTTTGTTTTAAACTGGGTATACCTGGTTTCTCTCTTATTTCTCAGATTCTAATCTCTCAGACTGGAAGAATGATCAAAATCCAATTCCAATACTGCAGTCTTCAATCCCACAGAGACCACCTGTTGAAAAAAAGGGTTATTGCCTGTCAAACAAACATTATTAGGAGGCAGTGTTCTGCTAGAACATGATGTACCTAACTTGGCAGACTAATGTTAACAGGATAGCTCCATCATAGAGGGAGGAGGCAAAGACACACCCGTACATATCCCATGATGCCAGCACAATTCTTCCTATTCCTAGAATTCTATAAAATGTGAAGCTGACTGTGCTATCTGTAGACCTACAGCCCTGTTTAGGCAGCAAAGAGAACTACATTGCAGGAGAAGATCTTCAAATGCTGATAGTAACTACGTCTTACACGAGCTGTCACAAGGACAAGAAAGTTCTATGGAAACACCAACCAACATTCCCCACGTGGCACTGACAGTGAGCAGAGCTGCCTTTCAAGGAATGTTTTAATCTCCTGGCTGAATGCCAGCTTAGTTTTCCTCATGGAATAAGTTCTTCAACTAAAACTCTGCATAAATTGATCTCTCCGATGACAGATCAGGCATCTTGCATGTCTGTCGTTGATTTGGCTTAAATGTTTAACCTGACTATGGGGCAAACATCTCAACTGACTTTCATCAGAATGGAGTCGTTGTGTTAAAATGCCTCCAGATGCAGCAGCCAAGGCTTTGAAACATAACTGGTGATTTTAAATCTCTCAGTTCAGAGGATGCCTTATTTGAGATATTGTGATATAATTTGACTTTGTCAAAGCCTTACTCTGAGAAAATCTCATCTTCTTTAGATGCCCATATACAAACAATGTGTTCAAAATCACTAATACTATGGAAAACAGAAGTATTAAAAAAAAGTCCTCAACTCCCAAATCCTCTTCACCCCCCAAAATTCTTAGTTGCTACACAAAAAATCTGATTACTGTGTCCTTTTCTGATGGCTGATTACTTCTCACTAGTAGTTTTACAAATGCACATATGGGGGAAACACTGAAATAGCAAGAAAAGTTTTTAGGAAACTTTGAAACACTGGTGAAAAACAAAGAGCCACCATCCCCATGGATGTAACCAGCCTAAAGTCTCGACTAACACCTGCATTCAAAATGCTATCTGAAGCAGGGCTTTCCATCAAAAACATTACCTCTTGAGTCTGTATCTCTGGTAATTCTTTACATTACATTTAGACTACTCCACTGCTCTCTGTTTTATTAGTTGCTTGAGGTCCCTTGTGGTTGCAAGGCTAACTGGATTAATTTATGATTCTCAAGAAGGTTAGTGTCCTGGGTGGGAGGCAGGAAGCTGGGCAGTGTTGAAAAATAGATGTTCCCCATCATAATTCCAGTCTAAGAATCAAGGAGGTAATGTTATACTATGCTATTTATTAATAACTAATGCTTTTAACTGCAGCTTAATAATTAGTCAAATTGTATCAAATGCATTCTTATGCACAACACACTGTCTTCTGTATGATCATGCCAGAGACAGAGAGACAGACAGACAGCTAGGTAGATAGATTAGATAGATAGATAGATAGACAGACAGACAGACAGATAGATAGATAGATAGATGAAATACTAAGATCATGTATTAACTGCATAGTAGAAACAGACCTGGGTTGTGTATCTATGTGCTATTTTCAAAAGGTCAGGCCTAAATGCTTTGTGTGCCACAAAAATCACACCTGCTCATAGGTACATGCATTTCTCTCCAAAGGATGGAGAGAAAGTTAATAACTGAGGAGCAACAATTTTTAATGGGAATGAGAACTCTTGTCTCTTCTTAGCACAACTCTCCTCAGGGTTTGTACTGTTCAGAAAAGGAAAACAGCTCTTAAGAATAAAGGACAAGCTCTAGAAATTGTTCAAGGTATAATTTACCAAAACAAATCTGGTAGAATTATTTCCACTGTCCGACCGTTAAGTTTTCTCACAAATACTTGTATGTAGTTCTATCAAAGGAAAATACATTCAAGGTTGAAAAGCTTTTCAATGCCTATTTCCAGTTATGAAACTTCTTGTTTTATTTTCTGTTCGTTACAATTCTTACTCAAGAGTTGATGATCACATCTAAAAAACTTTATATGTGACATTGATTGAAAAATGTACATCCACACATTGAAAACAAAAACACTGTTGAGCCATGCTCATAATACTTTTTCTTGCAAAACCTTGAAAAGGCTGTTACATCTTCTTAAATTTAAAAAAGAAATAAAAAAGAAGAAGAAAAATTCTTTTCTGTCAGCTCTTTTTTTTAAAGAAAGTATTTTCTGTAACAGAGAGCGCTTGTACTATATCCTTTAAACAGTTCTATTGCCAAACATGTAACACAAAGAGATTACTAAAAGGTAAGGTAAATAAATTAAGTAATGTTACCTTCAACATCTTTTGCTGAAAAAGAATTAAACTTTTGCAATAAGGTAGAACTTAAAAGAAGGTTTCCTGTAATTAAGGGCCTCATTGTGCATTTGCCTCTGCCTACCTGGTTTTCTAAAGGAATGGGACTATGAACTGCAGTAGTTTCTCCATCAGTGGCAAGTTCTGGAACAATTGTTTGTTTTCAACTATGTTTGATCTAGGGATGGATGAGTCTGAAAGATACTTGGGGTTCAGAGATTTTGTTGAAATGGATGACCAAGTACAAGGATGTGATAAGAGTCAGAGGGAGAGAGAAACATCCCAAGGTCTCTGCTAATGGAAGAAGTCAAAGCTGTGTTCAACATTTATCATCTCTGTTGGCCTGGTGCTAGCCAGTACAAGTCCTTACACTGAGATGGTAGTCCAGCATGCTGTCCCAAGCTCATCTCACAGTAACAGTTCTGAATGGCCGTGTGACTTGCAGTTACATTATGCATTTCATTTGGCATTGAAATAAACAGAGGAAAAAGACAAGAAAAGGGAAAGATAAATATTTTTGCAAAACACATCTAAAACACTAATGAACATTAAATCATTTCTACAGGAGCATGTAAATCAAAGGAAACCAGGAAGAAACCCTCCTAAGTTTGTTAAACTGAGAACAACTACTCTTATTTTTGTTTTTCTGCTATTATCAGGAATTTTCCTTCTTCCTAACTTTATCATTTTTATCTTACATTGAAGCCTATGCTAAGTGTTTTTATTAACACTGGAGACAGAAAAACAGAGAAGCCAGTTTTTCAGTATCAGGGGTGTCTGTTGTGGAAAGTTGTCAGCTCCCAAATGTTGTCTATACTGCACAGATCTGTGTACTTTGGCAGGTTTATAGCTCAGAATTAACTCCCCAGACACTTGCTGCAACTTGTAAACCCATAAGGAATTTTTCCGGCCAGTTCTACATCCTAATTCATTCACTTATGAGAACAGTTTCATTATAAGATTTTTTAAAGGCATTTTCAAATACTTGTTTGTCATTCTTGCTGTAACAGTGATGTGAAACATTGAAAAAGGTATCTGGTTAAAGTCCTGGACCAGATCTGGATTTTAAGGTGGAATTCCTAAAGTTTTGGGTTTGTTATCTGAGATACAGAAATACAGACAGGACAAAAAATATTGCAGCATTTGTTCTGGCTTTTTACTTAGATTTATTTCTAAATGTGCTGCTTGCCCTCTAGGTCAAATGCCTCTATCAGCAGTGCAGCTGGATAAAATACTTCCAGCTGTAAAAGGTGAAAAAAGCAAATTAAATAATCATCAAATTAAACATCTTATTTTATATTTAGCAGCAGAATCCAGGTAACCTGAAACATTCTTGTGTTTTTATTTGTTCTCTTGCTGGGAAAACAACCTGGTTTCACTTCATTTTAGTCTGAATCTGTTACTCTCTACAGATATTTTCAGCTCACTTAATCACTAATAAAACAAAAACATGAGTAAAAGATGATTTAATCCTACTCTTTTGTTATACACCTAAAATATTCAATTTTTTTTCAGGGGAAGAAGTATCAGCTTTTTTTTTTTTTTTTTTAGTAGAGGTTGTTCAGGAATCTCCAGTACTATGAGAACTTAGCTCAGTAAATTGCTTTACAATTTGTCCCAGGATTATAGCTTCTTTGGATGGCTGGATTGCTTGGCTTCAATCTTTTATCTTTTTTTCACATCAGTGCTTCCTGTCTTCCACTCTTTTTCTTTCATGTTCTCTCCTCTCTCTCTCCATCCTGTATGATTTTTAATTTGTACTATTAAAGCCACAGATACAAACTAGTTTTTTGAAACACACTAAAAATTCACTCATTCCTGAATGCCAAGGGTAAATTGCAAGGCATTCCCACCACCATTCCAGCAGGCCCATTCAGCACAGAGCTGGGTCCTGCATTCACAGTGGAAAATGTTCTTCATGGCAGAAAGGGGATGGCCAAAGCTTTGCTGCATTCCAGCAATTCCTGCCTAAGCAATGGCCCAGAGAGAGTCTGCTGCAACTAGAAACACCTTGAAGCCCTTCAAGACCCTCCAATGTGCCTCTGTTCCTGCTCAAGCTGGGAGAAGCTGGAGGTGACTTACTGAGGCAGCTGATCCTTCCACTTTGCTGCAAAGCTCCAGCACACCTGGAACTCTGTCCCACTGGGACCAGTAGAGACGATGAAATCAGCCTCTGGAGGACTGACTGCCAAATGATCCAAACAGCATTGTACAAAAGCACATTTCTGATAAAGTATTTACATACCAGTTAATGGTGTTTTCATGTAACCCATACTTCCTCCTATTCAGTTCTTGTTCATTTACCCTGTACACAACCACAGTATGTAAGAGTGTCCAGAGACAGAGTGATTACATCTGTTTTATCAATACACACCACTCTGTGGAAATGGGACCAGCAATTAAAATTAAATTATGCTGCTTTTCCCCTTTGAAATCATTGATGAAAAAAATCTAAAAATATTATCTTAACCTTTTGCTAATATCACTGTGAACCTTTGGTTTAAGGTCTCTTTATTTAACTGTTTAAAAGAGGAAATGATAACAAATGTTTCAAGGAACATTGTTCCCAAAGACGTAGGAACTCTGTCTCCAAGCAAAACACTTAACCACTTCTTGTTTGCAGGAGGTGTTTTCTGATGTTCTTGTCTCGTCTGAAAAGTTCCAAAGCTCACACCAAAAAAAAAGAGAAGCAAATTTGTTGAACTCACAAACAAAATTCCCCACTTGTATTGAAGCTGGTTAGATACAGAGATGTAGCAGAAGATGTGAAAAGTACCCAACAATGAGTTTCCTCGTGGGGCTACACTGTGGACTGCATAAACACAAGTGAAGTTAGTAACACCTAGCTATGTCAAATTGCAGCTAAATTAGAGCCTTCTCTTATGAAAAATATTTGATTTAGCTGATGTTTTTGAGTTGAAATAAATAATTTAATGCTGCAAAATGTTTGGGACATTATTTACAAAATTATCTTCTTTAATTAGGGGAAAAAAACCCTACACATATTATTAAATGATTTTTGCACAGTGCTTCACATTATTTTTGTCCCCATTCTCTCCATGAAATTGGTGGAGCTGAGTGGGAGTAAGGAGACACATGAGAGGAATCATCATTTCTTTAATTTTATTTACTTATCAAGGCATATCTAGGAACCTTCAGATTTGTGAGATTTTGATCACCAATCTTTAGATAAAGAAATAGCAATCAGAGAAGAAGCATGGGCCCCATGGGCTTTCTAGGCCCTTTGAAGATCATATTAAAAGGACTCAGCACTTCTGAAAGGCACAGAGCTTTTGAAGCCTTTAAGCATTACCAGTTCTAAAAAGTTTTAGGATTTATGTTGCTCCATTAAGTTGTTATGGACATGGAGATCCTAACCTGGCCTGCAAAATTCAGTTGCTTCTTCAGCTTTCTGCAGCTCTCCTGGGCAGTAGCTGGATCTGGTCTCTTGTGGGAGTTCTCTGTTGAATACTTTCTGACAATTGGACAGAAAGACCCTTGTTTCTTTATTTTCCTCTTTGCAATGGAAAGAAAACTCATTCTGCCAGCTACTTTGAGGAATTCTTGAAATGGAGGGAGAAAGAAAACTTTTAAAGAGGGTGATATTTATGATTTTTGAGGGTGAGGAAAACATGCCAGCCAAACTGTTGGACCACTGGTAGTCAGCATCAAAGACAAAACTGAAGGCCTTTAATTATTTTGTGCTCTTCACTTCTTTTCTTGTACTAGACAGTAAGATCAATCATAGTGAAATAAAAAGGTCACTAGACTGAAAAAAAGGTTTTATTTTTAAGCTTGGATGTGGATGTTCAGTTAATATCAAAGAAGTTTTATTGCTATAGATGGGAGAAGAAACCTGGGGAGGTAATTTTTCCTGGTGAGGGACATTATATGTTTTATCATTGTTAGTGAGAGATGTATGCATTACTCAGGAGAATAATAATAATGAGAAAGAACTCAGATTTTCCAAGGGGTCTTTTTATTTCATTACATTTACTCTGTGTTTGGCAGTGGTCAGATAGTTTAAAGAAAGCTGAGAAAAATCTCATCAGGTAAAACCTTCCCAGAGGAAGAATTTCTCCCAATCTGTATTACATAGTGATTATTTTTTGTCCTGAAGAAAAGGATTTATACATGAACATAAGCCACAATTCCTATCTGAATTCATGCAGTTATGTGTCTGTGGAAAAAGCAGCCTTTTCTATTATGGATTTCCAGAATCTTTCTGTCAGCTATTCCCATGCCTTGGGTACTTCTGACAAGCAAATTAAAACTCATTATAAAGTGAATCTGTGAAAAATGGGATGTCTGTGAAAATGGGATGTGACACAATTAAAAAATTGGCTCTCTGGACACTTTTCTATGCCAAAACACCACAGTTGGTCTAGGTGAAGGCTGCATGGCACATTTACACACCTAACATGAAGAAGAACTAAGGGAAAATTAACATGAAGAACAAATGAAGGAAAATTGCAGGCTGTACAGACCACTTAGAGCTTTCCTGAGAGAGATGCCTGAACCGTGTAACAACCATAACATCAAACTGGCAATGACCACAACAGTAACTCTGTCTCAGGGCAGGTCAGTGTCAGCTTCCTAATGCTCCAACTCATTAGTGACTCCACACAGCTCTTAGGAGTTGTACTTGAAAGCTGTAGTACTGAAGGACTCCTGCTGACTGGATTTGCATTGCTGGAATATCTATGTGACCTGCAAAATCTCATGCAACTTCTTCTTCCTCATCCTGCCTTATCTCAGCATGGTAAGAACCCATACTGCAATTTCATTAGGTGAACCTGAGCTGTATACAAAATGCAAAGTCTGACTGGTAGAGGGTGTTTTCTTCACTCAGAAGAAAATATTTGGTCTTAAGCCAGATTTAGAACTTTCACAACAGTAAATGTACACGAAGCAAGGCATTTTGATTTTTGCCAGCACCCTGTTTCACAAGAAATCTGTCTAGCCGTTCCAGGAGGAGTTTTGGACGTGATTATTTCTCACATAATTTTATGGTTTTTAAATACTTCTCACTTCCACATGAGTAAAAGGACAGTGATAGTCAGGACAGCAAGCCATGCAACAGAAGGTTGACCCGAAAGGTACTCCCCTTAATGGAGCTGAAGTGCTAACCATTTCTCACGGAAATTATTTCCTGTCTGCTGGACGTATTCCCACAGCGCTAATAGAGAGCTGGTATATTGCTGCAATTGAAAAAGCTTAAGCTGTCCAGGAGGCTAGCTTTGTATAAAACGCAACACAGAACATTTACTACCAGATAGCAGAAAACACAGAAATTAATCCAAACATGTCTATGTTGCTTTCAGCTTAAAAAAAAAAAAGTTTCATAAATGGAAGAACTAATGCTGTGCTATCCTTTTAATAACCCTGACTCCCTGACCCTTTCACGAAATCACTCTTTGCTCTCTCAAATTTACCTTAAAGAATTTTGTCAGTCATTCTAATCTCACCCCATTCATTTTCCACAGTATTTCCCCTCTATCCCACCTTGTCTAGTGCCTACTTATGCAGAGTTTAATGTCAGTTTAATTCCATGTATAAATACCTTCATCTACATACATATGAATTACTTTCATATTTTGTGAAACTACACGCAAATCATCCAGGCACCACTTATGGTACCCAGGCCTCAATGTACAGCTGTTTATCACATCTGCTGTGTATACATTCATGAGTGTTTGAAATGCATTCTACAGCAATTAGGCCTGTTCATACTCTTACTGATCTATATCACACCTAAAGTAAACTTTATTTCAAAAAACCCTATCTCCTCCCCATGCAGAGATTTACAGAGTACTGATCAAAAGCTATTACCCTATTTTGCAACCAGAAAATTTCTATTTCAGGTAATGCAACTCAGACAACACATTTACATATTTGCATCCTTTCCATTTCTTTCAAAAAAAACTGGAGAAAAAGAATTGAAAGTGTTGATGCTAAATTGAGAGAGGACTTCTGAAAAGTGTCTGTCCTCAGGAAAATGGTCAAGCTACCACTTTTGGACATTCTTGAGGTTGCTGAGAATAGCAAAATGACCATTCTGTTCTTCCCACTGATTTTGATGTCTAACAACCCATTTCTGAGATCTGGAAGCCTGTGATCCCTGAGTTTAGACATCATGATTAGTACAGGAGCCACAGACTCTCCAGTGCCTGAGCATAACCTTTCACAGAATTCCCTTTCATGGGCAATTTGACTTATAGTTCATGTCTTCTGGGATGCACGATCATGGAAGCAGGCAGACATAGGCCTTGAAAAAGACCCAAATCTATTAATCTTTACTTCTGGTAGCATAACTCATCTCCAAATCCAGACAAAAAAAAAGTAATCTGTATATATCTGCCTGCTTCACCTTCCTCATACTTAAGCATTTTTAGGGGTTAAGTTACTCTACTAAAGAGTTCATCAGGATTTTCTTCTTTCTACTGTACTTTGAATTTTCCTTCAAAGCACAGAATTGAAATAAACTCTTCTCTAAAATTTTCAAAAATGTCCATTCGAAAAAGAGGGTTTTCTTTTATAACTTACTTTATCACAAGAAGATGACTAAGTTTGTTTCATTTCTCTGCCTTGGGCTCTCAGACATGAAGAACTAATTTGTCTTGAGCAAGAGTTGTCCTCAATGATATTTGAGCTCACAATCATCAAAAGGTTTAATATATTATCATTATCTTCCATTAATATCCCTGTAACCAGTGCAAGATTCTTGACATTGCTGCTAAGGTTTAACTTGGTAGGAAGGCAAAAGACGGCAGTGAAAGAAGCCAAGCTCCACCTCCAAAATAGATGTTGCAAGCTGACAAAGTCATGTGCATATGGAAATCTCATTTCACATGAACATTTTCAGTGACCTTTTTTGCTACCCTATTGCAGAAGTGATATTCTGCAATAACTGTGTCCACATGGCCAGCTGTTTCCTACTTAATTTCCATAACAATGGCATAAAGACAGCAGGGGCCTATTTCTGGGCAGGAATCCTGTGGTGTTTTTTCCAGATGGTGAGCTAGCTGTTTGTGTTCTGGATTTTGTGGTGTGTTGTGATTGCGTAGCAGAGCCAGCTGGAATCAGCCAGAATTGCATGACTTGTGGTCAAACTAAACATTTCCAGGGGTTCACCTCTTTTTGGTGATTCAAAGCATTTTCAGGTTGTTTTCAGTGCCCATGAAGGGAACTCTTCTGTCTCCCATTCCCTCAAGAGCCTCTCATTCAAAGGGGCTGAGATCTCCACACTGAAGGATTTGCCTAGAAAAAGCACACACCATTTTAACTCAACATTTAGCGGTTCGAATGAGGTGATGGCATCAGGAAGATGAGAATACTACGTAGAAATAAATTGTTTCCAAAATAATTTTATCTTCTGAGCACAGGTGAAAGACTGAACATGCCGGGGAAAGCACAGCGCTACAGATCTGTTGCGCTTAGTGGGAACAACAACAATGTAAGTACTACAATGATCTCTGCCATGCCAATCCTACAGACGTGGGAGCACCACAGCAGCATGGGACATATAACATAGACGGCATGGGAGATTCTTGGTGGCTTTACTTACTGGTTCCCATGTGATTTTAATGTATTAATGACAGCCCTGTGCCCATATTTTGCCTACTGCACCAAGATGAAGCATTCTAAAGAAATGTGATTAAAGAGATGTTTCTCTATAGACTTGATGGCCTGGTTGCTCGGTATGGAAGTTTCTCCAACACTGGAGCCCAAAACTCTGTTTTCATTGAAAAAACTGCATCATTACTCCAAAACCCACAGGGGATACTCACAGTGTTTAAATCTTGCTAATGTTTTGGAAAAAAAGGGCAGCTTACCTACCTTGCTCACGAAGCCTTCAAGCAAAAGTCCTGCAAAAACTAGTACAAGAAGATGTAATAGCTTTTCCTGAAAAGCTACAGATTGACAGTGGAATGTGCATTTAACAGTCTGAGAAGAAAAAGAGAGTGATTAAGTGAATGACTGTGAACACCACTCCTCTGTGAGTGCCTGATTGCTTGCTCTGGGTTGATGAGAACAAAGGAGAGCATTTTTTGTGAAGGCAAAGAAAATAGGTGTTTCTAGATGGCAACTGGAGATGACAAGAAATTCAGAAAGGATCTGTGTTCCTATATGGACCATCAAAATAAAGAGACTTTATCCATCATATCTTTTGAGCATGGGAGCTATGCTTTTATGGAGGAAAGAATGACTTTTCACAGAATTGCATGCGTTAAATATTCTGCTTTGGCATGAGGGACCCCTGTACACACTGTATTTTGCTGATGTGCATGAAGACTAATGCTTTTATCA
>JAWWMP010000093.1:59528575-59540041 GCA_035047865.1 Dendrocincla tyrannina
AGGTCTCATTTAATTTCAGAATAGTCATGCAGATGACTGAAAAACAGATCTTCAAGGAATTCCAGGAAGAATTCTGTCAATTCTCCGTGGAATGCTGCAAACTACTAGAACAGACCACTACAGAAATAATCCAGGGAATTTCTCCACTGAAGCTTTGTGTTTAAAGACAGTACATGAACATTTTAAAAATTGGCTTCAGATCATGAAAGAATTAGGTGTAGAAATTAAAGCTTCCTGGCACAACACTTTGATGGAATGCACTCATCGTTTATGGAACAAGTGACCCACATGTACCAGATTTTTGAAAACACAGTGTTTTCTCACACATTAACTCTTCTCTGTTTGAACAAGGGCTATTCCCCAGACTGCTCTACCAAACTGGCACATCTTTTTTTTCCAGGTACGTGTTAACAAAATCAGCTTTTGTCAGCCCACCTCTGACTCAGAAACAGAAAACAGAACACCAGCTACAAGTTGCAGGCTATTTGGTAACCTTATCCTGAAAGACAGCTCTGCAACAGAGGGTTTCAATTTTAAACACCTCAAGAAGGTGTTCATACAGTCCCACTTCAGATAGCCTTCAAGGAATAGCTATACTGAAAACCTTCCTTCCACTGATTACCAGAGGAAAAGTTTGGACTCTTTAACTGGCATAGCTCCAGTAGATGTGAGTGTACTGTCACTTATATGAGGTTAATATCGCCTCCAATATGGTTTGTGCCAAACAGCATGTTCAGGTTTCCCACTGGGACAAACTCTAAAAAGAAAGAAAAAAACATAAATGCTTAAGTGGAAGTGGGTCAAACAGCAGAAAGATTTGTTTGTAAACAGGGCATATTAAGGGACTCTTAGAAGCAGACTACACAGACATGGTTAAACATACTAGATTTCAGTCTGTAATAACTAAGGAATTCAACAAGGTATAAAGAACAAAGAAGCTTAGCATCTGAGAAAAATGATTTAGCATGATACAGGAAAGAGGCAAATTACCAGTTACTGGACATTATACATTGTTACATTTTTCTCCCCCAGAAAAACACCTCAGATTTAATTTCATATTAGTTCTGACTGGGTCAGCTAAGTAAGAATCAATCCAAACTCTTTGTTCAAACGGAAATCACATTTATGAGTTCAAGTACATTCATTAAAGGAGTAGGTCCATTTGTCTTTTCTTTCCAAGTATCAGGACTCAGCTCCATCACAATTCTTTACAGCCTTGTACCAGTGTCCTCCTCCTGCCTCTTGCTTAACACCTTTGCAGACACTTTCCAAAGGTACTCAATTCTGTCCAACCCTTGTCATCTCCATGCATTCATTGCCTACCTTTCTTCCCTTTTTCTTCTTGGTATGCTGCTTTGTCTTCTGACAACTTCTAAGCTCACACCTCATATGCTTGGTAACTTCTCCCAGTGCAATACTTCCAGACCACTCCAGCTGGCAAAACTGTAAGTAAGCACTTGTGTAATGTCACTGAAACTGACTTCCATCATACAGCTATTTTTTAAGAATGTGCCTCCTTGAGTACTTCCCAGTAACAAGTGGCTTCAGGACAAAAAAGCATTGTTCTCAGGAGAAGCTGTGATGTGAACAGGCATTAGCCCACCTCATTCCCATCCAAAGCCTATGGAGTTTGACTAGCTATGATAAGGTGAGCACTTCCAGAGGAAAAGGAATAATTCAGCCTTAAAACACCTCTCAAAAGGTGAACAAAAATTGAAAAAAGCACATAAATATATATGTGCGAGAAGGGTGTGGCAAGGAGTTCTAATTTTTTGTATTTGGAAGTGAACAATTGAAGAAAATTGTTTAAATTAACCTTATCTGACTCATTTAGTTGTGAGAAAAATGACAATGATTTAGCACCGTTCTCCTGAATGGCAGTTGTTATGTTACTTGTCGGTGAAGTGCACAGAGCAGGACAGCAATGAAGCAAATGTAAGAGATTTAGAATTTCTGCATGTCATAATCAGAGGGAGCCAAACAAACAAAAAGATATTCTAAAGAAAGTAACCAGTTCTGAAAGGTAAAGGCATTAATGTTTCATTTCATTATAAATTTCCATAGGCCTCCTAAGTCTAGAATCATAGAATGGTCGAGGTTGGAAGGGACCTTAAAGATCATCTGGTTCCAGTTCCCTCCCATGGACAGGCAAACATTCCACAGACTAGGTTGCTCAGAGCCCTATCCAGCCTGGCTTTGAACACCTCCAGGGTTGGGGCATCCACAGCTTCTGACGCAACACGCTTCAGTGTCTTACCAACCTCACAGAAAAGCATTTCTTTCTAATATCTAATCTAAACCTACTTTCAGTTTGAAGCCATTCCTTCCTGTCCTGTCCCTAACTGCTGTCTTAAAATGTCTCTTTCCATTTTTCTTGTAGGCTTCTTTCATGTACAGGAATGCCTCAGTTAGGTCACACAAAGCCTTCTCTTTTCCAGGGAGAACAATCCCAGCTGTCTCAGCCTTTCCTCATAGGAGAGGTGCTCCATCCTACTGGTAGCCTTCTCTGGACTTGCTCCTACAGGTCCATGTTCTTCCTGCACTGGAGACCCAGAGCTGGGTGCAGCACTCAAGGTGTATTCTCACCAGAGCAGAGCAGAGGGGCAGAGTTCCCTCCCTCATTTGCTGCCCACCCTGCTTTGGATGCAGACCAGGATGTGGTTGGCTTTAGAAAACTCAGTATGGACAATGCAGTTAGAAAGCTTTTCATGGCAGCTCTGAATCTCAATAAAAACTACAAAGAGAAAAAGTAATAGGTATTCTAAGGAATCTCCTCTAATAAAAAGAAATCCAACTTATCATTATCAGTTCAAGAGCTCCCTCATCAACACCACTTGATGACAAAATTAAGGTAAAAGAAATCATGGTTTTATTCTCTTTCATTTACAGTTGTCCTTTGAAAACAAACCATCTAATTGCTTCTGTGCACTAGTTAGAAGTTTAAAATACTCAGAGATTTTCCTTCTTTCAGTACTGTGTAGTTTGTTCTAGTAGGAGACAGATATTTCTATAGTATGTTTTCTCCTTGTTTTCTTTCTGCATCTCGTTCAAATTCTACACTCTCTTCGTCCCTGCCTTGCTCTCTCTTTCTTCCCCACCAATATTGCTACCACGTCTACAACCTTCTCACACAAGTGGTTGGTTTTTTTTTTCTGGCCCTCCACACTGAGGACAAAAATGTAAAACCTGCAGTCCCGGGTATGTTACCAAAGGAAACAGTTTTACTTAAAATCTTGTTTTTGCCAAAATATTTTCAAAGTATCTGGAGAAGAGTCAAACCACAGTGGCTCTCAGTTGTATTTCCTTTTACTATTTCCTCAGGTACTCCCAGCACAGCACTAAGTAATTGGATAGTCCTTCAGGCAGAAAAAAAAAAAAAAAAAAAAAAAAAGAAAAAAATGAGGCTGCACGAGACAGTTTAGGAATTATCCTTCTGGGGCCTGTGGGGAGGAATACAGGGCACACAGTTGCCAAACTTGAAATCCTTGCTTAAGTTAGTTGTTCCTGAAGACAGGCATCAAATATGACAGTTTGTACTCAATACACTGATTATGTTCAGCCTTTGTAGTGCTTTTTCAAGTCTGCTTAAATTCTGGAAATTAGGAATAAAAGATTGATATTATCTGAGATTTTACTTGATTTTGGGATCTGGTCCTGCCTCTGTTTCAGATCCCCCTTTTCCCATAATATAGATACTTTATTATAAGTATAGATACACATTACTTGCAGAGCACTGCCAGAGCAGTGAGGAAAAAAATCTTCTCATGCAGTTAGGTTTGCTGAATTAAACATATAACTATATGCTATAACTGCTGTCATTCTATTTTTTATGCCATCTAACTAAACCTTGTTACATCCCAGACTTCAGCTTATATTGAAAACACAGCTGCAATGCTTCTTGGTGTAAGCCAAACACATATTCCTTGTGTACTGGGGGTCTTCTCACAGGCCACCTCTAGTCTGCTATTTTTAAATTTTACTTAATTTTTCTCAAGCTATTTGTGGTCTTGCTGACATCTCCAGAAGACTTATTCCACATCTTCCTTCAAGAGTGTTAAGATCTTGAGAACACAGCTACTTCACTTTGGCACTAAGGATTCTGTCTGCTTCTCTTGATGGTTGTTGAATTCTCTCCCACTAAAACTGGAAAAAAACTTTTAAAGCTGGAGCAGGAAAAGTCTTTTTGCCCTGTGCCTCCATAATCATTACAGAAAGCTTGATGTGAATGAATTCTCATTATGCTTTTCTTTCTTTGCAGAATCACAATATCAGGGGCGAAGAGGGATATCAAACACTGTTTGCTGAAGAGCACATGAGAGATTGGCTGAGGCAGCACCAGAATAAACACAATTCGAATATCACAGCCCACATGATACAGAGTTCATGGCTAGCCCCAGAAGGACGTCTGCTGTATGCAGTGCGTGCAGTTAGGAGTTTGTTGGAGAGACCTTTCAGTGAGTCAGCTGTTCCCTTACATCTTGGAGGAGCCAGTGTTAGCAGATGGACTGTAATGGGTTTGTAAAGAGGAGATGACAGTTCCCTGGAGTACCCAATGCTGCTATTCAGTTTATGGGCCCTACTGCAATAATGTCTTACAGCCCTTAATATGTCTTCTCAAACATTATTCACTTGAAAATGTGCAAACATAAACAACATATATACAGCTGGAACAATGCCCAAAACATAGAACCTTTCACCTCAAGCTGGGATTCTCTCATCACCCAGTGTTATAACAGCACCCCTTTCCAAAAAGTGTTAGGAAGAATTACATACTCTGCAGTTTGAGTTGAAAGTCTATGTATTTATGCTTGGTGGGATGGAAACCAATATGATTCTCTTCCATTGCTGTGCTGTTTTTGGCTGAATAATATTAATTTTCTTCATAGTAGCAGGTATGGAGCTGTGTTTTGGATTTGTGCTGAAAACAGTGTTGATAACACAGGGATGTTTTAGATATTGCTGAGCTGTGCTCATGGAGAGAATCAAGGCCTTTTCTGCTTCTCATCCCACCCCATCAGTGAGTGGGCTAGGGGGCACAAGAACTTAAGAAGGGACAGAGCTGGGACAACTGACCCCAGCTGACCAAAGGAACATTCTATACCATGTGGCACCATGCTCAGCATAAAAATCTGGGGCAACAAGGAGGAAAGGAGGGATGTTCAGAATGATGGTGTTTGTCTTCTCAAATCACTGTTATATTTGTGATGGAGCTCTGCTTGCCTGAGGATGGCTGAACATTTACCTGCCCATGAAGAGTAGTGCATGCATGGTTTTTGCTTTACTTAGTAGGCAGTTTTCATCTCAACCCACAAGTTTTTTCAGTTTTACCCTTTCAAATCTCTTCCACAACCCACCAGGACGAGTTTGTGTGTTGGAATTGCTCACTGGGGTTAAACCACAATTGCCCTGAGGTGAATAACCAAAGATGAATCTGACAGGAATATATTCTCAACTACAAGTACTGTATAGCTATGTACTACTGATATCCTAATAAATCACAATATCTTGCTGCTTTGGTCAGGTCTGTAAAGTCAGGTTTGGTTGCATCACTGAGAGCAGCCTATAAAGGCATTTTGGATATATACATGCAATAGGAAGTAAAAGCCCATGATAACATTTCAGTTTCAAATCCTTGTTCCTGGGATCATATGGCAGAATATTTCTCTTCAAATCATCTTTTCTTGTTACTAGGCTCACTACATTGGTGAAGTAGCCCCTCTCAGATAAGATGTGCAAATGGCAAAATGTCACAAGGACCTGCAGTAAGAACGTCAAATCAGAGGGACGTTTTTGCTTTGCTGCTTTCTATTTTGAAGAAGTTACAGAGACAATGGACTTCAATTCTGATGTAGTGACAGGTTACAAAACAAAGATGTCAGCCATAGTTAAGTTCAGATGTAACCTTAGAAAAACTACTCCACTGGGATAGCATTACAGTACTGCAGCAGACTACTCGACAAGAAGGAGGAATGTCCATCCTGGGAGGTTTTCAACAATTCACCATGCAAAGCAATTGCTGATTTGATCTAATATTGGCAAAAGTCCTGCTCCACATGTGATAGTGGACTGCACAACATCCACAGTTTCTTCAAGCCAAAATTTCTATGATTTTATCATGAACAAGAGGTACAAGTGCTAAAAACAATAAGAAAGGAAAAGAGAATAAAAATCAAATCAATCCGAAGATCTTAGAATGAAAAGCTGTCTGTGAATACCTATTTTTACTTTTCTTCGACACCAGTGAACCAAAGAAACATTTGACAACAGTGTTCAGTAGTATCCCTAGAAAAAGAATATTTGGAAGGATCCTCCATCCAGTCTTCCCTCTAATTCACTCCCATGGTTCTCTGACTTTATTGTGGGAATGCCAGTATAGGTGGTCAAAGAGAGGATTGCTCTACCAGAGCATGGTAAATCAGGCACATCACTTTGTTTGCTTTTATGGGGAGACAACATTGGAAGATAACTGTTGACGGCAGCAGAAGTGGAAAAGCAGTGTTCACTTTAACACAGGTCTGACTGTGCTGCATTCCCTTCTGAGATGTTTGGCAGATGCCTACAGTGAATGGTGTCTTATGGTTTGAATTGTGCTTTGTCTTTCTGCAGAGAAAGCAGGCTCATAATGCAGGCTAAATAATCCCCATAACAATTCAATTTCCTGTGTTTTACCCATTCAAACAGGCACTTTTCTTTTTCCCAAGGATGAAAGGGCTTGTAATCCTTTAAAACTATTTATTTAAAAATATTCCCACTGCTACCTTCCTATTGGATGTTAAGTTTAAGAAGAAAGACTTCACTCAATATCATCCTCCAGTCAGACTCCAAAATGAAATAAAATCTTTTTTTTAACATAATTGTTTTTCTTGAAGGCACCCCAACTTATAATTGGTCCCAAGTTATTTCTTCATTTCCCCATATTTGTTCTTACTCTGCTTTATTGTCATGAGGATAGGAAATATGAGTCAGTAACCCTAAGATCATCTATTTCACTCACTTATGGGGGGTTGAAGAACAAGTCTAACAAAAAGTGTCAAATATTTCAAATAAACTGAAAAAACCTCTACCATTTACCACCCACAGCTGTGTTCACATTTGCAGCAGCATCATAGCTGATCTAAAACATATTTAAAGAATTAAGCATAGTACCCCCACAGAAAGGAATGTTTAGACTCCCAACAGTTATACCTGAAAAGGAATGTATTATGAGGTGTTCTTTTAAATGGAGCATTTAGTGTCTGTAGATAAATTTTATGCATTATTTGATGCGTAAATAAGAAATTTGTATTTGCCTTGAACTGCCGAAAATGCTACCAGTACCCCTACTTTCTTGATTAAAAAATGTTACTGCTTTCTTTTACCTTTTAATTTTCCTGACTTTATCATCTTGTTTTCATCTGAATCATAAGCAACCACTGTTAGAGAAAGTTCAGTCTTTCAGTAATTGTATTAGAAAAAAAACCTCTATTAGATGGACTTCTCTAGTACTCATCTATTCTCCAGACACTCTCAAATCTGTATTTAAAGTCAGAGATTAAGGTCATTTAGAGAAGTTTATATGTGTTTCTCTAGACCCACCTCAGAACAGTTAATAGGCCCCAGTCATCCAGAATAGCTTGGATGCAGCTTAACATCTCCCTTGAAATGGCGACTGAAGAAATCTTCCACCATCAAAAGCCAAAACTCTTTAGCCAAAAGTTACTGGTGACTGCTGGACCTTTACTTTATTCACTAACAGTTAGTCTATGGTTGAGGTGACTTGACTGAATGGAATCAGACTTTGAAGTCTTTAATTGCAGAATAGAGCAAAACATCTGTGACTTACACCCTTAATAACACCATTCAGCAGAAGTCAATACATAGAAGACAAGGACATCTACACTGGCAAACAGGCACGGTGATGGAGAAAAACATCGTAACAACCACTTTCCTTCTGCAACACTACACCAGAAGCTTAAATAAAAACAGCCTCCAACCTATCATTTGGTGTGGGAGTCTGGTTACTCTATTCTTCTGAAAGATGGGGAAAGATCCTGGTAGTGCTACATTTTTTGTAATCGCCTAGTGGTGAGAGCATTTGTGCAGGAAGTGAGTCCTAGTATAAGTGCTACACTATATATCCTGAAAATCTCCATAAATAACTTACTGCAATTCACTACATTCCCTGGAATTGTTAATGCATTTAGAAGAAAATTAATTTGCATTTTGGCAAATTGTGGCACCACAAATTCTGTTTTTCATGGGAAATAGGCAGTAGATACAGAGCATTGCTAAGCCACGGGGTACCACTCCTGAGTGAGTGTTTTGAGTTGAAGTTTTACTGTACAGAGATTAGTGGAGTCAACCCCATCAGTTGCATGTTTTCACTTAAGCTGGGTGGAGTTGCCATGGGTGAGCTGTAGACAGGTAGGAACTATTATCACAGCCTAGTGCTGCAGTTAGATCACTCATAAAACTTGCACATGGCATAGCCTGCTTTGGGAAATTCAAGTGTGCACTACTGAGTGTCAGGCACTACTAACCAAAGACATTGTAGGGCAAGTCAAGGAGTTATATTCTAGATGACTAGAATATAGATGATTTACTTATTGGTGGTAAGGAAGTACCTGTGATCCTTCTGTTTAATTGGAGAGCTAGGATTTTTATATTGCTCATTCAGTTTAGATACCTAAGGCACACACAACTCCTAAATGTTTTTCCAGACTTAACTTTTAGGTGTCTGAAAGCAACACCTTCCCCCTTAAACTGACAGAATTTTTTTTCTTTCACAATTTTAAAAAGTTTTGTCTCACCTCTCATGTCTGATATGAAGAAATATAAATCTTGGGTTACCACATACCTTCCTAAAACCATTATATGAGCTCACCTGGGATAGCTGCACAGTAACATGGCAGAGGGAAACAGTTTGACTTTGTTTCTGTGCCTTCTCATTAGGGTTTCATGCTCTGGGAAGGGCAGTGTGTACCACTGGGTGGTTTTCAACTTTCTAATGAAAGTTTTTACTGCTCATATAAACAAAGTAATCCAAATTTTAAAAAGCACTTTCAGTAATATTGTCCCAGAGTCATTCTGCTGATTAGGTGGAGACACTGCACAGAGAGATTAGGGTCTGCTTTCCCTCTGAAGCTCTGTATTTCATTTGGTCGGGAATTCACTCAACTCAAGGCAAAAGTTCTTTGTGGGAGGTTTGCAGGGTATCCACTGCATGGTTATACATTTCTTTGTTATGGCATTGACTGATTTGTATCATGTTCTTGTGGTGCTCAGCAAGCCTGGGAGCTGAGCCAAGTCTCTTGTTACACATTTGACTACAGAAATGAGTACATTTGGGAAGACAAGAGTGTTATTAAACTGAATTAGGTTATGTCTTCATTTTTCTGCTTTGAAGCAGCATGACATAGAATGAATTAAGTCAGGCTTGGGGCCTTTGCATGAATGCAGTGAATTAAGCATGAACTTGGTAGAGACTGGGCAGTGATTTCTACCAGATTTCAAAGAAATTCATTAATCTTACAGTAGCCATAATTTCCTCTTAGTCTGTGTGTCAGAAAAAAGAACCCTAAAACACACAAAAAAAAAAAAAACACACACACAAAAAAAAAACCCCAACCCAAAATTTCTTTAGTGGAACTGCCTCTTGATCTTTAACACAGTTTTATACATTTATGCTTAGTTTGGCTCAGAACCACCTATAAGCCTTATGCAAAAAGATGACTTCTCCAAGTATTACTCCTTCAAATACAATCTGATATAAAGGTCAGGCTAACTTCTTTCTTGTGACTCATCAAGAAAGAAAATGTTTCTTCAATCCCAATTCTGGCCTTAAATTCATAGCCTCACATTCACCTGTGGAAATAATTAAATGCAGAATTTGATCTACAAAGAAATCTCTTAGGAAAGTGAATTGTCTTCCACAGGATTCTGCAGAGATTCTGTGAGGTTAAAACCTCCTCAGCAAATGTCTTGCTAGATATTTTCTCATATTTTTTCTCTGAAAGAGAATAGAAATACCTTTGTTTCCGAAGTATCCAGAGAATTCCATCACATATAATTTTTTCTAAACCTCTCCAGAGTCTAGTCACAGGCTAGAATTGGGCATTGTTGTAATACAACTTGGAACTGCTGCATTGACCAATTTTCTAAATGTTTTGATATGTTGCTTCAATTCAGATTCTTTTCTGAGTATCTGGAAGATGAAAAATCTCAGTCAGAGTACTCCAAAATAACAATTTTTTTCTTAAACTTTTTTCTTCCAAACTGAGAAGTATGTTTGAGTTTCTAGTTTTACAAGCTAAAAACTCACAAAGTATGTAAGCAACTTAGAAAACAATACATATTGAATGCAAGCTAATAAAATATTAAACAAATAGAAAATTTATTGAACTTGCTAGTAAAGTGTCAGAACAAAAAATGAGTAGCACCAGCAACAATTCTACTGTGAATGTGATGTAAATTGGGGCAGATTACATTGGCAGATGTGAAAATAAGGCAAATTGTTTGGAACAAGAAATATGGTTGAATAATGAGGATATAATTTATAATGAGTAGGTAATGCAAAAGAAAAATAAAGAAAAATATTTGGTCATGAGCCTGGAGGAAAGGTGATCCACCTATAAGCTTTTCTAACTTCTCTATCATCAATGCTAGTCTAATAAAACATTTTATGGCTCCCTATAAGCCCATCATTTTACTTTAAAAAAAAAAAAAGGAAAAGAAAGAGTATATTTGCAGTAAAGACTTTGCACAAATGAAGATTTTAAGCTATCTTGTAAACACAACCAAATGCTGTACTTGCCTGAAACTTGGAGGGGGTTCTTCCAACCAGGATATCACAGAACATTTGTTCCCAATCTCACAAGCTTCCTCCTCAGTTCTGTGGTCTGCATTCCTTTAAGAGAAGCAGTTGCTGCAATGGTTGAGACCCCACAACTCAAGATCTAAGGCTTTATCTGTTGTGACTGAAATTAGAACCAAAAGCTTGAACTGGCATCACAAGTGAAGCAGGAACCAGCTGTCAGATGAGGGGCTCACAGAGCAGCCAAAGTCACAGGTCAGGAACCACCTTACCTTTGAACCTGGGAGCCAACAGCACAGCTGGATGCAGAGAAACAGATCCCCACAGTGAGTGAGGCAAAGACATGCACTGCTGTGTCTAGGCCTGCACCCCAAATGAAGTCTCCTAACAAGTCAGAAAGTAAAAGAAAGGCAGTCACTCAGACTCACTGTGAAGAGTATTGCAGAGGTTTTGGACTGTTGTGGGTTGAATGCCTACAGGGACATGTGGAAACATCGTCATGCGTTTTAACCTTCCCAAGCATTGCTTTGATCTTGCTTATTTCAGCTTGAGCCAGTGGGTTGTCATCTGAAAGGTTATTTCCTGACCTTTGCTGATGCATTGCACATAATGACAGCTGCATGAACAAAGAACAAGATAAACAGTTGGTGTTATTGTTCTATTGTTGGTAGCTA
>JAWWMP010000093.1:59543060-59554429 GCA_035047865.1 Dendrocincla tyrannina
CTTAATGATTGTAGGACTCTATAATACATCACAATGATATGCAACAATTTTCAGCTTCACCCTAAACTCTGGGCTAAAACAAGAGATTTTCCACAGCAAGTCTCTCCCTTTCTGTTTCTGTGGCTGCTGCAGATATGGTTGTCCTATACGGGACACATGCATGAGCTAGAGTTGCTATTAATTTCAGGATTTGTCAAATGTTATCTGTGCGTCACTGGATTATTATATTAATTATTACCCTTTAACTTTTGCAAAGTACTCTTATTTCCTAAATTTTAAAGGTAAAAGTACCCCCTGAGAAAATGTGCACAGCTTTTCTCATATGCATTTTCTCTTAAGGTATTTAAAGAACTGAAGTGTCTTCTAAAAAATTCAATGGACAACCTTTTGGGGCCTTGTATATTTTTAAAGTAAAAATGCTTTGGTGATCTTGTAGCTCAAGACTTGGGGTCTCACACCATCTTCCTTCTAAAGTCCTAGATGAAGAACAAGGTACTGTTTACAAATTAAACAAAAAGCAGAATCAAGTTGCCACTGAGAAATCATTGTAACACAGTAGAAACTAGAAGTAGAAGACAGAGGCTAAAGGACAAGGATGTCAACGATTTTAGCTGGAACCTGCATTTTTACCAAGGCCTAGTCTCATTAGGCCAAAACACATCACAACTGGATGATCCACTCGAGGACATGGAATGTATATTGAGATTTGTATTTGGAATTTTGTGACCTTCCTGGGGAAATGGTCTCCATAATGTTACAAATATCTCAGACCAAGCAATTAAATTCCCATTATTAAGCTGATGTGTTCCACTGGTTTGTACTTAATAATGCCCAGCTGCAGATGTCAAGTAGAAAGGTGAGAAATAAATGAAGCTGTGTCTGTTCAGTCTTCACAACAATTTGGGTTTATTTTTTTCAGGCTTTTTACACTAACTTTGCCAATAGAGGTGATTGAATTGCCGCTTCCAGTTTGTTGATATCTGTACTTCTGCTTTCTTTTTTGTATAGATCTGTTGCCTTTGACAGCCCTGTGCTTGAATGAAACCAGAACACAGTGTGAAACATGCATAAACTGTCTATTTCTGAACTGTTCGAGGTCATCAAGCAAAACCAAAAAACGTCTCACAAAATTTCCATCTGGAAGCATGAATTGGCTGAGCTGGATGCACAAATTTTGTCAAGCCTTCCCTTAAGTCTCGCCAGGATATTACCTTTGAAATAAAGCCTAGTTTTTCTGAGTTCTGTTTTGAAGATTTCTGCCCTATTCAGAATGTCTGTCTTGCCATTATTTTAAGAAAGAGGCAGAAGCCAAAGAGTGGAATTTGGAAATACATCAGCTCAATTATATTGTTGTCTAGAAGAGAGTCATGCTGGCACATAAAACTAATTTATGGTTATAATTACATGCACGGGACAGACATAATACATTTGCTTGATTCATTGAGTAGCTATAGCCACTAGAAGTATATCCATCCCTCACAAACTCTGATATCGGTGATATTCTGTAAACCCCATTCCTGCACCCTGCCTTAACACAATAAAAAAAGAATGAGATTTGAAGGGCCACGAGGAATGTTTCAGAGACCTGTTCTTGTAATATAAGTGTCTAAAAACTCATCCCAAGTTTCTACGTACAGGGTCATATTCCTGTCATATAAAAAATTTAAGACCAGGTTGCAAACTAATAGAAATTAGGGAATTGATTCAAATCCAATATCAAAAGTGCTCAACCCTTGCCAACAATATTATCATAAAACAGGAATCACCAAATGCCTTGATCCACTGTCTACCTAATTGACTAGGAAACTTTCTGTGGGTTTGAGGGAGAGCTGATTGTGAAATGGAAGAGATGTACGACACTGATTTAGATGTTAACAGGGCTAGGTAAATTTTCAAACTTCAAGTCATAAGACTTCATGGTTTTGTAGAAAGGACATGTGACTTAGTGACTAAACAGTTTCATTTCTTTTAAATCCCTAATAGCATCAAAACACTTGTTGGATGAAGATAAAAAACCTGCACAAACACAGACAAGAAAACATGTCACAACATTTAGGCTAAAATTTTCAGGTGCATATACTAGCCAGTTCTTTGAAAATACTAATTTTTAGAAATAATATTTTTTTGATTGGTTTTCCATTGCTCTTAGGGAAATGAGGTCTTAAATGACTCAAATTTTGCACTATGATTCATCACTTTGAAACATCGATCATGTCTGGATTGTTGAAAACCATGGTGTTTAAAAAAAATTTGCCTGAGAATTTCAAACTGGGTGTTCTGTCCACATGTTGATGGATACATTTTTTTATACTCAGTGCTAAAATAATATTTAACCAACCCCTTCACTCAACCAAGCTCATCTCAGTGGCAGTGAAGTCATTTACTCCTATCTCTTGTTCATTTCAAGGATGTTATGTATCAGTTGTATTCAGATTAAAACATCAAGTGGAAAAAGATATGACATTATCCAGTGAGAAGCAGAAGAAATGATTTGTAGGCTAGAAACATGACAATAAAGCGCTTGTAAAAGTATTAATGACTGGTGAGCAGGGATGAGTAACAGGGACTACATACTTAAGTGATTGTCAAGAATCTGTCGTGAGGTGCCATCACCTTTCTAGTAGCTGCTGTTAGTAAGCCTTGGGCCCAGAGCAGCAGCAAGCCCTGGATGAAGAGGCTGAACTGTTGTGCTGCTTTGTTTCCAGCTGCTTCTACATCCAGGATTTCTCTGTAAGCAGAGAAATTCAAGTACTTATACAACCAGCTGGAAAAAAAGGAGAGCCACAGCTTTTCTACACAAACCACAAGCAAGTAGGCCATCATTGGTTTATCCACTAACAACAGCATGGGAAGCTCTGAGAAAGTGTGTAAATGAGCAGTCCAAACAGGGAATTCAAAGCAGTGCAGCTCCATGATTGCAATGTGTATGAAAAGCAAGCATGTGTGGGTCCCTGCTAATGTAAGAGTGAAATCCTCATTGGTCCCTCTGAAAAACTCATGCTGAGAGTTTTGTACAGTACAACATAATTAAGTGCATCAACATGATAATGTGTAGGTGTATCCCCTAGCACGTAAACTGTTTGTATGGGATGAGAGCAAAACAGGTCTGCATTGCTAAACCCTCAGAGCATCCTCCCTAACTCTGTATCAGCAGAAATCATTGAACCAAGAGATTGTTCAGAATTTGCACAAGTCATACAGCCTACACAGTGAAAGTTACAGCAAACAGTGCCTTTCAGACCTTCATGTTTGTGTAGTTACAGAATATGCTGAGCTGGAAGGGACCCACAAGGACCACAGAGTCGAACCTTTATCCCTGCACAGGGCCATCCCCAAGAGTCACACCATGTGCCTGGGAGTGTGTTATAGACAACAGACATAGCCTGCATGGTAAGAACGTGAAGTTTTATGTTTCATCTGTACAGTTTAGTAGCTATTTTCATGTTTCTCCACTCAGCAGCATATCTGACCTGAACAATGGTCTGGAGGAACTATTTGAGTCTGACCTGAACCCATACACCTGCAAGACTTTTACTGTATTCTAGGCCCATGCTTATTCTGTGAGGCTGCCTTATTCATTCAGTCCTTGGAAGTCCCTTGGAAGAGTGTGCTAATATGTTCATACATTGTTACTCCATTTGTTTATTACTCCTTTGCTTTCAGATTACATCTTTCCAAATTCCAAAAGTTCAAAGTAAATACTGGTTATGAGCTCTTAGACTATGGAACCTATTTTTAGTTCTAAAAGTGGAGCAGCTTTTTTAAGCTGGCCATCCATATTCTTCCTTCAGAGAGGGGCAAGGGCATCCAAAAGACAACTCAATCCAGCCACAGGTCGATGCTTAAAGTAAGTGGGATGAATCACCATCCAGAAGCTTCTGTTGTTCTGATAGTAGGGGAAACTTGTGAAACTGCTTCAGACCATAAGCATAATTCTGTCTGAAGTTAGCTGAAATGCATAGAAACACTTTACCATGTTTTAAACTGTCCATTATGATTATCTTGTAACTTTGGAAAAAGTCTCACAGGCAAATTTAAAAAGCCTCTGGATGAAGTGGACAACTGCACCAGCTGTATTTACAACAGAAATCACCTTTATTTTTAGAAATTATTCAAGAGACAAACAGCAAACAGACCAGCCAAAAGGAAGTAGAACATGGCAGGTTACAGATTTTCTACTACAACATATCGTAAATGCTAACAGTTTACATAAACCCAATGGAAGACTGAAAAAGTTTGAGCCAGAGAAATCCGTGAATGTTATGTATATACCACACACTGCCAAGAAACCACATGTTGTGACAGGTTGTCACAATTAGGAAGGCTCTAAGAGTGCTTTGTTGAATTCCTATACCTTGTCCTACACATCTGCTTTCAGCCACTGTTGAAGTGGGAGTGTAAGAGTCAGATGACACTGGTCTGATTGAATGTGCTGCTCACACTGCAGAATCTCATGCATCTACCAGTTTTTGATTCACAGATTTACTGTCTAGAAGTTATCATATTTGAAGAGTCATCTAAACTAAAATTTTAAAAAGTTTCCCAGTCAGCGTCAACTATCAATAGAGTTTCATCTCTGGTAATGATTTAGACTGAAGCTGTTCCTGAGACTATTCCCATGATACTGGAAGTGATCATTAGCTATTTTATTGAGCGTACATATTATTTTGGGGTCCTATATACTCTAGCTTATGCTTAGAAGGTTATAAAATAAGCTCAGCTGAACATTTCTTTATTTTCAGTCTTTTTTTATCATCCATCCTTTTACTTTTTAATGAATTACTCTAAGTTCAGATGCACTATGCAGTGTCACTCTACTATTTTTGTTGTCCAACCTACTAAAAAGCCACATGAAACAAGTAAAGACTTACAGCTTTTATGTGGTCACCACCACCCCAAGCCAAACCAACTTTTTGGTATCTTTGGACTCCGAGCATCTGGGTTTTAGCTTTACATCCTGTAAAGGAGAGAGGTAATATCACAGGGTGCAGACAGGAAAAATAGGAGCAAAACAAATCTTTAAACATAAAAATTCTGAATCAGAATTTTCGGAGTGTAATGACCCTCTTACATCATTGTTTGGGTTAGTTTTCAGTAGCAGTTGTGGGATGTTGCAACAATTCTGAGCGGTATTTCTGGGGCTTGTGGGATGTTTCACTTTCCCCCTTTGGACTGAGAGTTCATCAAAATATGTTCACAAAGACTTTAAGTAGCTGTGAGTATCAGCAGCTCCCATCAGTTTGGACAAGGAAGATATCCTGCCCATCACTTTCACACCATGATTCTGCAACACCACAGTACCACACCTGTTATATCACTGACATCAAGTTCTCCCAAGTAACTTGATACACCTCCAAATATAACCAGAAACGTCAGAAATAAAAAGGGGCAAAAAAATGGTAATAGATCATGTCTGGATCTGATTTTTGTGCAAAGAGGAATACATCTGACCAGGCCAGGAAAGGCTGAATTTTTTTAAATGTTTACTCACTTCTTTAATAAAGGATCAAGGTCGCATCTGACTAAATTGAAAGGCCAGGCATTTAAAACTATTGAAAGTAAGAAATACATAAATATAAGCCTTTTTTGAATAATAACCACTTACGTATTACCAACCTGTTACAGGAAAAACTGAAGGAGAAGGCTATTTTAGGACCCACAGAAAAGTTAAGCATTCTCTGTAATGTCTTGCATAAAATATGATTAAATTTTGGGACCTACTTCTTCAGTGAAACACTAAGAAATAGGTTTAGGAAGCAATTTCTCTTTGGGCATATTTTAGTGTAATTTTCTTTTTCATGGCTTTCTTGCAGATTCTCCCCAAGATACTGTTCATGGACACCACTGGAGGTAAGATCCTGGATTACATGAATATTTTATGTGTTCTAATAAGACTGTGCAAAAATCCTTAACAAATTGTTCTGGTTCTTATCAACTATGAACTCCATTAAACACCAGAAAGCCTGAAAAAAATGTTGTGGCAGTCTTCCAAAGATACCTGAATTTAATTAAAAAAAAAAACAAACTACTAAAGTAAATAGAAGAATGTATGTGAAAAATTTGCAGAGAGCTTTTTCACTTGCACTTGTGTATCATTCCTACCTGTATTAGAAATTATCTAACTAGACTTTTTTCATTAGTGTGTATAATTTGTTCTTTAAGAAATATTTCTATGCAAGGAAAGCTGTTAAATGTAACTAACTAGTAAGACAATAGAGAATTTTACAATCCTATTGGGTATAAAACTAGAATAGGTCTAAATCAAGGATAGGGAGAAGTGCATCCAAGGGAACATGAGGTAAACTAAGTACAAGAAGCAGTACATTCTAAAGAACATGATGCTGAATGGTGGCTAATCCACCTTCTTTAAGGGAATCGAGAGACCTGAGATTGCATTCTGCATCCTATTTTAAAAAATACGTTTTTGGAAGATGTGGATTGCCTGGGAGAATAGAATATAGAGTCCTTCAAAAAGAGTCATAAAAAAGCTTACGGACCTAATTTTCTTAAGAAGAAAAGAGATCAAGAAGGACATGATTATAAGCCCCTGATATATAGGAGACTGTAAATAGAATCATGGTGTCATAGAACTGCAAAATGATTTGGGTTGGAAGGGACCTTAAATATCATCTAGCTCCAACCCCCATGGCATGGGCAGGGACACCTTTCACCAGACCAGTTGTGCAGAGCCCCATCCAACCTGGCCTTGGACACTGCCAGGGGTAGGGCACCCACAACTTCTTTGGGCAACCTGTGCCAGGGCCTCACCACCTTCACAGTAAAGAATTTCTTCCTAATAGCTAATCTAAATCTACCCTCTTTCAAATAAAATTATGCCTCATTGTTCCCTATAGCACTCCATTTTTATCATTTTGTGGTACACTCTTAGACAGATGAATCTCAAGGGAAGATTCCTTGTGCTTAGTGGGAAATACCAATAGGCTATGCCAAAAAGCATAACAGTGAATTTAAGACATGGAAAGATCAAGTACTTGTAGATACACTGGAAAAATTGTAGCATACCACACAAGCAGCTTTTGTAATTCCCAAACCTGGTATGTATTTTTCATTCAAAACTAACATGACACAGATGCCAAAACCTACATTGTTTTCTGTGCTGATTTATATTGTGGTTAAAATAGAGAAAGTGCCTACATTTTCATACAAAATATTGAATTCATGTACAAAAACTCATTTCTTTTTGTCTTTTCAGTTAGCGAAAAGTGAGGTCTTTTGAGACATTTTAAGATTGTAATCCAGCCACCTTTAAGTCTGGCAATAAGTGGCATTCAGCTGTCTTAGTTGAGAGAACTGAAAAGACCTAAAAAATTAAGGATGAAGATTCACTGGCAGAAGCTGGGGCATTATCATAGGCAAACTTTGAAGTCCAGGACTGTCTTTCTGTTTTCTTTCAAAATACTAACATTTAAATAATTTTCTATTGTTAAGAAAATTTAGTTTAACCATCAGTTTTTAGTTGATTTAACTCTCAATCCTGGCACTTTTTCTAACATGCATCTGCTTGAATTGCACTAAAATCAGATCCATCTGAACTTTAACAAAAGTATTCTAAATCTTACTGAGTTAAGCAAGAAGCTCTTCTATTTCATGACAGTGTATAAGGAAGGACAGATAAGAGGAAAATGTTTCATCTCATTCACGTTTAATTCAGATTCTTTTAATAGTAACAGGGAAGATCAGGTTCCCTTGGACCATTACAGAAATAATAGTGAAATAAATTCTTTTCATTTAGAATTAGTTATTATTAAGATAATGATTGTTCAAGAAAGTCACAGTGCTGTCAGGTACCACATTAAAACAAGACAAGCCACTCTTTTGAGAAGTAAGCTGTTCATTTGTTCTTTGAAAGCTCCTGCTCTATCTCTATTAGAGAGTTTAATTCCTTGATCATGAACTTCAGGTAAGATTTGAACTGGTAGCAACTTTACAAATCGCTGTAGAAAATAATATACACAGAGGTGATATAATAAATGACACTGCAGACAGTAAAAGTGGTGGAGTCTGGCAATAGTTCCACATAGCAGGAGCGAATATAATTACAAAATGTCATATAGGCAGATAAGAAATGGTCAGACAGAGGTGTGAAACAAACTGTGTATACAGCAGTTATATTAATACATCAAGTTGAAAACTGTTGCAAAATTCAAGAATGTACTCTTTGAAAGGGTTGAAAGGGTTCTGCAGTGGTCACCTAGTCCAACTGCCTGAACCACTTCAGGGCTGATAAAAGTTACAGCTGGTAATTCAGGGCATTGTCCAAATGCCTTTGAACACTGACAGACTGGGAGCATTGACCACCCCTCTAGGAATCCTCTTCTGTTTTCAGTGAAACTGCTTTGTTTGCCAGCATCTGTATTTGTCAGTGCCAGCAGATTGCCATGACTTCAGTTCTCCTTGATGCATTTCATCAACATCCCAATTAATTCATTATACACATATGCCATTAATAAACAGTCTAGAAATAAATTAGTACATGCAGGATGTGTAACTAAGAGGAAGAATTTTAAAAAGCAACAAATATCTGTTTTGATATTTGACTGAAATCCTCAAACCTCACACATCATTAAATGTCTCTTCTCTGGTCACATTGTAGCATTGAGTACCTTGAAATTTGGCAAACCTGAAGGGACCCTGGGAAAGTGGTCCTGGGGCTTTGTAGGGTACATTCAACTCTCTGAGCTTTCTGCTTCAGTGTACAGCCAAGGCAGGGTCAGCTTACATCCCAGTTTTGCTCTAAAATATCTGTTTTATAATATTTAGAAGTAATAACATGCCCCTTTTCTGTATAAAGACAATAGAACTAAGAGGAGGTCATATCTTGTAATACCATGGTTTCTAAATGTGGCTGTATGATAAAGGAGTTTAATTTGGGAAGAAAAAAAAAAAAAAAAACAAAACAAAAAGCCAGTATCATTTCCAGAGGTGATGCTAATGAATGAATTATTTTGCAATACTTCTCCGGGGCTGTCCAGAATTCAATCAGTTCTCTGTTCTGCTGATATGGTAAGGGCATTCAACTCTCTTCAAACTCAACAGCCAAAAAAGGCACTAAGGGCTTGATCTTGCAAAAGCTAAGTTATAAAATTATGCATGTTTTTGGAATCCCAGGAATGTGCAAATATTTAGAATTTGTTCTTCTAGGATTACATATTTTAACCCAATTAAATCTGACTGTGCCAGATGCAGTAGCTGAAATTATAGATTTGGAACCGTTATTTGGAGAATGTTCCAAAGTAGATGTAAATCAAGCACCATGATTATTTTTAAATGAACCAAGAAGAAATTTGGTTTTTCTAACAAAAGTTTTTCAATACCACAAATTCTTGTATGTTTGCATGTGTGCTAGCTAAGGTCTGGATTACATCTACTTTGCAAAATAAGGCACCCAGGAAGGACCCAAAAGTGTGAAGAGATTGGGAGGGATCAAATGCTGTTTCCCAATTACAGGATAAATGAAGAAGGCAGTATAAATTGTACAGCATGTGCAGATGTGCAGCTGAAGTTCATCCAGACCATTAAAAGTCTCTGGAGACTTGAGGCTAAAAACATATTTTGAACAGCTCTACTTCTGCAAGATCTATTGTACTTCTCTAGGCTCTGTACTGGTACCTAACCTGAGCAGATGAATTCACATTCATGAAAGTCAGAAGGCAAGAGTGCATATGTTAAAATAATTTTGGTATTTACTGTTCTTGACAAAACTAGGTCATACTGTCATTGTAGCCAACCACTCTTCTGACAGAACTCTACAGTAAATTCATTCACAGCCAACTGATAGCTTGGACATGGATGGATAGATCAGAATTTCTGAAGGTCCCTTAAGGAAACCAAGGGTGTATGGTTTTAATTTCCAGCTAATAATCCTATGAAATAGTCTTTATGGCTGACAGAACTTGTTCTCCAACAGATATGCCCATTGCTATGTGTCTGTGTTTCTCACGAATCTAAAACACTGAAGGTACTGTATCTCCCCACACCTTCTCTGTGGACCTCTTTCTGTATGTGCCCCTAATAATAATAAATGAAATTTAAAAAGAACCAAAACAAACAAACAAGCAACCAATGGAAAAACCCTAACCAAACCAACTAAAAGAAACAAAGAAACTAATACAAAAACAACAGAAACAAAACGATTGAAAACAAATAAAACAAACTAAAAAAAAGAGAAAAACCAAACCAAAACAACAAAAAAAACCCCAAACAAACAACAAACAAAAAAGAATCAAACAGGAAGGAACAAGCCAATTTCTCCCCTCTCTAAAGCCAGTATTATTACTACAGTGATGCTGAAGATGGAAGATGGAGGTCTTAGGGGCATATGTATCATCAAATGTCTTGGAGTTTTTTCAGCTGGGGAGAAAACAAACAAAATAAAGTGCAGAACCTTTCCCGTTGCACTAAAGTTTGCACAAATGGGAATACTTTGAAGAGAAAACTTCTTTATGAATTTATCTGGCTTTTAGAGAGAATGTTCCTGCTTCTTCCAAACTGTCTGAGGTAGATCATATAGGAAAGACAAATAATGATTGAATTCATATTATGAGTTTTTCGTTAGTTTTAAGAGCAGAAATTGGACAGATCTTGTTACTAACACACTGCATCCAACAACTACTTTAATCTAATCTCTAAGTTATCTATTTGTTCCCAAATGGAAAGAACCTGACATAAATTAACAGGTAAGGCTGTCCAAGAGAACTGTAGAAATTGAGAAGACAGAGGGCAATGACTGACTCCTCTTGATGAAGCTACAACTTGCAAAAAATTATTTTGCTCAGTCACAGAATCCTTGAGGCTCAAAATCATCAGAGCTCCTCAGAGCTCACATCATAGAATATTCATCAAAAGTACTTACAGAGTCACAATTCCAGAAAATGCCTTGGGGTCACCTATACAACACAGACATATGAAGGTAGAAGTTTTCTGAGTACCTAGCCAAAAGTAGATATAGCAGGAAACAGCTGACTCTGATGACTCTACCTGCTAAGTCATGCCTCTTTCTGCAGAGACTCGCATGAACCAGAAAGTCCACAAAGTCTTCAAGTTTTTCATAAAATCCCTGAATGGCTTGCAATCCCCATCCCCCCTGCCATCAGTAGGGTATCTTCAACTAGATCAGGTTGCTCAAAACCTCATCCAACCTGGCCTTGAATGCTCCAAAGGGATAGGACATACACAGCTTCACTGGACAGCCTGTGCCACAGCCTCACCACTCTAATTATGAAAAAAAATGTCAGGTCCATGTCCTTCCTATGTTGGGAACCCCAGAGCTCCTGGTGGGATCTCACCAGAGCAGAGCAGAGGGGCAGAATCCCCTCCCTCCCCTGCGGCCCACCCGGCTCTGGATGCAG
>JAWWMP010000093.1:59625033-59636891 GCA_035047865.1 Dendrocincla tyrannina
AGTATGGGGTGGATGAACAGCAGTAGGGAGGGGAGGGGAGGGGAGGGGAGGGGAGGGGAGGGGAGGCGAGGCGAGGCGAGGCGAGGCGAGGCGAGGCGAGGCGAGGCGAGGCGAGGCGAGGCGAGGCGAGGTGAGGCGAGGCGAGGCGAGGCGAGGCGTCTTTTCTCACCTGAGACCTTGGTTCCCTGGAATGATCCACAGGTTCCGAGGTCAGAATTTTTACCTGCCACATCTAATATGTGAAATGCAGAGTCATAATTAAAAGACATAATTAAAAGGTATTTTATAGCAGCAGACAGGATTGATATTCCACAGTTAACTTTAATTCCAATGTTTCCTGTTTGCTGTTAAGATGACAAATTCAGGTGTTACACTTGTAATGTTATCTTTTTTTTTTACTGCCTAATTTTCTTCTCAGTGCTGCCGTTTTCCATAGGTACTGACTGAAAGCTTCTGCTTCAAAATGCAGAACAACAACAGGCATGGATAGCAACACAATTTGGGATCTGGTGCTGGGGCTGCTTATTCAGAGGTGAATGATCTGTGACACAAGTTGTTCAGACAGGTATGCTAGGCTGGACCGTATCTTCTGGAAGGCTGCTTTGGACTCAGGAAAGAGACTATTCCAGAAGAAGAAGAGATCCTGGGAGACTCTCCTCTCTATCGCATTTTCTTCAAACATTTTTTTTCATTGATACTTAGAAATGTACATAAGAGTTGCACATCAATCATCATATCATTAGATTTAAATTCACTTCATAGTAGTTTTAATTTCAATTAGAAAATTTCCAGACTTCTGCAAACTAAAAAAAACTTTGAAAATTCTGACTAGCGTTTTTGGAAAAGAACTTTTAACCCACTGACCTAAAGTTCTTTGTGATGTATTTGCTGAATACTTATGGCTCTGCCACAGTCCCTCTGCACACTGTTTCTTAAAACAGGGACCAGGGATGCTAAGGACATGTCTCAAACTTGAGAGAGCAGGTTGATGGCAAGAACTTGTTACTATAGGAATGCAGATAGCACAGTTAAGGTTTGATACTAAAGGAATCATTTGACAACAAAGGAAAACCTGGAGTTTCAGTGTTGTTGGGGTCATGTGAAGATTATTTCATTGCTTGGCTGTTCATGGGATGTTTGTGTGTCCTACCCCAAGCCACTGAGGAACCTATCTTGGTGTCTCAAGTCTCTTGCCAAGACCTATAAGTTGACTAAGAAGTTTCTGTGCAGTCATTCTGCACACTGGTCACTCAAGGTTTCTTTGAAATCCTCCAGGCATCACTAGCACACATTACTGACTGTTTAACGTATGCTAATAGTTCACAGATGGAAAATGTTGCCCTGCTTTGAGTGGCTCCCAAATAACTGATAGAATGTCACTGAGCAGCTCAACACACATCCCTCATTGGCCCTGACACCAAGAAGCCTACCACCATGTCAGCAAACTGGGTAGGGCAGATGGATAATCAGCAATTCGTCAAAATATTGGTTCAAAGATGCACAGAAATATGTAGAGAAATATGCAGTTCTGCCCTCAACCATACAGCCACAAGGCTGGAGCCATCCTAGAAGACTGCTGTTCTTACTGGGCTGAGGAAATAACACCTTTTCCTTACATTTATTTGTGGGTTATTTTTTGACTGCTTGGGAGGTGCTCAAATATTGTTTGATGGGAACTGCACAAGCACTGAGGCTGAATGGGGATACGTTTTTCCTGTGGGAGATACATCTTATATACTTCACAGTGGCAGTAATTCGTAGGCAATTTTTACCTTAAACCATAACCACCAAAGCAGCCTTTGTAGCTATTACTTCCCACGAGGTCTCTGGACATGGAAGGCTTTCACAGTTACTTATTTGCATGCCACCAGGGAGAGGAAATTTGCCATGCTGAATTTATCCCATCCATCAGTCTTTGGGCAACCATATGTGCATCTTTTTATCCAGTATTCTAACTACAAATGAGCAACAGGTTGTTTGTTTGGGGTTTTTTTCTCACTGTCCTCATTCTTCTAGAGGCAGTAGAATCTTTTCAAAGCATCAGAAGCTCAGAAATGCAGGAAACTGCTCACACCACAGTCTGGAGTGTGGGTTCAGCTTGAATGAATATTCAATTGCTTCTCCAAAGCTTATCTGGCCTAGCCAAAACCTCTTGAATTTACAAAATTGGGCTGGGCATTTTATGAGAACAGGATATCTTACAAGATTTTCAGTATTTCCTCTGCTAACTAGAAAATACCATGAGATCAATTTGGAAACAAGAATAACTTATTTTGATTAAAAATGGATCATTATGTTTCCAGATCCTAAAAAGATTCAAAGTGAATTGGCTTGTAGAAATCAATGGAAAGAGGAGGAGGATGACTTCTTTTATTTTGCCCTCCTTAATAGAGTTTGCTCTTCTCCAATGGCATTCAAAATAACTCTACCCTTGGCAAATGTGTTTCCCATTTCAAACCCAACTCTGCCCTTGCTCCAACATTGCTTTACTGCTGCAGCACCTTCTCATTGAAATAAATTATTACCAACTTGTAAATTCTAAGCCAGCAATTATTCTCCAAAAGGTCAGGCAGATCAAATGACTTCTACATCAGCTCAAAGCTCCTCCATCAAAAATGAGATGAAAGCACTAGTGTGTCTGATCCTCATTTCAGTCCTACATCCCAGATTTCAAAGGCTACCCTTTGGTTTTGAGGCTGAGCATGGGCAGTCAGATATCTTAAAGGGTTTTTCCTGTAGGGCTGATGGTCTGCCTGCTCTTTTGAACGCATATGGCAGGTCTTTAACATGTGTGCCCATTAGGGTGGCCTGTCTGCTATGTTCACAACTGGCTTTACCTCTGCAGCAGAAACTGAAATGTCATCTCCCAGCAGAGCATAGATGAATCTGTGCTGAGAGACATGGCTGGCAGTGTTTTGCTGAAGAGCAGGCACAGCAGTGACATCACTCCACTTATTACATCTTCACCTGGCACAAACCACCCAGTCTCCTGGGGAACGTTTCACCAAAAAAGGTTACTTGCAGCTCCTCTAAAGTTTCCCAAGAAGAGTCTGTTTTTCTGTTGTTGCCTGTAAGAAGGAACAACCACTCTGGTGACTGCAAACACATGAAATGTAGATGCCAAGTGTGGAGGAGCTCAACCTTGCTGTGACCCATGGGATGGGGCCAGGAAGTCTGCAGTGGCTGCTCATACCTGTTCTATCTTTCTATTCTCAGTTTGCTTTTATCATTTGTTTCTCCTCTGGTAAGTAGTTGATTTTGGTGACTGAGTTGTCCCTTTAATGACCCAGAAGATGGTCAGGTCCTAATGGTCATGTGCTTTGTGCACAGACTGTCACATGTCCCCATCCTGACAGTGGGGGGTGACAAAGGTGACCAGAATGGGGCTGCTTTTGCTCCTGCAGCCGCAAGGGAAAAAAAAGCACATGGATGCACGTGCCTCTCCTAGGAGGCAGTAGCAGCAGTATCAGAGCTTTTTTCACACTCCAAGGAAAGCCAAGTAATTTTAAAGAAGAGAACACAGTGGCTGTGATTAGCTCAGAGAACAGAGATCTGGCCAGACATGGGTTGTATTCACATATCACAGCTAGAGAAGCTGCAGCAGTGCCACCATGAGAAGAAGCAGTCACTGATCCCACAGAACAAGTACAAGCTGCTTCAATACCCAGCTCTGAACTACAGGGGTTTTTTTATAAAACCTGCCAATTTCAAAACTTGCAGAGATTAGAAAATTTGAGAGGGGAACTCTTGCAGCTGCAAACAGATGAGGGAATAAGTTCACTGGCCACTTTAATGGATACAGTGGAGGATAATTATACAACAGCATTGTAGGTGATCTGCAATGCTTCTTCCAGTGATTTAATTTGTACTGCCTGGCTTCCTAAAAAGTAATATGTTGAAACTCACAACATGTTTGCTTTTCTTTTTTTTCTTTTTTTTTTTTCTTTTTCTCTGCTTTTTTTGCCCTTGGGAAAACACTTTGGTGTGGATGGTGTTTGGCATGGTGATTTAAGGCAAACAAGTTGCCCTGGGCTTAATTTCCCAACATATGTAAGTATACCTTTCAGAACATCAAAACTAGCTAGCGATGTACATATACATGTATCTGTATTTCTCTAAGTATATAAACTCTTCTGACAAGAAAATACTTAAAAAGGGAACATCCAATAGGCCAGTCACTTCTGCCAGAGCAAATTTGAGACCAATGAGGTTGACTTAGTTGTTGGATATATAGACTAGAACAATAACATCATATTGATATATTTCCACTTACTGAAAACAGATATTACATCAGCTTCAAATGGAAATTAAAATAGAGATTTAATGACACACTGCTATTCACCAAAGCAGTGTATTTGTGAGGTGGTTACTGGGCTGCTGGAAATGCAAATCAAAATTGACTTTTCTTTAAAAATATTCTCTAATGCTGGAACACCTACTCAAACCAGTTGCTTTTACAGGGAATTTTAAACACATCAAGCTAAATTATGTCGAAGAGACCAGACTTTCTAGTGTTATAAATTTGCAAAAAAATGCAGCAACAGAGAGCCTGGTCTTGGGTTTAAATGGCTTGGTTAACCCCTAATACTTGAAGCTGAAGAGGTTTTAAAGTCATGCAGGTGGTTTATTCAAATTCCTTTCTACTGTCACACCCTGGTGTGGCTCCAGCTGTTAAAGAAATACAACAGTCCCTGTACATGGTGGTGTCATCACAGAGCAAATACTTGCTGACCACAACTGAGCTTTGGGTCAGGTGTGTCTGGCACGGTGGAGTCTCAGTAAAAGATCTGCATTCTTTCCCTTCTGAAAGCTGAGATATGAGTGCTTTAAATAGCTGCTTCTATCCTGCAACTATCCTCTTCAAAGGCATAGAACTACCTCCCTCCAGTGAAAGCTAGGCAGAGAAAAGGCAAAGCTTCTGCAAGATCTCTATAAGAAGGCATTTCCTACAGTCTCCATCTCTATCAGTCCCAGATTTCTTCCAGCAAGGCACAGAGCTGTGAGCTGGGATTGCACAGGGCACCCCAGCAGTAAGCAGAGTTTAGAGGGCATGGGGAGGGCTACCTTAGGGCAGCCAGGATTTCTCCTCAGACAACCTATATTTCTCCTTATTCCTAACTATAGTGAAATAAAAAAATTCTAAGATTACCAGAAAAACTCAAAGAGAGGGCAAGGGAAGAAAAAATTAACCCAGCAGAAGGCTGGACCTGTGTCACACGCACTGCCAGATGTCTGTTCTGTGTCCTCGTCTCCTGCCCACAGTATGGTTCACGTTTCTGCTTCTCCTTGTCAGAAAACCTTGGCAACCAGCTCCTTGACCCGTTGAAGGATCCAGGTAAAATTTCGGGAAATGGCATTTTTTGTGCCCTCAGATGGTACACAAACCTCACGGCTTTTGTGTTTAATGTTTAACTGGGACCTTTTCACTGTGAGCTGATTGTTAGCACGGATTTCACACCCCTGAAAGAATGTTCGAAGCCTACAAAGAAAGACATTGTCTGCTTTGTTTAACAAATGACATTATTTCCCTTCTGCCTAGCAACCCATAACAGGGCCAGAGGATTTGTAACAGGGAGGTAGAGAGTGAGCAGGACAGAGCAGTTCAAACTAGCACATAGATCTCATGCCTTTTCTGCAAATTAGAGCTTAGGCAAGAACTTGTAAAAGGATAAAAAAAGCATTGCTCTCTTAATCCAATAACTTTAAAATAACTCCATAAACTCAGATGCTTACCAATTCATTAGAACTGTAAGAAAATACAGGTTCCAACACTATTTCATAATACTTTTTTTGAAAGACTAATTGTTCTATATTTATTTCCAGGCAGACAGTAAGATCATCACCTTATCATGCCCTAAATTTCCACCAGAAGAACTGATACAATAAAGTTGTAATAATAGTAATGATAGTAGTAGTAATAATGACAACAACAAAGTTACTGTAAACATTAACAGATCCATAATTCTCTGGTGTTTCTCACACTTCTTCATAGTCATCATCTCTTTATGTTTCTGATATGCTGAAACTCAACGCATATGTGTGCTTTGAATCTATTAAATGTATTTTATGCCTTGAAGTGATTAGGCCTGTTTACAGCCAAGTCATATGACTCAGGCATGTAGAGGGTGCAGTAGGAGGAGAAAAAGAGGCTGGTCAGTGATTGAAACTGTCAGCTTGACCAGCACTGACTTGCAGGTTGTGTATATGCAGTAGAGCTGGGCAGGAGAAGGGAGGACGTTGCTGTAACATACATAGACTTGTTTTTCAGTCCAGAATGGCATGAAAAATTGAAAATACACTGGTGAGAGCAGAAAGCATATGAGGAAATAGCAGAAGCTGGATGCTCTGCAAGGGACAGCAAGCCAGATCCAAGGGTGACAACAAGACTGCTAGGGAGGTGACAATCATAACCTCTTGTTTAGGTCCAGGGACAGTAGCCACAACCGCCACAGTCCTTTTCACAAGGCCATATAGCAATAAGACAAGGGGGACTAGCTTTAAACTGAAAGTGGATTTAGACTAGATATTTGGAAGAAGTTCTTTACTCTGAGGGTGAAGCACTGAAGCAGGCTATCCAGAGAAGTTGTGGGTGTCCCATGCCTCAAAGTGTTCAAGGCCAGGTTGGTTGGGGTTTTGAGTAACCTGGTCTAGTGGAAGGTGTCCCTGGTCATGGCATGACGGTTGGAATGAGAAGATCTGTAACTTCCCTTCCAATCCAAACCATTTTCCGACTCTGTGATTGCCAGACAGATCCACAGTGATGAGGCAGAGCTGAGGCCAAGCTAAGAGAGCAAATCAGTGAGTTGGGGTGAGGATGGGCAAGGTCTAAGTCTGGACACTGACATTCCCACAACTCAGCTCAGAATGGCACCAAGGGCCTGAGCTTGACTGGAGCTGACAGAGAAAGCAGAGGAGACTTCAGCCTGGATTCCCACTGCTCTTTCACACAGACTTTTTCCCAGCATTCTGATCCCAAGTTGCCCGTTTGGATCAGGTGAGTTCTGTCCATGAGCCTGGGCAGCCAAATCCCAGGGAGAAGCCTGCAGAGCCCCTGGGTGCTCACACGCGCAGTACACATGACTTGACACCTTTCCAGCTTCTTCCTGGGATGGAAGGAACAGGTAGGTACTGACTATGTTCACATGGATCTCTTTTGGTCATTAGATTTAGAGACCTCAGAAGAATTTATTTAAAACACCCACACGGACATGCCACTTGGCATTCCCAGAGAAGTTACTGCCACCAGATGCTGTGACATATGTGAAACAGCTCAGCTCAAGGGGAGATCAGGCTAGTACTTAGAAGATAAACCCATTGAGGGTTATTAAATACCCAGAAAACACTAACAGCTGAAGAAATTCCCAGTCTGAAGACAGAGGTTAGGAGGATGCTCCAGGGAAGAATCCTATTTGCTTTTCCTGGCTTTACTTTTCACTGTTTATCATAGCCACTGCTGGACACGGGATACTGAGCTGGAGGAGAACTTGGTCTGACCCGGGACAGCTGCTTTGATGAGCACCCTATTCCCACCAAATGATCAATTTTGTCCCTTTTATATTAGGAGTCATTCAGACTCCCTACATAGTTATAAGAGAGAGATCAACCTCAGTGAAAGACATAGCCAAAACTTATCTTACTCGATTCAGAATGTAAAGACCATTCTCTCAGAATCCTGGTGCTGTGTAGGATGAATCTTGGTCAATGTTGTTTCCAATCTTACTGCAAAAATAAGACAATAAAAAATAATTTGCAAAGTACTTATCCCTTTGAGAACTACAGATGAAAGTTTAAATACCTTATTTTCTCAAATAATTGCAAAACTGGACAACTAATTTGACTCCTTCTGTAAATGACATAGTATTGTATAAAACTCCTTAGGGTGCACCTAATGGCATTCTTTACAAGAACAATCTTAGGATTTGTAATTAAATTATCCTTTGTACAGACAAATGTTCTATTTTCTTGCAAAACTAATCTGGTCAGATCAGAATTTTGTTGAAGAGATATTTTCTATGCTATAGACATACATTACATTATCTTCTGTATATGACACATAAGTTCTAAACAGGCATGGCCTTGTGAATGATCACAGAGTCCCTTTTGCTGGTATTGTTTTTTTTATTGCTCTGCCTGAAAAGACAGGTACCTCATTTACCTCTGCCCAAATAAACAAACTTTATTAGGTACAGGCAGAACAAAACCCCAAACAACTAAAAATCTGTCTAAAAGTGGCCAAGCACAGCATGTCCCAGATGGAGCTGTCTGCACCCAGTCAACCAGAAGACATTAGAACGTGTCTACAAAACAGCTGGAGAAAAGTAATAGCACAAGTAGGCACTCACAGCCACATACAGGCAAGGCAACAAAATGAGGGAAAATGCAATTATTAAATGAACAAAGCTTGGCCTAACTTTCATTTAGTTGTAAGCTAAAGCCATTATAGCAATACAGCACAAGATGGCCTTAAATTTCATTTTTTCAAAACCTAGGATGGTTCCATGAGCTTTTGAGCACTACATTAAAATTTGGAACCAAAAATAATCACTGTTTTCAGGTTCTCTTTTAAGATCTTGGATTTAGAACTTAGATTAAGGTCTAGGCAAGTAATGCAACCTCAGGTATTTGATAATTAAGCACTGCATTTAATTTTTTGCCATTGTTAATGCATCTAATATACAGGGATATGTAGTACACACACATGCATAGTAGCAGTGAACTTAATTTTTGTCCCCCACATCACATGGATTCTGTGACTATTTTAACAACAACATTTGGTTTTCCTTATTTCCATTGTTTAATTGGAACAAAAACAACCTGCAGATCCACTAACAAAAAAGCATAAATCTCCCAGTTCAGTAATCTGTCCAGTCGAATTGTGTTTGGGCTCTGGGGCTGTATGAGAACTCAGGCAGTCCAGGAAGTGTTTATAGAGATAAGAGATTTGCAGAGAGAGGAGGGGTGGAGGTTAAAGAGAGTGATTCGTGGGGGATTGTGGTTTTTCTGGGGCTCAGAGGGACAACGAGCATGGTGGGGGACTGCAAAGAGGGCACCACACTGCCTTGGTCCTCTTGGAGGGGCTCTGTCCTGCTCCAGGTACGAGAGGTGGACTGAGAGTCTGAGAAGGCTTGTTCTCATGTGCGTGCCCAAACTGGGGACTCAGAGGCTCGAGGCAGAGCAGTTCACCTGCAGGCAGCCCAGGAATGAGGAGCAGGGACTCAAGGAGTCGTGAGCACCTTTCACATTGCCAGGAAAGCTTGTGATGGGAGAGTTAAAGAAAAGCACAGTGCATTGCGTGGCTTACAAACAAAAGCCAAAGTAAACAAAAAGCAATAACTTAGCCCTCAGAAGTCATCGATTTCCCCTATTCTCACAGAGAGTGCTGCAGCGTCAGAAATCTGTGTGCGCAGCAAGCACCAGGAAATCCTGACTCCCGGGGTCTAAAGCTCAAAGGGAGCATTAGCTGCAGCAGAACAGCACACAGGCAGAAGCACAGCTGGGAATGAGACCTGCGGGAACCTCATGCGGACAGAAAGAACGCAATAAAAATGACAGCAAATGAAAGAGGGCATCAGGCTAATTCCTCTGCTGCTTTCACAGTGGGAAAGTGAGCCACAGCTTCAGAGGGCAATGGGCAAAGAGAAGTGAGAAATAACATGTCAAGGTTCTGAGAGCTCGAATTCTGGGGCATGGATTTTATGAGATTATATGCAGCAGGGAAAAGAGGGGTCTTTCTAAGATGCTAAAATAATAAAGGAAAACTTTATATGTTTGTTAACTAATTAAAGGAGTATGCAGACAAGTTAATTAGCTTGGGAAAGCCTATGGAAGCTGCAGAATCCAATGTAAAAAAGGCACAGGAACACGGTGACAGGGTCTGCCTTCCTACTTGCACACACTGAGCAAGTAATTTAATTTCATGCAAGTAATACAGGAAGTTTCCTTAACCCAGCCAGGGGACACATTGTGATCCTGAAAAGGAAGGTGCTGAAGTAGCACAGAAATTGCATAAATTCCTGATTTCATGGTCCATGCAAAAGTTGTTAAGAACTAGGTAAACAAACTTATTTTCCCAGTAGCATGAATGTAGTGGGAAGTGAAAGGATTAGTTTGATTAAACCTGTGACAGAACAGTTATAAACCATGCTAAGGGCTTAGGCAATGCAGATGGCATGTTTTTTAAAACATCTCTTTTATCAGTGCTGCCTTGGATGTTCAAAGCTGAAAATTTATAAGGACATTTCAGGATATTTGGTTGCAATGCCTGCCTGCAGATATGCAGCTGTCATTGAAGTAAAGCTACCTGACACCTTTCAAGAATGAAGGTTGAAGTTGTAGATTATGTAGATAAACAGAGAGGATGTGGAGATGAAATAAGAGTACCAAAGGGAGTACAGAACCACTAAGAAGTCCTGGCTTCTTGATCTGTGTAACAAAACAGCAGAAATGTAAAAGCAATATTTCCAGGTTTGGACTTGGCAAAACTCAGATACAAGAGGATGTAAAAGTCTATCCATGTATTTGGACCAAGTAGCTATCAAACATAGTCCAGAAGAGATAACTGAGGGTCAATAAGGCTGGAAGAAAAAACTGACAACAGGAAATACACACTTAAAATGCAGGTGCTGTATCTGATTGACCAGGGACATAAATTGACTTGTTACAGACAAAGTCCTTAACTCAATGTACAGCTGCAGACAAGCTGCTTCTTTTGAGCTGATACCAAACATACTATACTTTTAAATTTAAAGAGGGAGGTTTAAAGAGACGGGTTTTCAATGTAAAATGTGCTTTTACAGATGGATCACACTGAGGATGGTGCCAAACTCGTTTCCTGTGGTGCCCAACAACAGGATGAGTTGCAATGGCCATAAACTAAAACACAGGATGTGCCACCTCAACATGAGGAAGAGCTTGTTTCCATGGAGGGTGGGAGAGCACTGGAAGAGGCTGCCCAGGGAGGTCATGGATTCTCCTTCTCTGGAGATATTCAAAACCCACCCAGATGCATTCCTGTATCACCTTGCCTTGGCAGGGGTGTTGCACTAAATGATCTCCAGGGTTTTCTTCTAAACCAAACAATTCTGTGAATTCTGCTTTCCCAGTGCTTTCTCACTATAGTTGGCATCTTTATTTATACACCTCAAATGGAATAGTTAGTCATCCAAGACACCCTCCCAGTGTCCACCAAGGTGATCTCCTGTTCAGTATCTCAGGGCAGAGATCATTGTGCAGTGCATAGAGAGGCTAAAGAGGACTGACAGCAATGCCGCAGCTCTTCTGTGGTGCTCTGAATAAAACCATAGTCTGGCAGCTGAGCCCAGCAGAACAACTCATTGTTTGTGGCTCAAAGAGCCTCCAGCCTGACTATCCAGTCAGCAATGGGCTGCTTCTATCCTATCATCCTGCAAACTGCTGTGTTCATTGGCAACCTTGCCTGTTTATTTAGGTGTGACAGGTTTCAGTTGTTATTTGGATTAAACCAGCCTCATTATGTTCATTCCAAGCACTGCTTGTGTGCTGTTTTGTAGACATCTCCTAGACATGCAGGGCACCAAGGAGATTAATAACATTCATCCCAGTGTTCTCCCAGAGGTCGGTGCGAGAAAGAAATATTGATATTGACCTTGCAGACTTGAGACACAGATAAGAGACATTCAGAATGTGAAGGGACTTAAGTCTTAATGCAACAGAGGGTTGCACTTCACAGGATTTCACACTGGTTTTCTTTTCCAGAGACCTAGTGTTACTCCCTCTAATGTAACACCTCAGGGCAGAACTGCTCTGAGAAGTTGCAGCCTACAAAGGAGGGTGGTTGAGCTCTGCAGAAAAAGCCTACATGCAGTGAGTCTCTTCAGAGT
>JAWWMP010000093.1:59660057-59673747 GCA_035047865.1 Dendrocincla tyrannina
CTGAATAATTTAATAGGCAGTTAAAATTTGCTACTAGATATTCCCCTCAATAAAAAATAACTCTAGCAGTATATTTATTAATGCCTTCCACTACTATCATAAGAATTTTGTAAGCATACACTGTGAGAGGTATATTGATTTAGCTGGACTCTTACAGAACTTTGTCAACAAATTCAAACACAACAGAATGACAGAATCCCAGAATATGCCAAGTTGGAAGGGACCCACAAAGATCACAGAGTCCAACTCCTAGTCCTGGCACAGGACCATCCCCAAGAGTCACACCATGACCCTGAGAGTATCATCTGAACATTTCTTGAACTCAGTCAGTCTTGGTGCTCCCTGGGGCTTGTTCAGTGACCAACTCTTTTGGATGAAGAACCTTTTTCTAACATCGAGCCAAAACATCCCCTGACACAAATTCAGGCCATTCCCTTGGGTCCTGTCACTGATCACCACAGGGCAGAGATCAGTGCCTGCCCCTCCTCTTCTTCTCATGAGGAAGCTATAACTGCAATGAGGTCTCCTCTCAGTCTCCTCTTCTCCAGGCTGAACACCAAGTGCCCTCAGATGTTCCTCATAGAGCTTCCGCTTCAGACCCTCCACCATCCTCGCTGGCTCCTTTGGATACTCTCCAAGAGCTTAGGACCATTCATATATTGCAGTGCCCAAAACTGCATATGATATTCAAGGTGACAATCTTTTTGCTCTTTTTCCTGCCTTCAATCCTACAAAACACAAGAATCACTGTAACTCCACTAAACCAGTGAGCTGACTTTGGCTGGGGCAAAGTTAATTTTCTTAGCAGTGACTGCTATGGGGCTTTGTTTTGGATTTGTGCTGAACACAGTGATGATAATGGAGATGTTTTTGTTGTTGTTGAGCAGGTCTTACACAGAGCCAAGGCTTTTTCTGCCTCTCATGCTGCTGCCCTGATGAGGAACTGGGGGTGCATGGAAGGTTGGGAGGAGGTTGCTGATTGCAGTTAAACCACGACAACCAGTTATCACTCACAAAACAAGTATTTTGAGGCCATACAACAATACCTCCTGACTATAATTCACCCAGAGAGAGGCCTCACCCGAGGCATCCCACTTCCCATCTGCTCCTCATGGTCCACATACATCTACCACAAAAAATGGAGTTTCTCCGTTTTACCATGCCTTGGTTCAATATAATGTCTTCCTGAAACCCCAGGGAAAGGCAATATGCATCATAACTTCTGAGACACATAAGAAGTATAATAAAGTCAGGGGCACTTTCAAGTTGACAGGATTTAAAGTTCAGGGTAGGATATGGACTCTCAGTGGGTCTCAGTTTTTGAAAAATGCTGAAGGGATTCAATCTGCAGACCCTACCTGCAGGGGTAGGAGATAGATTCATCTATTCTATTTCTCTCCATCTTTCCAACTGACAAACTCATAAAACTAAAAAAATATACTGAAATGTACTACAGTTTACCAAGACTGACAAATTATGAATTTTTCCTTCATTTGATTTGTCAAATAGAACAAATTGTAATGCATGCTCTGCCATTTTTCAGTGTTAAATTTTTTTATTCTCTCTTCTCCTCCCAAAACAACAACATAAATTATATGGAAAGAGTGTGTTTATTTTTTTTTAATTACTTCTGGGCTTAGACCAAGTTTCTAAGTGGAAGCAAATTTTTACGTCCAAGTTATAATCTCTGAAAAACAACTTATAATGAGAATGCTGACACAATTTTAAGTGGAGTGACATGAATGGCGCCAATATAATGTAGTCAAAACATGTGGGAAATAAAGTATTTTGTTCCAGAAGGATATGAAATTCCCAACTCAGAATAAAGTATACGTCTGGTATTTACTGGATTCTACCAAACATAACAATTTTGCAAAACATGCAAGGACTTCGGGGAGTATAGGATTCAATCACAATTCAAAACCTCTTCATCTTGGATACACTTGAGACAAAGGGATTCATGAGCCACAGGGGCTAACTTCTTTCCTTCCTCCAGAAAGTCAAATGGGATTTATCTCGAGTGAATCATGGTAATAGATAAAATAGGAGTTCAGCAAAAGATCTGCCTAGCAGTCCAAAAGCCCACAGAAAATCAAAAATGTTATAAACCATCTAAAATGGTGAACTGTGTAGTAACTATGTAGCATGGGAACCATAACAATACAACAAAAAGGAAGAGTAGGGGAGTTTATACGTCCTTTGTGGTCAGCAGAGGTAGTTTCAATGCCGACATGAAGCAGAGCCTGAAATGAGCTATTATCATGGTATTCTTTATTAGTTGTTCAGCACTGACATCTTATTTAGTTCTTCACCAGAGAGCCCTTGTCCTATTGGATTTACAGTTGCAGGCCTCCTGCCATTTGTTCCAGCCAACTCTTAACTCCTCTCAAACTCCTAATGTCAAGATGGATTAAGAGATCTGCCAAGACAAACCAAATGACTGCACAAAAAACCCACATTGAAGCAATGATACAAGGCTTGAAAGAGAGAAAGAGTTAACTGCACTTTTACAAATTACTTACTGTGGGAAATAGAGAAAAAGGAAATGTTTAAAAGTGATGTGAATGGGAAAAGATGGATTAGCAAAACAATGGATTAGACCTCTCTTGAGGACAAGCAAATTGGCACAGAGAACTGCAGACAGCACTTGAGCTTTACCCAGGAAATAGGGAGGAATAGCCATCAAAACCAAAAGGAGCAAGAGGGGATGGAAATAGAATCTTGTACAGGACAGGTAGATATTGTGCCTCCCAGGCAAAGAAAGCAAAGAGAAATTAGGCAAAACCTAATGACTCACATTTGTCAAAGAGTTGTCCTTCTGCCTTTCCTTCTTCCTGTTCTCAGTGCAGGGCCTCACCCTCTGTGCTGACACAGGCACTCATCTAACGAGAGAGGGATCATCTTCTCAAAAGAAAACTACTTGCTTGTTCCTGTTGAGTTGCATTCTACCAAATTAGTCACTTGAAAAGCAATGGGGAGAGGAATGAGACTGCATCTTGTCTGCATCAGAGAGTCACTAAATTGATTTATCCAACTTTCCCCCTAAATGCAGCCCTAGTTCTTCAGCTTTGCTGAGGGGGTCCATGATGTAAAAGCATTTTTGCCAGCAGGGAGCTGCCTCCCTCACCTCTTTGATGGCTTGAACGCAAGCACAGTTGGATTTCAGGAGTCTTATTATGAAATCCCACTTTATTCTCCACTGGTTTACCAGGCATCCATGTCTTTTTCATGAGGCCTAAGAATGTGGGACATTATTAGAAGAACTGCCCCTAGTATGCTAACAACACAGGTGTCACTGAGCATTTCACAAATATGAAAGCCTGTAGCCTCTTGGTACTACCTGCCAGGTCTGATGTTGTCAGAAATGAACTTCACATCAGTACATTTTAAGCAGGAACGGCCAATTGGTACTCAGCTGTTAATATTTAAAATAATGCTGACATCTAGTGGCTGGCTGCACTCGCATACATCTGCACGGGGCTGAAAGCTGTTTGCATGTGGAGGAAAGAGGCTCCAGCTGGAAGTGTCACGTCTCTCCTAGCTGTGCACTATTCAAACAAGGAAAATGCATCCTAGTTCTGCAAAAATCAGAAGTTAAATTAAAAAAAAAATGGCAGTGGAAAAAATTATTATTCCTCTTTTGTAGATGGAAATTACCATAGGATAAAAGCCAGATGATTAAAAGCTGATGGGGTCAAGACTGCTGCCAACTGGAGCTGAAGAAAACCAAGCAAGAATTCAGACTTTCTCAGAAATATCAGATGTTTGAAAATAGTGAGATTGATGATCTGGATTGAGGTATATGCAACTCCCCCTCACTGCCAGCTATGAGTCCTCTGACAGCACATGCCTGCTGGCTAGCTCAGCTCTAGGGCTGCTCCTGGTCTGATCAGGGAGATTTTCTGGGTTGAACTGTCTGAAGTGACCCATATGCAGCAAACACACCCAGAAGAAGCAGCTGGACATCAAGAGACCCAAAGACAGCCAAGAGAAGCCTGAAACATAGCCAGAACAAAGTTAAACAGCATCTTGTCCTGTCTTATCTGAACAGTGAGCATATTGTTGAGAGACCTATAAGCTACAAATCAAAGTTATACAGGGTTGAAGCTCTTTATAAGAAAGTTCTGCAAAGAAAAACTGTATGGATCTCATTTTGGCCCCATATTGCAGCTCTGCTCAATTTCAATGCCAGAAAACTGGGAAAATCTAAGAGATTCATCTCCAATAAATGGTGGTCACTGCCCACGCTTCCCCCCACTCCCCTCACTGCATTTGCTTCCCAATGCTTTAGAAAGAACAGACCCCTTTCTCACACAGAACACTTAAGATTTTCCAGGGTAACTTAAATATCAGGTCCTGTAAAATTGGAAAGTTTTGTATATATCCAAGTGCTGACGAAACTGTGAGACACAGAACAGGTCTGAAATTTTCTCAAAATGCTGGTTGTTAGAAGAGCATGATTCTGCCTCTCACCTGGTACAGGAGTAAAACACATCACCCAGAGATGAGCAGGCCAGCCTTCTTCATGCTTGAAACGCAATTGTGCCATTTTCTATGACATGAGGTGCATATTCATCTGGGAACAAGTTACTGGAGTAGAAATTGGACTCCCACCTGGAGTACTGCACCTAGATCAGAGGCCTCCAACATAAGGTCTTGGACCTGTTAGAATGGTTCAAAGGGACAAAGAGATAATCAGAGAGCTGAAGCATCCCTCCTATGAAGACAGAGACTTGGAGTTGTTCTGTCTGAAGAAAAGGCTGCTCCACGGAGACCTTACAGCACCTTCCAGAATCTAAAAGGGCTACAAGTGAGTAGGATAGGGACTTTCTACAAGGGCATGCAGTGACAGAACACGAGGAAATGGCTTTAATTTGAAAGAGAGCAGATTTAGATGGGATATTAAGAAGAAGTTCTTTACTGTGAGGGTGGTGAGGCGCTGGAACAGTTTTAGCCCAGAGAAGCAATGGATATTCCATCCCCGGCAGCGTTCAAGGTCAGCCTGGATGGGGCTCTGAACAACCTGGTCTAGAGACAGGTGCCCCTGTTCATGGCAGGGGAGCTGGAATTAGGTGATCTTTAAGGTTCCTTTCAACCCAAATCATTCATGATTCTGTGACATAGAATTCGTACAGCTATTATTCCATCATCTTCTCCCCCATCAAGTCCAAAGTTACTGTTGCTGTACTTTGCAACAGTACTTTACCTTCTTTCAGATCAGACTTTGATGTAAGAAGGCTGGTGCCAAGGAGTGCTGGAGGGAACAGCTAACAAAGCAGACAGCAAGATCTCATGGGTGTCATTGCTGCTGCTACCAGTATCCCAGGAAGCGTGCAGACTGATTGAAAGGGAGTGGAAGATAATTTACGGAGAATCACAAGAAGTAGGACCATACCAAAACTACTGATCCCTCAGGAAAACCTGCATGTAGTAAAGAGGTGAATTCATGCTTCATGACACAAAAGATACTGTATTTCAGTACCAGAAAAACAGATGTGAGTTGAGCCCATCTCATCAGAGGACAAGCCAAGAAGTACAGATGCAGCAATCCAAGTCATCCACCTTCACCAATTTTGCAAATTTTCATGTATCTAAGAGCAGTAAATGTTCAGTGTTGTATGAAATAGCAAAGTCCTGAAGCAATAGAGGCACTATGCGGCCCATGTGATCTGAGCCGGTTTTCATCTCATTGCTCTGGCAACTTTCCTACAGGCTGAAACAAAATTCTTAGCCACAGTAAACATGTTATTTTAAATATCTGGAACAACGAACATGGTCTTCATATATTGCTCAAAATAGTCATACTAAGACAAAAAAACGCCACAATATACCTACAAAATATTGGCCAATTAAATCATCACAAGGAATTGACACAAGAATGCTTTTCCTGAGAGCTAAAGACAACTTTTCCCTAGGATCCCCAGTCCCATCCTTGACACAGTAAGAGGGTATTATTTAAGGCAATGATTTTAATTTCAACTCTCATTACTTTGAGAACAATGACTCAAATCCCTGACCCACAAAATTCCAAGTATTTACTGAAGATTCAAGCGTCAAGAAATGGAGGAAAGCACTTGTCCTACAGATGTTTTATTTCTGAGTGCTGTAAGTGCCTCAGCACTGCTGGCAGCCAGCAGCACAGAGAACTCAGATTCATTCACAACTATTTACCATTATTACCCAGTACTCCCTCTGAGGTCACTTTAACATTTTCAGAACAGAGTTCTGCATAAAACATGGAGGAGGCTGACCTCTAAAAGACCAGGAAAGTATCTGGAATGCTTAGAAACACTTTCAGAGTGAAGGATTCCAACAGAATAATGCAGTCTTATTATAGGCCATACACATGTACATGTCCAGTTCTTCTGATGACCTTTTCTACTCTACAACACCCAAGAAATCCAAGCACATGCATTGAGACTTAGCTGTCACTGGGAATTTCCTAAGAGAAGCCATTGTCAAGGTGTTAACCAAAAGGACTTTAATAATGACTAAATTATTATCAAATAGTAGGTAATAGATGATTGAATATAAATTAAATGGTAACCAATTGGTGATTAAGTAATCACTGATTTAGTAATTGAGACAGGTGTCAAACTCTATAATTATTTAACACGCTTGTAATAAGTTACAGCTGGATATATATAAAGGTCACTAGCACACAATATACTTTTAGGCTGAAAGCAAAACACTCCTTACCTTGCTGAAGAGATCAGACACTGGTAAAGGGTCTCTGAGTCCTGAGGAGTGATGTGGAGAAGTGTCCCTGCTCACAGGGAGATCAGCAGCAGAGCTCAGGGAGCTCGGGGAGGCTACGGGTACGGGGAAGAGAAAGCGAAGGACTTGCTGTCAAGCCCCGCCTTGGCGTCTGTGCACGTGTGAGGCTGTGGCAGCTTTAGCTTTGTCTAGTCCCAGCTGGGGCTGCTGCTCTTATCTCCTGATCAGACATGGCCCAGGTGCCTCAGTCCCAGAGAAGATGCTGCCTCACATGGCTCTCACAGAGGGCATGGCTGGGCCGGGATTAGCCCGGCCGGCTCATCGGCAATGCCTGAGTCAAAGCTCTGCTCACACCACCGGAGAGCAGGCATCCACATGGAACCATCAGCAAACTTACCAGTACACACATATTTTCCACACTAACCTAAACCTGTTACTTCAGTATTGCTGCCAGCACAGAACTTATGTTTAGTAGCCGCCCTTTACATAGATATTTGGCTATTGGTTAGAGAAAATTTAAGTTATTAAAAAGTCATTATCGAGGTTTAACCAGAAAAAAAAAAAACACCTCACTTCTCTGAAATACTATATACACTGCTGAAAATTTGCCAACACTCTTTTGTCAGTCTTTTATAGGAAGGTTTTAAATTCAGATCTAGTATACTTTTAATGCGAAAGGCAGTGATTTATTTTCTTCCATTTTTTTACATTTTCCATACATACTGCATTCAAAAGATCCATAATGAAAAACAGATCTGTTTGGAAACTGAACAGTATTACCCTTCCTTGCACAAGGACTCCCATCCTCAATGCTGTACTAATAAATCATGTCTCTGGAAGTACACTAGCAATGATTCAAGCTGAAACATATCCAAATGCAAAATAAACCTGAAAATTTTCATATATATATATGTATCAATTGCAAAATTATAAATTTGACTAAGTGATAATGTCAACCTCTTGAAGACAAAACTGCACAAAAAAGAAGGATTAATAAAACTAAATATACATCCAAATTAGAATTCAGTAGAATATACCAAAAACCCCTAAAAGAAGTCCACTGTACCCTTCATTAATGCAGCAGAATAATAAGGCTTTGAGACAATACTGACCTAAAGCAGATCAAAGTCTTTGCCCAGAACACCCAACACCCTCTCTGTCCATGTGAGAAGAAAACTTCCATGTGAGAAGTAAACAGGTCCCTTCCTTGGGCAAAGGATGCGACCTTCACATGTGGAAAACTTCGAAGTCCTCACAAAGCTTCACTGGAATTTACCTATCCAGTTAAAATTACTGTTTCAAAGTGTCAAAAGCACAAAATCAAGTTAAAAACTACATACTGGTATACACTGAATTAGGTTTAAAAATGTGATGCTAAAAATAGTGTTTGTCCATGAAGATTTCTTTCAAAACATCTTTTTTCTGAAAATATTTATAAAAAGGGGCATGTCTGATGAACTTGTGTTTGAACAAAAGCAGTTCCAAATTTAAGTGGAGCGTTTTTTATCAGTTTTGGGTTTAGCTTTTGCCTTCAAAATGAGAAAATACTGGTTCTTGAACATGTCCTGAAAAAGTTTGGAAAAATGACTGTTTATTTGGCAGTGGATTCCCCTCTCCTCACCTTTTCACACAGAATTACCATAAGCTTGCAATTTCATAGTACTGAGAGACACCTCCTTTTTCAGTAATTGCTCAGATTACAAAGCAAACAGTCTCAGCCAGATAACAAGCTAGTAATCCAGCAAAATCTAGTAAAAAATGCATCCAAAACTGACCTCTGCAAGTTTATTTTCAAACTCTGAAACTGGCACATCGCAATAAGCAGTTGCAATGCTACTTAACCATTAAAAGAAAAATAAAATTCTGTTTCCTGCAAAAAAGTTCCACAAAATTAAAATACCAAGGCAAGAACAAATTTACAGAAGTGGAGCGATATAGCCAGATAACTTCTTTACCAAAAAGTTTCCCCAAAACACAAAGGGTTTCTTTACAAACATTTTAACAGATCAGCCACAAATATTCTCCACTCAACAAATTGTTTTGATAGATGAAAGACACATTACTATTAAATAGTAATGTAATAGATGCTGTGTGAAAGCGTGACAATCGCCTTCCCAAGAGTTTCACAGAAATGACTCAATCAGGGTTACTAATTCTCCTACTGAAAGGGGACTATATCACATACAGTGACAAATCTCCAAAGAAAATAAAAATTGGGCTGTATATAGAAACAGGCACACTAATACTGTTTGGGGGCGTTTTTGGACAGGAGGGCAGGTTTTACATCATCATAGATGATATTCATGTACTACAGGGCACTTTAGGAACTTTTCAGGCTACCCACTCAACTGAGTTTTTTTCCATTAACCAAACCATTGCAATTACAAATACCCTTGCCTATGGTAAACTGATGCCAATACACGTGACAGCTCTGCTCATTTTTACCCCAGGAACTGTCTCACAGGGAGGGGTGTTCTCCAAGTTGTTAATAATTACTTCAGGGGGGAAAGTGTTTGTTCACTACTTTCACTGCAGACAATCCAAGCTAGCATGAAGAAAATTACTTATTTTAGGAAGTAAGCATGTCAGCAAGAGTAATCCAACTATTTTAAGTACACTATATCACAATGCTAAAATACATAGGATCATTAAGTGCCCTGTATGAGCAACAGCAGCTCTATCTGCCATCTACCATTAGTAACCAATCTTTAAGATGTTCCTAGTCTTGTGGTAGCCTGAGTTTAGCTGGAGATGCTTGTGTTCTAAGAGACGGATGGATGCTTCGAGTGAGAATACAAATAATAGAGGAAATACAGAGGGAGCTGCAGATCTCAGTAAGAGATGAGCAGAGGTACATAAAGCAGAGGAAACAGCAGAGCCATTTCACATTGAGACAGCTAGAAGCAACCTTCAAAGGTTACATAAAATCAACACCACACACTGCAAAGTTTTATTGCTATATACTAACTTTTAATTTCAAGTTTATTGTTAGGGTCAAGTCAATGCCAAGTTTGTTCTTAACATACCAGTGTCATTCACCTCTACCTCAGATACATTATGATATTTTATATAACAACTTAGGTCTATTCAGTAAGATGAAATGAGCTTTGCTTTCAACAGCCTAAAAATTATTCTGGCACATTAGCCTTTTAGTGAAAGCATAAAGAACTTAAACTCCAAAGTTGTGAAACAGTTCTTCCTAGGGTAACAAAAGAAACAGGGTTATGTAAAGTCTTACCTTTTTTTTACTTCAGCAGTTTTCATCTCATCAACCCCTGCCCAAGTGAAGTGATAACCAACAGCTGCCTACAAGGCATGCCGATCAAGGTGAGATAAAATAATTTCTTATTTGGCTTTTTCAAATACACCTAGAGATTTCCTAGAACAGTACGTTAATTGTACCAGTTTTTGCAGTTCTACAGCAAGCTTCATTCACCTTTAGGACAGAGAGCACACCTCCTTCCAAAGGATAACGCTTTCAAAAACCTGAGTCCTCAACCCAACCTCAGTCCCTATCCCATCTGACATCTGATTAACTACGAGTATATGGAATAACTGAAAACAAAATGGAAGTTCAATGAAAACTGAATTAAGCAGATCTAAAAAAATGGTAACACTTTTGTTAAAGTACAATACCAAGGGAACAGTTGTCAGACTCTCTACTTTTAAATATCCTGCTCACAGAATAGCACAAAGTAAGTGTTCCTGATAAACCACCACTTAGCCAAAGACCATTTTTTTCAGATCCTCAGCAGATGTCACACTTCAACATAACTGGGAGGAGGGGACACACAGGCTTGATTCAGGGAAAACACTGGGAATGCTCTTTCATACACAGTCACCAGATCCAAGTCAAAGAGGAACCATATCAGTAATGGGGTATAGGTAAATGAGGTGTAGGTAGGACACAATGACCCCCCATGAACCCCACATTCCATTTCTTCCCTTTCAGCCACAGCAATTTTTCTTTCTGGGGCTATTAGTTACTAAACTACCCAAAATTACTTGTGGAAAAGTCTCTTAGGTTCAAGGCTGCAATCATTTAATCCACTGCCTACAGATCAATCAGTCTAAGTATGTGAAAAACAAGTATCCTTCCTAAAGAAGCTTATGCTGACACAGCTGATCAATAATAAATGGATGAGAATCTTTCTTCTACCGCATCTGTTGTTACATTCATTGTCAGATCAAAGAGAAACTCCACTGAAAAAAGATAATCAGCCATTCTCCTTCAGAGTCGCAACTTATCAGGCACTTCCCTTCTGTTTGATGTTTCTAAGTGTGTTTATAGCTGCTGCTTCCATGTTACATCACACTCGTTCTTCTAGTCAAGTAAAAAATTTCTATTCCTCTAGGCTACACAAACCAATCCCACACCCGCAAACACAGACCAAGTACATGATTAAGTTTTCAAATTTCCAAATTACAATAGTTGCAATAAACAGCAGGTTCCGTAATATTTCAGTGCAGCTAAACTTCTATTAAAAATAACACTATGTCAACAGAAGTCTTAATTTATTTCCAAGTGTTCAAATTGTTATTACACATACGCCATTTAACTATTTTTTATTTGAACATTAAAGTAATTACAGATGGAGGGCTCATATTTCCAGTGGCCTCTCTGCAGCAGATACCACCAGAGCAAAACATGAAACATTCCACATGACTAACAATATGACATTTGAGTTACCAGAATTACAATCATCAATTTTTATTTTTTTTTTTTTGCTAACAGATCACATAAGTATGTAACTGGGGCATTTCCTTTAACAGAAATATCAAAATTAGTACTGCATTTGTTTATTTTCAATATGAACATCTCCATACACGAGCAACATGGTACATGACAGTTTGATTATCACACATACAGTACTTTGGCAGCTCTAACTGTAACGTATTTTTCCCCCTAAGCTCCACAGTAGGTTTAATTTGTAAAACATATTGCTGATATGCCCTGCATAAACACCAAGAATAAAACACATCTTTCTTTTGTCACTTCAATGGGAAAGGGAGCAATGCTTTTATCTCATATTACACAGCCTTGTCATACATGCACAATTTTCTTCCATGAACACACCTACATGTATCCTAACTAGTATTTTATCTCCAGGAAAATAACCTTTATTGGAAAAAGATCAGAATCTTCTTCTCAAAATAGGAAGACTACAGCCATGAATGATTACATGACAAATCACTACAGTTCATTTCAAAATACCAAATGTGTCAAATTTTTATCAAGGTTACTTGTATATTATTCTCTTACAAGCACATCAGTCACCTGATCAACTCAACCCATTTTGAGTTCATTTGTGAAACTGACTGGTTTATTCAGATACCTACTAATAACTAATAGTTCATGGTTAACAAATACTAATTTGTTTGAACACCTCTACCATCAATTTCCACATAAGAACTAATCACTGTAATTAACTTTTTCACTTCACTCTCCCCAAATGAATGCTTTTAATTTTCCACTTTCCTGAACAGTTATATTGTACTCTGATACACAACTGCCACCCAATGACCTACTATCACAGTAATCTAAGTGAGGATAATGTTCACTCTAATAAAATCATGCACTTTAAAGTAGCTACATGAAAGTTTTGAAGTAAAATGGATGAAACCTGGTCACAAAATTTCAGATCAAATGATATATACATACTGCTATAACAAATACCTAGAACTTATCTATAGTGACCTGAAGCAATTTATTTCATTCACTCACTTGAATTATTTTAGCAGCTAGTTTATATTTATTCTATTTGGTCCAAATAGCCCTACATGATGTTAACAGTCATTCAGAACAGAATGTTGTGCCCAAAACCATATCTGCTACCACAAACATCTCTTCACTTTTTATTCACCCTCAAGCAGTTCTTAAAAATTTAATATTTCCTGAGCTATAAAAAACCAGATGTTAATTTTATTTGTAGTATGTCAACAATGGGTAAGTTAAAAAGCAGGTGAAAGTATGTGACACAATATTTAAATAATACATAAGTAATTTGATGAAGTCACACTTTCTCACCCTTCAATACCCATTTGCATTGACTTATGAATTCTGCAGCACAGGAACAGCCTGTGTATGGCACTTACAATCATGTCTGCAATAATAACTATATTAAGATGTTCAGTAATTCAAAAAATGTTTATCTATACAAAGTTTAGAAACTACAATTACTTTATCATCAAATGGGAAAATTACAGCCAAACTTATTAATTTGAGCATTCACTACATACTAGATGTTGAAATGTCCATTTCCATAAAGTTGTCTTATATTCTTGCTTCAATTAACTGAATTAAGTGAGCAAATGAACTCTTCTTCAATTCTGCTTCCATTTCTTCCCTGTAGTTATTAAGTGCCAGCCAACTTTGATCTCTCACTGCTAACCTCCACTGTGGTTTGCCACTAACTTCTCCAAGTTCTGTATCGTATTTGTGACTCAGTGTCACCAAGAAGCCCTTTCACTGTGGAGCACCTGGTCTAACAGAGCTTCCACAGGGCAGAGGCTTTTCTTACCAGAACAGTACCAGGACTGACCAGCCAGGTTGGCTGGGTCGTGATCCACCACGTGCCGTGTAAGCTCCCTCTGAGTGCTAAGCACTTTCTGTGCAGAGGTAACACAGCTGTGCACAACTAAGCCACAGAATGCAACCCGAGTTCAGTGCTCTGGGAGGCAGCATGGATGGGGCAGAAACATGACAGACAGACGTTTTGGCTGCAGCAGTTTTAAGCCTGTTTGATTGTTTAACCTGTGCTATAGTCTAATTTAAGCATCATTTTTTATGCAATACTCTCAAATGAACAAGAGTCCTACAAAGACAGGTCAGCTGTTCCTTTTCTATAGAAAACTGGTTAGTACAGGTTCCAGAATGAATTTAATGCAAACCTTGGAAAAGGTACTAACTCGTAACCACATTTGGATCTTTTAAATACTGTCTTACTCTGAGGTATATGTCTATTACTGCAAA
>JAWWMP010000093.1:59734010-59749816 GCA_035047865.1 Dendrocincla tyrannina
TCTCAGTGTCACTTAAATCTCTGGGTTGTATTGGGTCAACTCTCTTCATTCTTGGAGCTGAGTGTTCTTGAAGCATTCCTTTTGCATTGACTGTCTTGAATTACCTCTCCAGGAGTGCAACATGTGCTCCAGATATTAACAGATGTTCAGTCTATGGACTGGACAAAGTTAGTCTGAAACAAGTCTGTGAAACATATATCACATGGAAGAAGACTTAGCTCTGACTGTTCTGTTTCACAGACCAAATCCAGTTGCACTGTGCTCCTTCCTTTTCAGTTTTGGCAGGAAGGGCACTGACATTGTCAGGGCGGTTTCAGCAGTTGGCTTTATTTCAAAGATAAATGTTTAGTAACTCTACTAAGTTTGCAGACAATTTCATTAAATTATTTCGGATAATATTTATTGCTTCTGGATGGAAGTGGAGCAGTTACATCTGTTTTTTAAATACCTAAAGGGGAAAAAAATAGTGCCAGTTTCTGTGCTGCATTTCATGAAAAGTACACTGAACAAAACCCAGTAAGAAGTAAGTGCCCTCTTAATATCACTGTGGTACTGAGTTGCCATAGAATAAATCCTGGCATACTTTTAGAAAAGCATCCTTAGAACTATTGCAATGCACAGCAGGCATGTGAGTGAAGAACAAGGAATATGTAGTTTCTTGATTTTCACATTATGTGTTCTAAGGCATGTCCAGAAGGGAAGAGCGGTAGGGAGCAGTGTGTCAAACCTACCTAAGTCTCAGTTCTCTCCAAAAGTGATTCCTGTTTTGCTCCTGGTGCCTGATGCATTGTCAGTGACATGTATCAGCATTGAAGTGTAGTCAGCAGTTCTTTTGGCCCATGGGAAAACTTGTGGATAAAAACAATGTCAGAATGAAAGTGGTGATTTCTGCCAGTCACAGGTGGAATTTCATAGATTGGAGAAACAGTTTTCTGGATACATACCTTTTCCTAACTTATATACTAGAAACCTGTTACAAACCAAAATGATGCCAGAGCTTTAAAAAAAACCCACTTAAGTAGTTGTAAAAATAGAAAGTATTAGGAGTCTGAGTATTGACATTAGTAGCACTTTGTGTGCGTAAAAATAAAAATTAAATTAGAAAAATTTTGTTGAGTTCCTACAAGTTAGAAGAAACTGTTATTCAAGTTTGATTTTTTCAAACTTGAAATCCAACTTTTTGTGCACATAAACACCATAATTCACATTTTCCTAGGACTGAGTTTTAGACTATGAAGACTGAGGATCCAAAAGAACTAGACTTGAATAAATGCAAAAATGTGATCTCATTTTTTCTTTATTGATGCATTTTTCTTCATACTTGTAAACCACAAAATTACTGTTGCCAAATCCTGAGCAAAACAGTGGGAGTATGGAAATAACATGCTCAAGAATTGAAATTTGTCAGTTAAATGGAGCTAAAATAGAAGGGAATGGGCACCCTTAGTGAAGGATTTGGAAGCACTGCCTGTATTTATTTGCGTACATGAGAATAAGCATTTACACCTGGAAAGGAAAAAAAAAGGTAGCATTTGAACAACTGTAAAGGCAGTGAGGAGGACAGGAACCAAACAAGCGCCTCCAAAAAACCTGCCTAAAACCAAGAGGGACGCATTGTTTAAAAATTAAATTTGCCAAGGAGGTAGGAGTGAAACATCCATTTAATGCTTGGAAAGAAAACTATGGAAAGCTAGTCTTTACTTTTACAAGTAATCTTTTATAGATTTTCCTGGTAAAAAACAGTGTCTTATAAAAGTAAACAATTAAAATAGTCACAGAAAAAACACCAGTGTTTAAAAATACAGCTAATGATTTAAACCATTTTAACTAATATCAAATAGCGTGTAAATTTTAGAAAACATGTTGATTATAGAATAGTTTTTTTACCCTTGTTTGACATCTGAGTTAGTGTTAGACAACAATCAGGAGAAAACTTGCTGTGAACTTCAGTTTTGCCTAACTGAAGAACTATTAACAACTTAAACATTTTGAGAATATTAAATTTTTTATGTTCTAAGTTTCTTTACTCTTGCAGATAAAAATATTTTTTCTGTATCATCCTGTTAATTTCATTAAATATACTGTGTACTGTATTAACATAGCTGACAGAATCAAGTGACCCATGATGTTTCATACTCTAAAAAATGGCTGGACAAGTTTTCTATCTGCATATGTAGGCCACTACTGTATAAATTTCTACAAAATTATTGAACAACTTCTGATGAGAAAAAGCACGTCATAGAATCAGAGAACCTTAAAGGTTGGAAAAGACCTTTATGATCATTAAGTCCAGCTGTTAACCCAGGACCATGACCATATTCACCACTAAACCGTGTCCTGAAGTGCCATATCCACATGTTTCATGAACACTTCCAGGGCAGGTGACTCCACCACCTCCATGGGCAACCTGTCCCAATGCTTTAGAACCCTTTTGGTGAAAAATTTTTTCCTAATATAAGATTTAAACCTTCTCTGCTGCAGCATGATGTCATCCTTGTCTTGTCACTTGTTCCCTGGGAGAAGAGGCCAGTTCCCAACTGGTCACAACCTCCTTTCGGGTAGTTGTAGGGAGGGATAAGATCTTCCCTGAGCCTCCTTTTCTCCAGGCTGAGCCCCCTCCAGCTGCCTCAGCTGCTCCTCATAGAACTTTGGTTTCAGTCCCTTTCCCAGCTCTTTTGCCCTTCTCTGGGCATGCTCCTGTATGTCAGCATCTTTCTTGGAGCGAGTGGCCCAAAACTGATTGGCCCCAAACAGGGGGACAGTCATTGCCTGGTCCTTCTGGCCACACAACTGCTGACACAGACCAGGATGCCAGTGGCTTTCTTGGCCAGCTGGACACACTCTGGCTCGTGTTCAGCCACTGTCAACCAGCACCCCTCAGGTCGTTTTCTACTGGGCCAGTTTCCAGCCACTGTGTCCCAGGCCTGGAGTGCTTCAGGGGGTTGTTGTGACCCAAGGGCAGGACCCAGCACTTCACCTGGTTGCATTTCACACAATGGGCCTCAGCCTGTCAATCCAGTTTCCCCAGATCCCTCTGCAGAGCCTTCTACCTTCCGGCAGATCAACACTCTCCCCCAACTTGGTGTCATCTGTGAACTGACTGATGGTGCACTTGGTCCCCTCATCCACGTCATTGATAAAGATACTAAGCGCGACTGGGCCCAGTACTGAGCTCTAGAAAACACCACTAGAGACCAGTCACCAGTATCATTACTCAGTTAATCTTGCATTTCCTTTTATTCATCTTTTTAAATTGACAGGACTTTTTTTCCGTTTTAACTGAAAGTATTGTGTGATGTGTAGTGTTCTTCAAAATTCCAGGTTCAAAAGTTCTGTATTGAGCAACGGGAGCAGCTTTTTTCTGTCTTAATCCATCTTCTAATTTGGCTGAATCCTCTTATTTTTGGTCTAGGCTATGGAGTTGCTTGTGGAAAAAGCAATTAGCAGTGCTACTGGACCACAGAGTCCTGGAGATGCACTGAGAAGAGTTTTTGAGTGTATATCTTCAGGAATAATCCTTAAAGGCAAGTTGCATTTCATCAGTGTATGTATATTTATGCTTAACTAACATAAAATTTGTAATCCTCATTGAAAACAGGTAAAGATGAGCTACTAATTATTGATTATTGTAGGTGGTCCTGGCCTTCTGGACCCTTGTGAAAAAGATCCTTTTGATACTCTTGCTGTAATGACAGATCAGCAACGAGAGGATATTACTTCAAGTGCACAGGTATAGAAACATATGTGTGAAGTAACTAAATTTGTTGGATGGTTTTTTGTTTAGTTTGGACATGAATTTTTCTTAGAATGTGGTCAGATCTTACCAGTCTTAAACTAGGCATTGAACATGCCACAACAGAGAATGTATAACAGTATTCATTTTTGTACAAAAATTAATGTATTGTTCTGAAGGGTTTGTAGCATTCTGATCTGTATATATATCTGTAAACAGGCTCTCTCTAAAGCAGTATGTTATTAGATTGGAAATTACGTTGACATTTAATATTTTATAACTAAGTCTCTGTAAGTTTAATTTTTAATATAACATCATGCTTGCAGGTTAAGGGGTTACTGCCTCTACATCTTCATTTGAACCTTTTGCTAAAGATTCCTTATGCCTAATGGGACATGTGCCAAGCCTTGCCTGCTTCAGTGCAAGCCCAGCAACTAAAACACATGTACATTACTTTTAAGCTAAAATGATGTGCTTACAGAAGCACCAAATGTGACATAGACATTTTATGTATTGACTTTGTTGCAGGAAAGAAAGAAGGGATAATGAGAGCTAAGGATTATATCATACAGCACTAGTATTCTTCCATAATTGCTTGACAAAGTGCTCAAATTGACCTTTGTTCCTAACATAACATATTAAGAAATAACTTATAAACATAATAAGAAATAACTTTGTTCTTCTCTTTTCTAGTTTGCACTGAGACTCCTTGCATTCCGTCAAATACACAAAGTTTTAGGAATGGATCCGTTGCCACAGATGAATCAACGCTTCAACATCCATAATAATCGTAAAAGAAGAAGGGACAGTGATGGGGTTGATGGATTTGAAGCAGAGGGAAAGAAAGACAAAAAAGATTATGATAACTTTTAAAAATGTTTGTCATCATTTGTAAGATTGAAGGTAATGAAAAAGTCCATTTGTTGCCTTGCTTTACTTCATTCATAATAATGTCTGTTTAAAACATCCAAACCTTGGATCTAATTCCAACTTGGGAAGTAGATTTTGAAGAGGAAAACCTCACTCTACTGTGAGATTCCGAATATTTTAATTGGATGTACTGTATCAGACAAATTATGGATGGAAAGACTTCAAATGGAAACTCTGTTGTGATAGGAAAAAATAACTTCTCATTTTATTTTCTTTGAATGTGTTGCTAACTTTAGTAACTTCTTTTATTTTTGTTTTGTCTTTTTTATTAAGTGCATTGTCTTCCTATCTTGACTGTATTTAATGCAGCATTTGTGCTTCTGTTGCTTTGTGTATTTTGACTTTTTATTTAGAAGTATTTTTGTTTGCCTTTGACACTAGTTGTATGAGTTACTTTGTGTTAGGTAGTAAAATTGTTCCCTTCCCAATTAATATTTTGCAAAAGTTGGTTGGTTTTTTCGTAAACTGAGACTGCAGGATCATGTTTTATTCTAGGTGTGAAGGGGTTACAACACGTAATTGTCCTGCCATTTGAGTGCTCAGAATTAAATGTTTTCGCCAATCTTGTGGCATTTGTCTCCTTAGTGTGATATAACAGTGTAATTAAGACAAATTTGTGTTAATCTAATCGAGTTTGCTGTTAGTTGTGCATTAGCAGTATAAAAGCTAATATATACAGTATGGTCTTGCAACAGTTTTAAAGCGCTGCATAATTGATCAAAGATTTGCATGATGGGTTGTTGTTTTTTTTTATAGAAGGGCTTTTAAAACTATTACCTTAGGTTAAATGCATAGGTCTCTGTATGATTGACTTTGTGACATAGCAAGGCCAAAAAATAACTTTCTGAATTTCTTTTCTCAACAAGCAAAAGTGGGCATTTCCCATTTAGACAAAGTTAGTCATTCTTTTCAGTCGACTTTGTCGGTATGGTATCAATGCCTCTCAGCCCTTAAAATAAATGTTTGTCATATCAGTGCCTGTGAGGTTATTCCTTATATCTGTTCCTGTATAAACTTTGTGATTTTTTCAAGAATTCAAAATTTAAAAGTGAAGTATTACTGAAAAAGTGAAGGTTATCAAAGAAAAAACCCAGAAAATTATTTGCTGTGGCCATAGTGTATGCTTATGTCTCTTTCCAAAATCTAAATATAGCAGTGGTGTAAGTAAAGTTACATCATACTGTTGATGTATGCTCTGGTACACAGGTGTGATTTGTTGTCACAGCACTACAGTGGAATACACAAATAAAAATTAAAATGTATTAAATTACTAAAATGCATTATATACTGGAAACTGAAGTTTCACTTACGCTGTTAAATGTGTATTATGCTTTGTTGCAAATCCATAAAACACAGGTTAACATAGACTAACATTCCAGTAACTACTCTATCAATGGCTGTAGGAGAGTATCACACATGACAAAGATAATTTGTTAATTACCTGGTACCATTTTTTAAGAAAAACCCAACTTTTGTTCCATTTCAAGGTCGAATTTATCTTTGGCCTTTTTAATAAGTCACTCTTGGAGTAAGGGGGATGTTTCTGTTCACAGCATTCACTGTTAAACAGCACAGAGCCTATGGAATAAAAATTCAATATTTTAGAAAAATAGAGGGAGTCTAAAGAAATACACGTAACAATACGTGTTCTTCAAGCACCAGAGTGCAATTTTCTAGGGAGTGATTAGCTTTCTAAATAATTTCCACATCAGAAATACAGAAAAGCAGAAATGCTTTAATGTCACTTAAAAAAATTACACTAGTTCTGTTGTCCATTCTTCATGCATAGCTCCAAGCATATGCTTGTTCTTAGGGGATATCTTGCTGCCATTGTGTCTGGTTAGCCATTACTATTTATTTTGAAAGCTACAGGTGCTATTCGTGTGGCTAGTTCAACTCCATACCAAAGTTTCTTTCCTCATAAAGCAAACTTGTCTATTCAAGAATGTGACCCTAAAATATAGGATTAAAAAGGTCAAAGATGTGTTTTGGATTTTCTGTATCTTTGTTCTACTGGCTTTTAGTTCCTAACCAGTTTCTGGATCTTTTGAAATATTGTATACTTAAAGTGATTCCACATTAAATATGAAGCTGTGACCATGATTTTTGCGCTGTGTGGTGAAGAATGAATTTGCAGTTTCTTTCTGGTTTTCCTGTGAATTTTAACGGATAACTTATGACTGTTGTTAATAAATCTAAGAATGGAAAAACAAGGTTTTAAAAAGTACAGAGCTAGGTTTGACTTTAAATATTACACTTAGGAGGACAAAACTGTGACCAAGTAAGCATTTTAATATCCTGTGTTTTGGCAGTGCTGGCTGTTTAATAATAAGCAGTGTTTGCCATTTTTCCTCAGCAATACTATGTTAAATCTCAGAACCACAGACACCGTAGTCCTTACACACAAAAGCAGAATGTATACAGAAGTATATTCCCCTCCATCCTCACATCCTCCTTCCTCATCCTGAGGAACAGTTCGTGAGAATGTGAGCTCTTCTGTTTTGAAGCTTCAAACTTTGACTTGTCTGCCAAGTTTATAAGTGTGGTTTCACACAGATTCTTACATAAAGGCATTGCTGGAAATTTAAGCCCATTAGACATGTCCATCAACTTCTTGCCCTTTTATGAAATTCTAGACAAATAGGTAAAGAGTCACTGAATGTGATGGGTTCATTTGCAGTTTCTATTTTTAGACCTTTTTCCCTACTCAGAAGTGATTTAACAGTACTTAAAATTGTTCTACACAGAAAATTTCTGAGAATTGGAATCAATTTGAAATATTCCTGCAACAGTTTGTACACATATTTAACGTTCTTGTTACTGGCTGAATATCTGCTGATCATGAGACTGTTAAGCATTCAACACAATGCCAAATTAATTTATTAAACAATTAAGACTTGTTTGGACTACCCAAATGGCTTTGAATATCGTAGCATTAATAATGGAGGGGGGAGTAGACACAATTGGCAATAGTTTTTTCCACATTTATTGTCAGTTTACAAAGTACAGCGATAGATTCAACAAAAACATCTGTTTTCCTTCCGTTTGTTGGATTTTTTTCCAGTGACAGCTGTAAGCCAAAGAGCTTTCTAGCCTAAAAGACTAGTGAGTTAAATTTCTCCTGAGAAATTCTTTTATGGATCTTCTCAGATCTTTTTTTCCTTCAGTGTCTTATTTCTCAGGCTTTTAAAAATTAAACAGATGGGTCTTTTTGGGAAGGAAAAAAATCCAAGTAGTGTTGTCTATAGACTTACAATAATGATTTTGATTTAAATCCAAATAAAAATAAGGCTTCATTCAGTAACTATCTGATAATTACTATTCTCCCATGTTATTCCACCCTTCTCATTTGGATTATGAAAATCTGAGAGAAGTTTGCTGGTTTTTATTGAACTGCTTTCTGATTGTTTACACTTTACATTTTGAGAAATGCTGCCCTGACAGGTGTAAAGTTCCTTCCAGGGTGAAGGTCACTCTTTTTCATGAATATGTGACTGGCAGCTCTTGTGCACAGAGCACTTTCCCATATAATGTGACCCTTACATACCTTTTAGCAGGGGTCATCATTAAAAAATCATCTTCTTTAATACATGTGTTATCTTCAACTATTTTGCAAAGCCATGGCTGTTAGTATTTATTTATTGCAGGGTAGTTTGAAGCCTGTCATCTCTTAGAGGCTCAGACTCTAGCTTAAGTACTTTCCCATAACTCTGCATTAGTCCTACTTGAGGCTGATATCCTGAAGTGAAAGAAACATGGAATGGCATCCTGTACTTAAAAATCTAAGATTGCAGAATGGAGTAGCTGACCAAGAGAAAATAAATTACTTTTTCTACAGTAAAAGATTACTTTTAACATTAAAAAGGAGACAAAACCCCTCTTATTTCTACAAGAGAATCACAAACCTTGCTCCTTACATAAGCTCTTTCTGCATGTTAATCGTGTTTGTATTAATAGTATGCATATATGATCAGGAAGTTCTGTCCAGAATATGTAAGACAACCTTGTCACAGACTTCACTTACAGCACTCATTTAAATTTGCCAGTAATTTTCTGGTTTTGTAAGTTAATGAACAATATGGGAGTGATGAAGGTGCCTGAATACAGGAGTTTACTGTCATGTTTTACAGGCTCTTAGGAGTGCTCCAAAAGGAGGTGGGTTTCTCAGGGGTTCAGGCCCAGAGCTGCCAGTCCCACATGGATGCTTGGATGGTTTAGGATATCAAGAATGTCATGGCTTAGGTAACTCCCATGTATTTACACACATGAGAGAAAAGTGTGGTACATTAAGAATTGAAGCCAGAGCAGTCCAGATTGTTGCCAACACAGTCATGTGAAACTGCAGCTTTAGGAAGGCGGGTTAATCACGAAGGAAGTGCTGTGGTATCAGCAACAGTGTGCTTGTCACAGGAAAGTGTGGTAATTAAATGCCATCCCAATGCAAAGGGAATAAAATGGAATACAAGAGAACAGACTCCTTCAGTTGTAAGGGACCTGCACTCCCAGTCCAGTCCAGCTGCCTGACCACTGCAGGGCGCACCAAACTGTTATGTTAAGGATGTTGTTAAGGGCAGTGTCCAAATACCTGGAAATACTGACAGGCTGAGAACATCAACTACATGTCTGGGAAGTCTGTTCCAGTATTTGGCCACCCTCTCAGGAAAGAAATGCTTTCTAATGTCCAGTCTAAAGCTCTCCGGGTGCAGCTGTGAACCATTCCCATGAGTCCCATCCCGGGATACCAGGGAGAAGAGCTCAGCACCTCCCTCTGCCCTTACCCTCCTCAGAAAGTTGCAGAGGGAAATGGCACCTTCTCTTCTCCAAACTGGACAAACCCAAAGTCCTCAGCTGCTCCTCGCAGGACATTGCTTCCAGCCTTCCCACCAGCTTTGTTTCCCTCCTCAGGACACGTGCAAGACCTTCACATCCAGCTCCACCTGCAGGGCTCAGCACTGCCGACGGTGAGGCTGCACAAGGCTGAGTGCAGCAGGGTCATCCCCGTTCTGGGCCGGCTGGTTATGCTGTGTTTGATGGATCCAGGGATGAGGTTTTCCCTGTGGGCTGCCCAGGGAGGCTCTGCTGACCCACACTGGGCTCAGTGTCAGCATGGCCCACATCCCTCTCTGCAGGTGTCCAGCCACTCCTCTCCACTTTATACCTGTGCCCAGCATTACTCCATCCCAGAGTCCAGTGTTAAAGTCCATTCTACTAGAAAGGAGGGGAAAAAATCCAAGAAAAATGGTAACAGAAGGACAGAACTAATTAAATGGGTCCAACTGAAGAACTAAGATGAGGAAGGCAGTAGAGAGCTACAGATCAAAGCAAAATTAAAAAAGGAAAAGAAAAAATGATCAAATAGTACAACAACCAACTTCAAAAATAGTGTGGAAGGTTGAAGTGAAAGGCTCTATTTCATGCAGAAAGAAGACCAGTGCATGGTTTGTCACCCATGCAGCAACTGGAGTGCCCGACAAAAACACAGAAGAAAAAAGTTCCAGGTGATTGAGGAAGTTGAGACTGAGTTTAGGCCAGTTGAGCTGAGGCTTTAATAAATGTTACACATTATGTTGCTGCAAGTGAGCTGGGGGAAAAGGTGAAAAGGGAAAGGGAAAGCTGAATAGAGGGGACTGGAATACCGACCTTTCCTACATCCATCCTATTTCACAGAAATTAACATCTAGTGTCCCTGCCTCGCCCCCTTACACGTGAATGTTGAAGACTGTGTGAAGACACTTCTCCAAACACTTGGAAACCTGAGTGAATGCTTCGCAGCCAAAAAAGAAAGTGCAGTTTTATGCTGCAGATCAACAGGGCTGTGTTTGAAGGGTCCCTGGGTGCTCCCAGCAGCAGAGAGCGCTGTGCCCTCAGCAGCAGCTCCCATTGGAGAGGCAGAGTTCATTCTCACCTTTCTGTGACGAGCACGAAAGGAAAGTTCTGCTCCATTTCAGCTTCTACAGTGTTCCTCTCTATTGCTGAAGAATACATTTTTAAAGCATTTTAAAATAAGTTTTTAAAAAATGCAGCAAAGTTGCCATGGCAGCTAAACCAACAATAAAATCTGTTAGTGCATTAGAAGAGAGCAGTGGTTAGAAACACAATCAGGACTATTTAGTTAATAACTTAGAAATAAATACTTTAGTGGGGGCAAAGAAATTAAACAATTCAGAGTAGGCAGAAGAGAGATTCAATTTGTTTGGAGTCACTGGGGGGCTGCAAAGAAGAAATGAGCTATAGAAATTCTGCAAGGTAAGGATGGATTCCCACTGAGGAAGGTGACCTGAGGAAGATGTTATAAAGGAAGACTTGATAAAATGTATGTCAGAAGACAGTCTCTGGCAAACCACTGAGAACAGGAGGAGAGGGGCATTTCAGATGTAATTCCTGTGTAAGGAGGTAGTGCACGGTTTTGCTTTCTTGTATCCATTTCTTAAGTTTCTTGCAGGCTGCTGCCAGGGGTGATTTCAGGGCAATGTAGTCAGGGTAAGAATTCCTTATTTACCATCTCAGTGGTAAATCATAAATCAGGATGCTGGATGCTGGAACTCATGTCCCCAGCATGCTCTCCAGCATATCCAAAGGCATAAGCTGTGCCAATTTACAAGCTGTGTGACCAGTTCAGAGCTCCTGCTACAGGAGTAGCCAGGTCTGAAGTGTTTCCTAAGACACAGTGATGCAGAGTCAGAGAAAACAGATTTGAAAACCAAAGGTTTGGGACAAAGTCCACACAATAAACTTCTACCAACCCTCTGCTGGTTTATGTTATCCCAGAGGAAAAGTCCCTCTACAAAGTCCAGCTACGCATCAGTTAAAAAAAAAAAAAAAAGGAAAAAACTGAAAAATTAAAAAAATTTATTTCCTTGAAAAAATGTTCTGGAAGGTGAGTTCTGGAGTTCTCAAGAAAAATACTACTAAATACCCATCTGACATTCAGACTTGACAAATTCCCATATAGACATCATCATGAATATGTGTTAATTCTAGCACAAATATATCTTAGTTCAGAAAGTTTAGTCAAAAAAACTTTCCATTGGCCTGAAGCTGAAAACCACAGCAATTCCAGAGGAAAATATTCTACCAAATCAAAGACAGTTGCTAACAGGAAATAATATATGGGTTTATGAGATTTCTTTTACAAGAGTTGCTGCTTCTATAAAGTTTGCTACTTCAAAGACCCATTTGTCTTAGCCAAATAAAGGCTTACTTTGCTTAGACAAAGGTCTTTTTGGAGTCAGGGACAAAAATGGGAAGTTAGATCCAGCCTCTAGACTTAAGTTTCTGTTTTACCATTAGTTCCTGCTGAAGAGCACGTAGCTTTCCTGAAGGGGTAAGTTTGTGCCTGTGTCTTAAATTATCAGGGCTGGTATTTTTTAGTTGCAGCAGCTGTATGGGAGGTGGGGATGACTGCATGAGCATTCATTTAGCTGGACAGCTTCTCTCATTACCCAAATCCATGATTAGTGACACAGATGTGCATTTTGCATTAGCACATCAAAGCCAAGAGTGTGTCAAAGGCCTGGTAGGCAAAGTAAAACAAGCACATTTTTTTACTGCAGTGATGCACTAGCTAAAATTTTCACTGCTAAAGGAAAGAACACAGCTACCAGAAGCTGCAAGTCTGTATGTGCCCTTCATAAAGAAAAGAGGTTACTGTATAGGCCTTGTGTTTCTCCCTGTGGATACGCTGGAACCTCCCTGTCCAGTACCCTGTAACTTGGATGCCAGACAGTTCTCAGGAGCTTCTCTTCTCCCAGAGTAGGAGTCCTCATACACAGGAGGAGGAGTCCTGCACAGGAACAGCTATTTAACTAGGTGGGCCAGATTCCTAGCTAGTGATGGATAGCTAGAAATCTTTCCCAAGGACTTTCCAACCACATTGCATTTGGAGCAGTTACTTGGGCAGAAAGATTTGGGGCTGTCCAACAACACCTTGGCAGATTTTTCTGCCACTCAGCTCAAGGATTGGCATCAAATTTACCATCTCAGTGGTAAATCATAATCAGGATTCTGGATGCTGTAACTCATGTCCACAGCACGTTCTCCAGCATATCCAAAGGGATAAGATGTGCGAGTTTAGAAGCTGTGGGAGCCAAATGTTGCTCTTTGCTTTCCTGATATACATTCCGAGACAGAAGAGTCAACTCATATCCTTTGGTCTCAGAAGGACCCCATAGCTATTTATCATATCATATAGCTATTTATCATTCTTGTTTTCCAAGAGCTCACGGTCCTTAGGACTTCCCTTTGGACTGCAGGTTTAGAAGAACCAAGGGTGAGAGGTGATTCCTGATTTAACTTTGCCTCACATCCAGACGTGGGATAGGCTTTCTCCTGAAACAGATGGGCTTTGGCTCACCCTTTGGGTACTGCTAAGGATAGGAAGTGTCCAGCCTGAAGTGATTTGGATTCACAGCCCTTTGGAGAACAAAAAAAAGAGGTTCACCACACAACAAAGAAGACTCTGCCCATGAAAAAGTGATTGTGTTTGTTTTCAAGAGATATAAAAAAAAAGGTGGGGAACTTCCTTAGCTCTTTTGTTATTGTTTATGACACCCATGCTTTCCTGGGTGAGTAGAGTTGTTAGTTACTCACTTCCTCTTCTGCCACTTGTAGCTAATAAAAGAAGGTGATTTTGCTACTAGATGTGAGGTGCTTTGTTTCCTCAATTTTCACAATTGTCATAGCAATACTTTGTTTTCCATCCTCAAGTTTAAAACATGTGATTCCCAGCTCCGTCTTTATGACTAAAGTAAACACTGGTCCAGGGTGTGTTCTCAGTAGTTAATGTCTCTGTCTCATTTCATAATTGTTAATTTGGTCTTGCACTCTTCTGCATGCAGGTTTTGGCACTATATGCCCTATATGCCCCAAACGGGAGATGAACCTTCCTGGTCACTGGTCAGATGTCCCCATGGCCCCTCTCTGTGGCCTCTTGCTATCTAGACTATAACTTGATCAAGATTTCAAATTCTAGTTTGGAAGGCCCTTGTAGAATAAAAACATTCAGTAATTAGGGGATGGACACAAAATTGCAATGGTTTGTAGTGCTGCTTCTGAAGGAACTATTTTCTGCCTGAGTCATAATGTGGCCATGTGGGACATCCCAGATGGCTTTACTTAAGAAATAAAATGCATCTCTTTAACCACTTGCTGGGAGGAACTGGGCACATGGTGTCCCAGGGCTGAGACATGGGATGGATCAGGAGTCAGAGCCAGAATTTTCAGCTGATGAAAGTTAGGACAGATCTGCTTTCGCTTAACTGGAGGAGATTCACACAAAACCTCATCAAAGAAATTAGGTTCTCACAACAGTGAATAGAAAATTGCTTAAAAAATTGAGACATGCAATAGTCAGTAGAGAAAGATCACTGCAACAAAGATGAGTTATGAAGAGTTTGTATAAGATGCCATTACACGAGCTCTGACCATGTACTTCGTAAACAAGAACTGAAATCATTATATTCTACAGCTTTGGTATTACCTCTGAGGTGACAGACAGTAATGTGAACTAAGTTTGGAAACCAAGTCCCAAAGAACACAGAAAGTACTGACAGATGAAAACATCAGTGTGAATCCAGTGTTAAAAGCAACATCTTAGATCAGAGCCCTTCTTGTATTTCCTCTTCCTTTTTTAGAATTGTTTTGATTTGCATAAAGCTAACACTCGTGACTTTTCTTAAGAAATTATTTTAACCTGTGTAAAGAAGAGAGAGCTGCTGGCTCTGTGCTTTGCTGACCTTTTCCCAGGGGACATCACAGTATATTTATAATTTATGATTTTTTTCTCTGATAGTTCCCAGTAATCTGACTTCCATCTTCATCTTAAGTCTCCTTTATTTCTTGCGTACTGATTTCAGCCACTTTAATGTGTTTACTATACAAATCCCTAAACTGAGTTACTTTATTGAAGAGTAGAAATAGGGAGTATCAGACCCAGCATGCATGGCAGATCAGGGTAAATCCAACACTTTGGGGAGACCTTCTCCTTTCTGAGTACATGGGAGCATCAGTGATGCTCTGTGAAGTACCAGAGTAACTATACATGTATGACAGAAATACACAGGTTTGTGCACCTGAGTGCAGTTCTGGTAATGCCCAGATAAGTGTGAAAAAAAGGAAAAACCTTTAAATTCTACCCAGGTAGCTTCTCTGGATAGAAGAGGAGGATTGTGAAACCTTGACAAATGGTAACTTTGTGATATTCTCTTCCCAGCTGCTAATTCAAAATCTTTACATGTGTCACCATAGGAGGTGAATTTACTAAAAGCAGTGCCCACACCTGAATGCAGATGTGATGGGAGGTCAAAGGGGAGCACAGCTGCAGAGTCCTGCCAGTGACTTAGCACTCTGGAATGGAAGTTCTGCACACCTGTGACTTTGCAGGTCTACAGCAGGGCAAAGACTCCCTCTATTTTCTTCAAAAAGAGGAAATAGGGAGTAGAAATTCAGTAGATCATGTAGGTTTGCTAAACACCCCAGAATGGCTTTAAAAATTCATTGTACCTATCCAACCTATAACAAAGCACCCACAACTCATAGTGACCTGCACCCCCTGTGCTTCCAAGCACCCTTCAGACTCCCCAAGGCACTGAGATTTACAAAGCCCCAGGCTCAGAAAAGCTGGAATGTGACACAAAGCTGTGTTCAGGGATCTTCACCAACCACACTCCAGACGCTGCCTTATCCAGGCTACTCCCTCCCCATAGACAAGGCAGTGCTGACAAGGAGGACTGCCATGAAGAAAAATAGGAAATACAACTTGTAGTTAAGAGGATCCCCAAGTGAAAATTGATGGAAAAGCTGCAAACAGCTCCTTTGTGTCTCCCCTCCATCAGCTGTTCCCACCAAGCCTGGGCACAGCTGAGAATTCAGCCCAAAGAATTACTCAAATTAATGGCATGTACATTTTTGAAACAAAGCCATCTCTGTTCAGGGGAAAAGCAGAGCTGGTCTCTGAGTTTCCCTCCTTTAGAGCTTTAAAGGTAAATACTGTGATTATATTATTAGAAAGAATGCAAGGTCTCAGGATAAAATGGGGGCAGTAAAATGCCATATGTTCTTCATCCACCACAAACTTGAACTTGACTCTTAAAAATTTTCTACACATAACTGTCACTGACAGACATGTAAAACTGAACAAAATTAA
>JAWWMP010000093.1:59774123-59789194 GCA_035047865.1 Dendrocincla tyrannina
TAGGTCTAGTAACCTGTGTTTCTGATGTGGATTCCTGTAGTTCTCACTTAAAACAGGTTTCTGTGCTACAACATACAGGAAACAAAGCACTCTGTCCTGCCTGGAAAAGTGCCCACAAGGCTTCACTTCTGAAATACGAGCTAGAGCAACTTTTCCCAGGTCTTAATAAAAGGCCAGCATGACAGCAGATATATTTACTTAACCTGATGTTCATCTGAGCTCTGGAACCTGAATGAGAGGGGATGTTCTGGGTCCAAACCAAAGCTTCATCTGGTCTGGTATTTTTTCCTCTCCTTCAAAGTTAAAAATTAGCAGATACATAGGGAAGTGCAAGGCATATTGTCTTGTTTGAGTCCAGATTTCTTTTACTCGTGTTTCATTAGCAGACCTGGCAGCTCTTTTACCAACCAACATACATTCTGATACAGTCAAGAAATTATAAGCGTCTGCTGGGAGGTTTGGGTGTTTCTGTCCACTACTTCTTTCTGGATTCACCTTTGATAGCCTGTTAGTAAAGTGACTTTGGTGTGTCTAGTGAAGACAATACTAAAAAAGCAGTAATAAAACAAGGAGTGCTTGTAATATGTGTAACTGCACAAATAGGCACGAATATAATTTTATTGGTGTAATGGTTAAAAGCATCAACTCTTCTTACAAGCTTGTAGGCAAGCTTCCAGACAGCACTTAAAAACGGTTGGAGGGCAGTAGCTTTCTGGGGTGTCTGTCTTCTGGTGTTACAGCTCATTCCCAAACCATGCCTGTTAACTTTGTCTTCAGTGATAACAGTCGATGCATTATTTGACATGTGAAGCAGAAGGCTTTAATTTCTTGATGATTTGCTTTAGAATCTATAAGACAATTAGCAAACCTCCCTATGAACTCCTGAAGATGGATGACTTGTCAAGCAGCCTTCCATCTCTGCAAGATATCCAGACTGCATATACAAGATTTAAACAGCTGTTTTTGATAGGTAAGTCAAATTTTAAAGCAAAGCATAACAAGGTTGTGCCATGTCTCATGAATGCAGCAGTTTTTTGATGAGTGTCTTGCTTTTGAGGGTAGTTGAAGAAGATTTCAAAACATGTAACTGAAGACTATGCTTATGTCTAGCACATTATTGAAGGTTTGTAGTTTTTAGCTAAGCTGTATCTGAAAATTACTTTTAAAGAGAGTGTCTGTTACTTGGAATACTCTAACTGGAATGAAGTTCATGGAAGAGATTTTTGTCAAGGTTCTGTGGCCTGTTGAAACTGAATGTTAAGTGTCAACCTCTTAGCCCTTGTGCTGTGTTAAGAGTTGAGTCTAAGTGCTAATTAATTTTTGCCCTAGGTTTTGTTGCACATTAGACACATCTCAAAACATACAATGATGCTTAAATTCTGTCCACTTGAAAGGAGTAAAATTGGAGCCATGTGAAAGTATACTCTAAACTTTTAAACTTCTCTTTTCTGAGAGTCTTCAACTATTCTGCTGTCATGAAGCAGTACTTGACCTCACCTCTAGACATGAAAAAAGCTCTACTCCACCTTGCAATATGAGGTATTTGCCAGAGTTTCACTCTGAGTATGTTGTCCAGAATACACTGTCAAATCCACAGTGGATCTTAAGAGCTAAAAATAAACCCTCCTTTTCTTATATCGTCCTATAGCAAAAAGGCCAAAGCTTGAATTTAAGTCACTTAATATCTCTCAGGAAATACGTGCATGCATATTTCAATGACATAACTATATCATTGTCTTACACTGATGCAAAAAGGAATGTGTTAAAACTGCAATCCAGTAAGTGTTTTTGTCTTAAATAAGGTTTGTTAGCAGACTGTACCTCTCAGAATGTAGCACTATACACTGACATTCTCTGAGAAAAACATCCAGGTTACCTTTCACAGAAGTACTAAGGTCTTACAGAATTTATTACCTTTTTGCTTTCTTTTAAAGTCTGAACATGTTAAGTATTGTTTTTGTCCTGTGCATGCCTAGTTAATTTGATTTAGGGTGACTTGACCTGGCAGTATGTACTTGGCAGCCCAGAAAGCCAGTTGTGTCCTGAGCTGTTTCCAAAGCAGTGTGGGTGGCAGGTCGAGGGAGGGGATTCTGCCCCACTGCTTTGCCCTCATCAGACCCCACCAGGAGCACTGCATCCAGCTCTGGGGTCCCAGCACAGGAAGGACACTGACCTGTGGGAGTGAGTCCAGAGCAGGGCCATGGAGGTGCTCAGGTTGCTGGAACATCTCTTGTCTGAGGGCCGGCTGAGAGAGTTGGAGAGGGGAAGGCTCCAGGGAGACTGTATGGCACCTTCCAGTACCTAAAGGGGCTACAGGAAGACTGGAGAGGGACATCTGACAAGGGTATGTAGTTCCAGGACAAGAGGGAAGGTTTAGATGAGGTATTAGGAAAAAATTCTTTACTATGAAGGTGGTGAGACTAGTGAAAACTACATGTCATGTGAACAGGAGCTTTGAAGATGCATTCCCATCCTTTTGTGGAGAACTAGTTTCTCTGGTCAGAAATTGGGGAAAGGAAGATTTTTTTTTTTTTTAATGTTTAGTAAACAGGATGAGGGGCAGAGCCATGGAGGCAGAACAGCTGCTACAGGAACAAAACACACATGCCTGTGTACTTGAGGATCACAGATGAAAGATGCAGAACAGACAGAAGAATATCTGGTCTGGAATTAAATACTGGAAGTATATGGAGAAACCTTAGGAGGTGAACAGTTGTACAGAAATGTGCAGAACTGAAGCTATCCTGGGAAGGGTGGGGAAGAAGGGAAGTGTGGTGTGCATTAGTGGTATCTCAGTAGTAGAACTATCAGATCCTGGGCTTCAAGGTTTGGCTCATGCAGGAAAGGTAATTTATTCTGTTTTTAATTGACTGTATCAACTTGTGAGAGGTTTCCAATTTCTCCTTACTGGCTTTGATAGAAATAACAGTAATGGAGACAGGTTGCATTTTAAAAAAAAACTACAGAAATTCTAGTGAAATTCATAAAAAGTTAGTGACTTTGTACTTGGCCTTCCAGTGTGTTAGCTGCTGCCTTTTTATATATTTAATTCATCCTTAGTTGCCATGAAAACTGTTTAAAATCTGTTTCAGGTAGTCTTATATTCCATACATTTTTGTAACCTATTTCTAAAACCCATTGATGTTTCTGGCTCTGATGGTAATGATTTTCAAAATCCAGCCTCCTTATGTTAAGTTCATCATCTCTGAGTGAACTTTCTTTTTCTTTTTACATTTTGTAAACAGATTCATATTTACCTGGTTTGATTGCTGTGAACCTTCAGCATACTTCTTGTAAAAGTTTATGGTGCTATAAAACTTTACTGGTGTTTGTAGGACTTCACTTCCTCATTTAATTAGAAGGTGTCAGTTTTACATGATTGGGATTTGCTGACTCCTTGGTATTGCTTCTTTTATATTGGTTCATAACTGAAGGGTAATACAATGCGTGGCTGTTAGTTAGCACTGCATATATGTAAACAAACCAATTTTTTGTTTTGGCTCTCTTTGCAGATAACAGTACAGACTTCTGGGCAACTGATGTGAAATGGTTTTCATTACTGGAGAGCACAAACTGGCTGGAGATAATCAGGTTTGCTATATCTTTAGCTTTCTGTGTTTCACATTATTGGTAAATTCGTTTGTAGTGGGTTTTTTACCTGGTTTCTTGAAGTGTAACAACATTTTTTACTGCTAGTAGGAAAAAAAATTAAGACAGACTTACAGTCCCATTTATGTATCTTGCTTCTGCAACTTGAGATAGTGTTTTTACAGTGCAGGTTTGTGTTAAGCCTCCCACATTAAAGGATGTGAGAAGCAGCAGATCATTCAAATGACAGCTCTTCCAGCAAGCCTATTAAAAATACAGACCAAATAATTTCCCTCCTGCACTGTCACCTTCTTTCCAAACTCAAGAATCCTGTTTGTTTCTTGCATGAAACCTGTTCCATGTCTCTGACTAGCTTTGCCATTCTTTGTACTCTCTACTTCTGCAATATCCTTTAGGACAGGATGAGCTGCAGTGTTCAAGATGTTAGCCCACTAAAGGTTTATAAAGTGACAGTTGTTCTCAGTTTTGTCCCCTTCCTGTCCTGATTGTTCTTCAAGTTCTCTTTTCTTCTCTCAACAGTCCACAGTGAGTAAGTGTTGGAATGGTGTTGGCTAACTTAAGGCTTGTTATAGTGGAATGTTGAGTTTTATTTGTTTTCAGTGTTGCTTTGTGCTTAGTTCTCGTCTGTCAGTTTATTCTGGGCCCAGCTCGTTACCATGAAGTGCTTCTGTAGTCAGCTGCAGTGCTTCTAGTCTTAACCAGTAAATATCAATAATTACTTTATTTCATTAATCCAGAATTTAAATGTGTGTTTTTAATAAGTTCTAGTGAAGACCATATGTTGAGAAACTCATTGACATGACCGAGATCACAAATTCAAAGTGTAAGCCAACTGAAGTTCCTGTCCAACCCAAGTTCCTGTCCTTAGGTTGTTTTGAGACTGGTCATTTCCATACTTGGATCCAGTTGCTTCCTGGATCAGCCTGTTCTTGGCTCTTGCAGTTTGTAGGAATGCCTGCTCAGCTGTTCTAGATGCTAGAACAAAGAATCTGACAACGTCACACTTAGGAAATAAACTGTCAGCTTTTATTAGTGACCTAAGCAGTTGCAAGAATCCTAATTTGTGTGCAAACTTTTCCTAAAAATAACGAACTTTATGAAGATTTGGATCTAGAAACCAACAGTGTTACATCTGGTTTTATGTGATCCTTAATTCCGCTCAGTTTTCCTTGTGTAATGATAATCTCTCAATACATTGCGACTGCGTGTTTACAAGATCTCATTGCTCATCCTTCCCTCTTCCTCTTAAAACCAGATTATGGAAGACATGTAGTACATTAGAACTTAAATGTGATGATGTTGACTCTTTCCAGGATAAAGGAGTTGTACTAATTTAGTGTGCCATGGCTGCTGTTGATGAAGAATAAAGTATTGTATATAACAACTGGAAATGCAGGATTAGTGGACAAATAAGATGCTCTTGAAGCTAGACAGTTCTTCATTTATGCAAGCTGAGTGTGGGTTTTGTGTTTTAAAGGACTGGTCAAGTTTCAAGTATGGCATTCTAACCCTGTGTACTGGAAACTAATGTGAGAAACTTAACCATAAACACGCAATGAAAACTTTCACGTAACTTTTCTTGTACCACCACAGGAGAGTCTTGAAGAAAGCAATAGAAGTTGCTGAATGTCTGGAAAGACAGCATACAAATGTTCTCCTTATAGGTAAGAATTTAATGAGATTGTTCCATGTATTTATTTGAAATTTATTTTGATTCATTTCACTTACTTAATTATAATCACGGGAGAGAGTTGGTAAGATTCAGAGTATTTATGTACCAGACACCTAAATCACTCATGCTACTGGAACTGCTTCCTGTAGTTAAAAAAACTTGGTAAGCATAGTTCCAGGCTACAAGAAATATGATGTGAATGAGAGCTGCTGATAAATTGGCAGGAGAGTTATGCATAAAGAACAGGTAGTATGCCTGCTTCCTAATTATTTTATTAAATATCTCCTAGACTCTTTGCTGTACCTCAGGGGGAAGAGGGACCATGTCTGCACAAAGGACCACTAACATGAAAACTTTGTAAAAGGACCTTTTTATGTTCTAGATACACACTTAATACCATGTAGTCTCTTTATTAAAAATAAAGAATATGCTTACTGTACACGTTAGGCAGTTTGTTTTCTTAGACTGAGTAAAGTAATCACATGGAAAACCAAACCTGATGTTAACCATGAAGTTACTCTTGGATTGGTAACTTAGTTGGGTTTTAGTACAGAAAATAGGTGATTTTGGGAGGCAGCTGAAAGGTGGAGGATGCATGTTGCATGAGAAGCATTTTCACACCTTGTGAAAAGATGCATGAAAGATAGGAAGGGTAAGGAGGGATAGCTGGACTGGTGTGTATATTGTGTGAGACTGGAGGATGCAGGCATCCAAGTTATAATAGTAAAATCTTGGGATTTGCAGGTTTTATTGTCAAAGTATACCCTAGTATAAATGTGTAAGTAACCTTACATTTTTACAAACAAGTATTGGAAACATGGATTAACTTCTCACTGATGATGTAATACTTGCAAAAAATTCTGTTTCTCTGATCTTGAAATACAGTTTTATTTAAGTGAAGATAGCAATGCTTTGCTTTCTTACAGAAGGTTTTGGAATGGCTTAGTAAAACATGGTTTCTGTTCTCATCTGTAGAAGAGAGTGCTACTGATCTGTGCTGTGTAATCTCTAGTCTGGTCCAAGTGATGATGGATTCATACAGCAGAACAAAGTCAGGGTTTCAGAGCCTTATTCAGAAGGAGTGGGTAATTGGAGGACATGGCTTTTTGGAACGCTGTAACCACTTACGTAAAAGTGAAAAAGAGGAGGTATGATTTTTTTTTTTATTACTTTCCTTATTTCGTATTTGCAAGTTTATTCAGCATAATGATGGTTTAGCTGTTAATCCAGAAGTTCCAATTACTCTGAGGATGTTTTGTGTTTTGTTGTATGGGTTGGTGTTTGTACAGTTTTACTATTTTTGCTGTTGAGAGGTCAGCAATATCTTTATAATGGAATGGGAAATTTTACATTTATTCTCTTTAGTCTTGGAGTCTTTTGAAAATAATTTATTTTCTGTCCTTGAAAACTGTGTTAAATATTAGTAGTTTCCATAGAAATAAGTGAATTGGCTATTCTTGTTACATCTAGAGATTTACTTTATGCTGTCATGCTAAATGCAGTCTCACCTCCCCATGTTTGTTTATTTATTGGGATTAGATCAGATTGCTCTACAGAATGGAAATAATTAGTATAAACTGACTAGTTCTGATCAAGAATTTCTGTAAACTAGTTTTGCTTTGCCAGCTTTAACAGGCTGCATAGTGGCATCTTTCAAATTCAGGGTAGAAAGTGTTCATCTCTTCTGTCAACAGTTGGCCAAGAGTAGCTCAGATGATACTTTTTCAGAGGTCAGCCAAATGTATGTGCAGCAGTTTTGTAGTTAACCAGGCTTCTTGCCCTCAGACTTGTATTTGGAGACACTAAATACTGTAAAATAAATAGTCTGCATGGTGGAACAGTTTTTTCTGAAACTGATGCAATATTTTCTTTACTTAGGCTCCTGTTTTTCTTCTCCTGCTAAATTGTGTTTGGCAGTTGGTACAACAGTATCCTCCAGCATTTGAGTTCACAGAAACTTACTTAACTGTCTTGTCAGACAGCCTCTATGTGCCTGTTTTTAGCACTTTCTTCTTCAACTCTCAGCATCAAAGAGACACCAGTGCGGTAAGGGTTTGTTATTTTCTGGATGCAGAGTGTTGGAGAACAAGTTTGACCAACAAACACGGAAAACTCAAAGCTAATTTCATATCAGCACCTCTTTCTATACTTATGGAAGTACCTTGAAGGGTGAATGAGTGCAACTTTGGTTGTAAGGAGTAAAGTTCAGGACTTAAGAGTTTATGATGGCAGAAGGGATATATTGCTTCTCATATGTGGCTGTAGCTTCATGTTTATTGCTCTGCAATGAAAATTAAGCTCTTTAACCTAAGAGCAATATCTGGCTGTCCTGCAGAGTAAGTTATCTATGAAATTCTTGTATAGTGTATTTTGTTGTATTCCTTAATCAGTATTTCCTGAGTGTTGATTTATATTTGGTTTGTGCTTTTCTCCAGCCTAAGAAGCTGGAAGCCATGGGAGTATCCTCTGCAAGGCTGCACAGAGGTTGAAAAAAAAAATAAAGAGATGACTGTCTTTCATAAATAAAGTATTGATCACAAAATTTAAACTGCATAACTGCAGTGTCCTAACATTCTGCCTGTGTTTGAAGAATCTGTCTCCTGCCCAAGATTCAAAACTTTTTTTTCTTAGATTATTTAACCTTACTTTCAACTGTGAAAGTCTTAATTGTGCGGTTGTTCAGTTACTGAACATACAGAAAGCAGAGTGTTACTGCAATTCTGTAACCTTTTCTCTGAAAAGCCAGTTCCTTAATTTCACCTTTACTTAGTCAGAATTCCTTTCTAACAGTATTAATTGTGACCTGTTTGTTTTGGCAGAGTGGTGAAAGCCTCAAGACACAAAGTGGTCCTTTCAGATTTCTTACTGTGTGGGACTGGTCTGTGCAGTTTGACTCCAAGGCCCAGGCTTTTCTGAACAACCCTTTTTATGCAGAGAAACCAAAACCAGATAAAAATCAACGAAAGACTGCACGATTCAAGGTAAGATCTGTGTTGCTTAACTTCTTTATTTTTTTAATGACAGAAATATTTTGCATATTTCTTATTTTAAATGTGCTCGCAGTGGAAGTATTAGTACAAAAGTGGGGGGGGGGTTGATTAATAAAATACATATACACCTCAGACTTACCTGGATCTTAAGAAACCAATTTGCATCCACCTCATCTGTAAATAACTTTTACAGTAACTATTCATAGCCATGAATTACAGGGGTTTTCTTCATACTTTTATGCACATGAAGTGGTAAGTCACGAGATTTAACATTCAGCTGAGTTGCACTGACATGTTTGAAGGGAGTTTATCGTGTTGTTCCATAGAGTACCTAACTGAAACACATAGCAGGTTTTTAATTGCCTCCCTAGTTTTGTTTGAGTGTAACCGAAGTGTGTGCCTTCAAGAGAGTCTGGGGTGTGGAGGATTACGGGCGGGCCACCTCATTACTGGAAAGTAGCACAAACTCAGGAAAGAAATGTTTTTTTGGAGTAGCCTCTTTCAATTGAAATTTCCCCGTTGGTCAAATTCTGTCCTGTACAAAGCATTCTTGAGTGAAACCCTGCCAGTATCATCTATAGTATTCATCGATTAGGCAGTGAGATGCAATGAGAAACCACTGGATGAGCACTTATAAATCAAGTGCCCTTTGATTTGTGACTAGCTTAAACTAATCTTGGGAGTCTGTAATCCTTGAAAGGATTTGACTTTTTCAGAGAAAATTGCTTTATCACTGTTGCTTCATTGCTATAGTTGGTGCAGGGAAGATATCTGGCAATACTAACTATGCTCTGTATTTGGTGTATTAGGCATTGAAAAATAACAGTTTAGACACAGCCACCGCTTTGCCATACATTTCAAGTGACTTTATTGCTTGCAAGTAATTCTTGAATAAAGGTTTGTTTGTCTTCCTCTTAAAGCTGGTTTCTGAAGGCCCATTGATATTTACCTCAGTATCTCTCTTTTCTTTCCTCTTAAAGCATCAACGGCAACTTTCTTTGCCATTGACGCAGCCAAAGCCTTCCACGAAGAGAGGATTTTTCAGGGAGGAAACAGATCATTTAATTAAAAACATTCTGGGTAAAAGAATTGGCAAGTTCATAAATTGTTCTGATGAGCCTCCGAATAGCTTCAGGGAGTTCTATGAGAGCTGGCATAGCAAACCTGTCGACTATCACGGTCTTCTGTTACCTCGCATCGATGGCCCTGAAATCAAAGTTTGGGCACAGCGGTATCTGCGATGGATTCCTGAAGCCCAGCTCCATGGTGGTGGAACAATAGCTGTAACTGCCAAGATCTTGGACTTGATGGAGGAAGTGCAAAGCTTGCAGGTGAAAATGGATGAAGAACATAGTCAAGCTGTTTCTGGAGATGTACACTCTGTTACCACACCGAGAAATTCTGCCCGTTTGTCATCCTTGTTTCCATTTGCTTTACTTCAGAGACAGTCTGTCAAACCAGCTTTACCCACCAGCACCTGGAAAGACTTGGAAGATGAAGATGACTTGGTCAAGAGGGATGACGAATTTGTTGATCTAAGTGGGGATATGTCATAATGTGTATATAGATCACAGTATGGATTGTATGTGTCTAAGCTCTGACTTTAAATGTTGTGCTGTATCTTCATATAAGGAACTTGAGCATCTGCAACCTGTTTAGTGGGTTTGTGGGGTCAAAAAACCGTGATTAGAAAGAACTACTTGCTGCAATTAATTGAGCATGTTTTGAAATTCCATTTCACTCTAACAGTATTTGTTGCAGAAACTTATTTTTAGCATAGGTGTAATAAAAACAGGAGTCTTGGCTGGAGTAACCATATGGCCACTCTGTTTAAAAAAGGAAAACAAACAATTGAAGAATACTTTCTGCTGTAAGGGTGGAATACTAAATATATACAGCAACAATCATACTTTTTTAACATAACGCCTTTTCCCCTTATGCTAAGAGGACTGGAAGTATGATGACTAGGAACTTAAAACATCTGCAGTTTCTCCCCACATAAAATAAACAGTGAAAGGTGCAACTGAACTGCATTCACAAACCAGCTTTTGACAGCTGAGGAATAAACTTGTGGTCACCAGGATTTTTCTATCCACTGTTGCATAAACGAAAGTTATGTGCTTGCCCCCTCACCTCTCACGGTGTTTGTCTGTGTGGTATCATCATTACAGGTTGGCTGCTCTGAGCCTGTGCATGCTCTCAGCTTAGGGTGAGATGCAAGAGCTTAATGACACATTTCAAGTCTTAGTGCTGCTGTGCTACATGCCCTTGCTGCCTTGGAATATTAAGTTTGCTGTTAATGTTAAGAAATGGCCTGACTGTGAGATTCTAATTTGCCAGAGTGTTTTTTCTCCTTTCAGTATAGTGAGGCTTTCCTTTTGACTTTCCCCTATTGATGCCAGTTGCCTTTAAGGCTTTCTGTAGCTTGCACTGAGACCCTCCACATAGCAGGGACAGCTCTTTTCCTGTAATCATGCAGTGAAGCAGGATTTGCAGTCTGTTGCTACTTGTCATGTGTTGGTGGTACAGCTTATGAATGTGGCGTTTATACCATAGAACATTTGCATCCTGTTGCTGGATGTTATAATGTACCTCAGTGAAAAAAGCCATAGAGAAATGCTTGTTGACTTGGATCTACTGTGTGTATGTTTATATAAAGTATTTTTAATGCAAATAATTGTCCTTTGTAAAACTGAATATTATTTGACTGTCAAATCTATTTTGAATGCTTAAATTCTAGAATACCCCAAGAACAGATTCAGGTCATAAAATCAGTTACACTGAGAGGCAAGACATTTAATATTTTCTCTATTCTCATAGCAGTTTAGAAATCTGTGCTGGAAAACTTAGCTGTTGGATAAACTGTTGCTTAAATTTGATCAGCTCAGTGAAACTGGGGATATTAAACTTCGTTACTGACTTATCACTTCACACTGAGTTGTATTAATGTATAGCAGCAATTCATCAGCAGTCCTCTAAAAATAACTTCTCTTATGTTGAAGTAAATGTATTAATGGGGAAAGAGGGAGAGCTTAATGCAGCTATGCCAGACTGAAGCTTCCCAACTCTTTGATTGCCTTAAGTCTTAGTGCGAGGACAATACTTGAGTTTGTAGTCTTTTATTTAAAAATACACTAGTACTTATGCTTTCTTCTGTGATATGTATGATTTTACAGCTAGCACTTGCTAGAAGGGGCTGTACAGCACATTTCCTTCAGACTTAATTGTTGTAATTCATGTGACTCATGTATGCAATAATACTTTGCATGTGAAATGAGCAGCGTTTTATTATGGTGAAGAAATACTTATCATTCTAAGGTCATTTGGGTTCAAGGGTGGGTTTTTTTAAACTGCCATTAGGAAAAAAATTAAAATGACTTTTCTATACTTTTGATCAAACTGTTGTAATATTTCAGTCATGAAGATTACATATTTATATTAAAGACCAGATGTTGGACATTTATCTGTACATAAGTTATCAGAAGTATATATAGAAGAGAAGCATATATCTGCAATTGAACATGGGAACATTATCATGTAGAGTAAATACCATTGTTACCATTTTTCTGCACTGAGGGATTGGAAATGTACTTCATATTTTTACTTCCAGGCTTACCTCCAAGTTTTAACACTGAAAGCAAGCTAGAAGCTTTACAGGTTTTTACCTTCTTGTTATTTCCAGCAGGCTCTTTGAAGAGTGTCAATAAAATATACTTTGAAGTACTTGTCCTGAAATGAGAATGTATGTTTAAAGTCCTATTTTGCAAATGATGTATAAAATCGTTGTCAGTTCGACAATCTGCAGTGACAAGGCTTTTCTGGTTATAATCCAGTGTTCTTACAGACTGTTATGGGGAGGAAGCTGTGCGGTTTTGTCCTGGCTGTATTTACTGGAGAGCTGCTGTCTGCACAGGAGAGGGGGAAGTTCAATGACATGAGGTAGGATGGCTGTGGGAAGTTACCAAGGTGATCTAGAAGCTGTCTGCTGATTGTCTGTATTTGGGGGATTATTAAACAATACTTATTTTTATCTTAGCACTGTACTTCCCCCATATCCACAGTGAACATGGTTTGTACATTGTTAAACTAAGCAACTTCTTGAAATCACCACAGTGGGTGTTTCTCAAACCAAGTGTGTGTTTGAGCAGGGACCGAGAGGTGTCACAGTAAGATGTGCTGTACAAACCAAACGAATTCCACTCTTTTCAAAATACTACAGCTTGCTAGCCACTGTTCAAAGCCACCACTAGTGCCAGTCACATGCTCAAAAATCGTGCCACTTGGGGTATTTCCTAAGGGGAGTGTTCCAAGGCTGTGCCAGGCTTGTTCTTGAAGCCCCATGCAGAACAGCTTGTGCAGCTGCTGCGGGTCACGTTGTAGCACAAGGTGTGCCTCTGCCTCACCCACACCTTCTAAAGCCCAGCGAGTGTACTTTGACCACTTGGCTTTGATTTAAGACTGTATTCACTATTGAAAATGTTCAGCTACTGATGTGCAGCAGATTAGACTGCAAACACGTATTTTACAAAGGTGCTCACAGCCAGCTTGATCTCTTGCTTCAGCTAAAGCTTTTTCCATTTATGCTCAAAGCATGGTAGCAGACCTTCTTCAGGAGGTAGCATAATACTTTCTGCTGAGGATTTCTTACAAAGGAATCTCTTACAGAGGTCACCTTTTTTCTAATCTTTAGGTGGAAACCTCGTATGTAGTATTTACATTGGTACTGCTTTAAAAAGAACTGGGTTTTGCAAAAAACTCTATTTAGAAAGTAACTGAGATAGGCTTCATTTTCTGGGACAGAAAGGAGATTTGAATAGTGAACTGAGTCTAAAAGCATTCTGTATCCACACCTATGTGCTCTTCCACAGCGAATGGGGCAAGGTAGAGGAGTGGAAGGGGCGAAACCCTTCTTATGGTCTCACGTCCTTTTTCATGGTTTATTATAAAGTTAACATCACAAATGCTTTTCATTAGCATTTGCAGGATGGCAGAACTTGGGATAGTGGAGTTACCTTAGAAAGGAGTGGACACAGGAGGTAAGAAGAGCTGATGCTTGAGGTGGAGAACCCATTTAGTGGGGAGGGAACAACCATAGCGGACATGGAGTAGAAATAGGGTTGTTCAGGCTGTCTTAGAAGTACATGGTAGAGATTACACACAGTCCCAGAGGACTCCCTCTGCTTGGAAGGTAACTCTGACTTGAGTCACAGCTTTAAACTTGCTGCAGAGACTGAGAAAACATTAATAGAGGACTGCTAATAGCTTAGCACGTGTTTGTATGGGCAAGGGTTGCCAGTGCTGCAGTATTTTGGGCTGCTGTGGAGCCTTGTGCTCATGTGTAACCCTGTGGAACAGCAAATGCTGTAATTGCAGCATATTCCTCTGCTTCCAGTAGGGATTTGGTTTTTCTGCTTATTGTACCAGCAATCTAATAAAGATAAGTAGGTACTTTCCTGAATGTTATGCCTGGATGCTTAAAGGAGAAGGATAACACATACCTAGGAAATGCATTTGTAAATTTATTTTGTGAACAGAACTATGTCTGATTTCCCTTGGCCTTGTCTGGCCATACCACAGTTCCCTCAGCTTTGTCCTTTCTTGTGGCATTTCCTGCCCTTGCTCCTGCCATAGCATCTTCAGTCTCCACCCATCTCCTCTCTGTTCCCGAGTCGTGCTGTACCAGCAGTGTGCAGGTTTGTGACTGCTGCTGACCTGCTGCACAGGACAAACTCAGCATCTCAGTTCATGGGGAATCAAGTAAGTACACGTGACTTGGCCTGACCAGGGCATGTACCCTTCAGACTACCTGTTGGAATCCAGTAACTTGGAAATAACTTTTTGTCAAATACCATCAAAATTAGCTACTGGTTTTTCAAAGCAGGTGGGTGGAGAGGACGTTGATGAGCTGCCCTGTGTGGTTACTAAGGAAATCAGGGTGGGAGAATGGAGTGAAACCCCCTGTGCCTGCAGCTCAGGCACAATTCAAATCAGTAGTTCTCGGGCTAAAAGCAATGCTTCTGTCAAATAGGAAAATCTGCTTTTACAGTAAAATCAGGTATCCCAGTTTTCTCAAGGCAATTATTTTGGGGGTTTTTTGTTCTGAAATAAATTTTTTCTTATGCTGTAAAAGCCAAGATTCAGGCTATAGAACCACTGTGTTTCCTGGAAACAACTGATGTTTTGATGAGTTCTGAAAGATCACTTAAAATCCTCACTGTTATTTTTATTTCCATCTGAAGGAAATTTCCAATCAAGAACAGCTAACGCTGCTAGAATGTACACTTTTGCTAGTAAAGAGTGTAAATTTTCAAGTATTTTACAGATACTAGCGAGCTTTTAAATGTCAAAGCTTTGTGGGCTCACTTTGCAGGTAGTGGGACTTATTTCCTTTTGTGATTTAGAGGCTTTTTTTTCCAAGTATGTTTATGCATTAATGTGATGACAGAGAAGCTAGTTTTATGCAGAGGCTGTAAGTGCTCATTGCTTCATGTTTTGGTGATGATGCAAGAAGATATTTCAACTTTCACTGTGACCCCAATTCATAGATCAAAACAGCTTGCTCCTCACCAAGCTCCTTGAGTTCACTACACAGATGAACCCAGTATGTTTCCTACAAGCCATTTCTTGCTCCCACTCCACCCTTTCTACTGTGGGTTCTCTCCTAAAAAATATCTCTTGCTTTTCTGGTGGCTGTTCATTCAACTTTTGAAAAGACTGGTTTTGTATCTTCCACCTATACTTAATTTTTCCTGTTCTGGGAGGGGGTGGGAATACCTGAAAGCCAGACACGGAATAGTAGA
>JAWWMP010000093.1:59865229-59877806 GCA_035047865.1 Dendrocincla tyrannina
CTCCCTCCCCTGCTGCCCACCCTGCTCTGGATGCAGCCCAGGACACGTTTGGTGTCTGGGCTGTGAGTGCACATGGCCGGGTCATGTCCAGCCTCTCACCCACCAGCACCCCCAAGTCCCTCTCAGCAGGGCTGCTCTCGGTCTGTTCATTCCCAGCCTGTGCTGATAGCAGGGTTGCCCTGCCCCAGGTGCAGCACCTTGCACTCGGTCTTTTAAACCTCATGAGGTTCCCATGGACCCACTTCTTGAGCTGGTCCAGGTCCCTCAGAGTGGCATCCTGTCCTTCAGGTGTGGCAACAGCACCGCTCAGCTTGGTGTCACCTGAAAATTTGCTGAGGGTGCACTCAATCTCTTTGTGTCATTAATGAAGGTATTAAATGACAATGGTTCCCATATGGATACCACTTGCCACTGATGTCCATTGGGATTCTGAAAGCTGTTGACTCCTACTCTCTGGATGCTACTGTCCAAACAGTTTCTTATGCATCTAACAGTCCACTCATCAAATCCTTCTCCTTCCAGTTTAGAGAGAAGGATGTTGTAGGGGACCATGTCAAAGGCTTTACAGAAGTCCAGATAAATGACACCTGTAAACTTCCCTTGTCAACTGATTTAGTCACCCCATCATACATGACCACTTGGTTGGTCTGCCAGGACTTGCCCCTGCTGAAGCTGTGCTGGTTGTCTCAAATCACCTCCCTGTCCTCCATGTGCCTTACCATAGCTCCGAGGAGGATCTGTCCCATGATCTTACCAGGCACAGAGGTGAGGCTGACAAGTCAGGAGTTCCCAGGGTCCTCCTTTATACCCTTTTTAAAGATGAGTACAATATTTCCCTTTTTCCAGTCACGTGGGACTTCATCTGACTGCCATGACTTTTCAAATATCATGGAGAGTGACTTGACAGCTACATCAGCCAACTACATCAGTTTCCTTAGGACTCTGGGATGCATCTCATGGAGTCCCATAGACTTATGTACATTCAGGTTCCTCAGGTGGTCATGAATTTGACTTTCTCTTACAGTTGGCGGGACTTTGCTCCCCCAGTCCTCATCTTGCTGTTCATTCACTCAAGAGATGTGGGGAGAGAGCTTGCCATTGAAATCTGATGACCAAGACCTGTTGGGGTATTTACTTCTCAACACAAGGAAAGGTCAAAAAGAGACTTCCAAATGGCATGGGTTTTGAGAGAGCTTGTGTCCAAAGTCTGTACCAAAGTACAAGCCCCAAAGGCTTTGCTAACTTAATGCCACCCTAATGCTCTGATGCACATGGTGTAGCTCCTGCATGTCTTCTGTGCTGGGGGAGGAGTGTGGGTGAGACCTGTGGCAATCACCTCTGCTTATTGGAGTGCCTGGCTGTCAACTCATCAGCTTTAATCAGTGCTGGCAGGAGCTCTGATGGCAACTGACCTCCTGTTAAAGACTAAAGTCCCTGTCTCATCTGAACTCGGTTCCCTTCATGAAGGATTTCAGGTGACAAGTGGGACAGGTATTAAATATTAACCAGCTGTTCATCTTTAAAATACTAATCCTGGCTCTTAGCTGTTTTCCCAGCCTGCCTGGTTTTGAAGGACTTGAGACTTTCATGAAAGTAATGAGTATTTGTCTTGTGGTCATCCCAGATCTACAGTGCCAGATTCCAGCTTTCAGGCCTTCCTCACAGGTGTTTCTGCTAGGAACATGCTCACCATGTTTATCTGGGAATACAAATATGTGGGTGGGCTCACTTCAGGCCAGCTTTCAGTTTTCCTCCCAGGCTGCCAGCAGCATAGATCATATTCCCCTTCTCTTAATAAACTTCCCCACCCTTTATTCCTCTGCACCACTGAACAACCTTCCTCCATATGGGCTGTATTTGAATCCTTCACTTCTTGGGGTGAGGAGCTGTGTAGAGAAATGTCTTCGTTGCCATGATGGGGCTTGAGCTGCGAGATGACATGTGGCACATCCTATTCCAGCAGGAGTCTGTCTCCCCACTCTTACAGAGTAACAGACATCCTCCTATTTCTCTTCTGAATAAAGCTACAAGCATTTCTGTATGGGAAATCTGTCCCATAGCTCAGCTGGAAATAAATAAATGCAGCGAAAAATGGGTGGCACAGTTCCAAAATGCAGTTATTTTGGCTGGTGCACTGTCGCTGCTGTGAGGTGTGGGGCTGTGGGGAGTGGGGTGTGATGGGCTTGTCTTGGCCTGCAGCCTTGTCTTTCAGGCCATGTCCATGTGCTCATTAAAGGATTTAAACCTCTATGCACTGAGGAGTTTGAAGTGTGGTGAATCACAGCTCCTGGATATGTAGAGTGGAAGGGACCTGCTGGGTCACCTAGGCCTCTTGCTTTGCTTTCAGAATGATCCTTCCTAATTAAAGCATGACTGGTGATTGCAAGATGTCTTACTTGGCTGGTTTAATAAATTGCCATCCTTTCTGTGAGATGTGAAAGTGTATTTACTAATGTGGCTGTAAATGTCTCAGCTGTGAGGTTGTTATTTACTGCACTATTGTAATGCAAATGTTTGTGTTTATGTTTGCATTGTTCATACAGACAGTGCACACATTTTATTTCTTGGAGTATTTAGGCTTGGGTTTTTTTATTTCCTGCTGTATCTGTTCTATTACACACTATATAACAGAAATTGCTTGAAGTGCTATTGCCAGTCACTCAGGTGCAGTTTTACAATATAGGGCTATCTCAATTAAAAAATTCTTTATCCTCCAATTAGTTTTGATTCTTGGGGGTAGATAACATTGTTTATCTGGAGGACATGCCACTAAATCCTTTGGTACTTTATAAATTTGTTTACTTTTAAATGTGCTTTATGTGAAAGGTAGCGGTTTGTAGTTGAAATTGCAGGAAAGGAACATTCACTGTCAGAGCCTTGTGGCTGGTGGTGGTGCTCTCAGCATGGATGCAGCCTGAGTGCTCCAGTCTGATGGATGTGCAAAACTGCCCTCTTTTAATGTGTGTCTTGGGGTGTGAAGCAGGGAAAGGTTTAGCCATCACAATTTCCCAGATTAACTATTTTCTGAAGTTTGTCAATCTGAAGCCCTGTACTTCCTATATGATTCTTTTGTGCATGTGGGAAACAACAAAAATGGTAGCTCATCTTAAGAAACCCTGGAAAACTGTTTAGAATCAATATTTTTTGTTTTGAGTGGTCCTCTACTAGACTGGCCTTTTTGTGTATACAGAGACTGGAAAATTGAAGTCCATGAGTGGGAAGCCTTGCCATGAAACAGACTGCTTTGTGATTAACGATTTTATCTGTAGCCTTTTAATACCTCCTATAGATGGGATGATAGCCCAGAGGTAATCTTTCTGATGGGATTCAGGAAGTGTTACTGGTTGGAAGGTATGATGTGGCATCTTTTAGTATCCCTCTTCAGTGTTCATTGGGGATAATCCTACCTTGGGGTAGGGATGGCCTTGAATTTGATGGAGCTTGGATTAAATGCCAACTGATTTAGATATCTAATCTATAATGAGTAAAGCTGTTAAGTTGAGCCTTTTAAGTACACAAATATATGAAAAATTGAGGAGATTTTTGAGCTTTGTGTACTATTAGGTAGCCAGGACAGTGGCCATTACTTTAGATACTGGGAATGATACTGCCATGGGCTCATAGGGATCTGCCTGAATCCATTTTGGGTTTTTTGCGTGTGGGAGAGAGGAAGCTGTTCTAAAAACTAATGAAAGCTGCAAAGACTGATTATTTTATTTGTAATGTTAGTCTGTCAAAACTGAACTTTCCTATGGAAGACCTTTTATTTGCCTCAAAACCACCTGGTTTCATTTTGGTCTCTAATTGCCTGGAGTTTGCCTGGCTGCATGGACTGCCAAAAGTGGTTGGTGTGTCATTGTGTATAGAGTGTTAGTGTGTGTAGGTTGTCTTAAGAGTCAACATCCCTTATTTGTGGGGGCAAGAAAGAGATCCATTGAGGCCCATTTCTGTTAGAGACACAGAAGAACTAGAACAAAACCCCATGTCTTTTATAGTCATCTTTTTCTTTCAGCTCCCACTTCCATTTATTTTATGAAGCTGCTGACACTGCAAGGACAGTTTGCTCTTCTTCTCCCACACTTGGAAACTTTCTGTTTGCTGAGAGGTACAGCTGCACCCTGCATTTGGCAGTTTGCATTGAGGAGCAAACTGCAATTTCAGTTTAAATGAACACTGTTTCTCTTAAAAAAGTACTTGTTTAAATAAAATCAGGTTAAAAACCAACTAAGAGTCTTAATAGAAGAGCTTCCAGTTTATATATGGCCTGGCAGGGATGTGCACAAGTTTGCCAGCATTTCAGAGCAGTGACCCTTTACAAAAGCATTCCTGTCTTTTCAGAGCTGCCCAGGAAAGATCAGGTTCTCAGTTTCCCTTAAATCTGTCTGGATTTTGGAGGGAGAGTGAGAAAAGTGGTCGTTTGTGTTGATACAAAGCGAATGTAGATTTTTCAGAGACCTGTATGTTTCAATGAAGAGTATGTAGGGATAGTCATGTGTGGTGTTTTGGGAAAGACTTATGAAAACATTCAGCACAATAAGCAGAAGCTTATTCTGGCTTCTGGCATGCTTTCTTCTGGCTACCTGGTGAGTCAGGTATAAGCTGCTGCTCAGTCCAGGCTACTGTCTGAAGTGATGTCCTGGGGTACTTGTGTGTCTGTGGGTGACGGGCACAAGCCTGACAGAATGAACCCTCTCCCTGTGACAGCAATCCTCTTGTCCTGCATTGCAGGAGCCCAAATTGCTATCCAAAATATGAGTTCTAGCTGCTTCTTAGTTTTCTTGATCACTTTGCTATTTGTAATCTGCCCTTTATGCTTCTGTTGCTATGAAGAAGGGCAAAACAGGCAGGAGACACTGATTACGTGCTTGAGAAACAATGAAGTGGTGTTGGAAATGCTGCCAAAACATGAAAAGGAAAGGGAAAGGATGAATCTGGGAAAAAAAAATATTTTCTGTTACTTACGTTGTGTGTATTAGTAATGGGTGGAAAATTATTTCAGACAAAGCTGTGAATTTTGTTTGTCCTTCTAAAAACACTTCAATTTTTTAAAAAGCTTCCCTGTGAGTATTATGGCCAGCCTCGTTTCACAGCTTGATCTATTCATCTCAGTTAAATGCAACGGACAAAATCTACACAAAACAACTGCTTAACATTATAAGCAGCTTGCATAAACATCAATTATTAAGGTCACAAAAGCTCAGAGAAACCAGCCGAAATGAGTGCACTGTTGCATTTCTTTTTTCAAAACATGCATTAATTAATAAGGGGCTTGGTGCCCAGACGGTTTCTCCCTGCCTGCCTCCATCAGATTTTGCTTTCATCAAGTGGAGGGGAAAGTGTCACTTCTCTCTCTTCCTCCTCCCTTTTCTTTGGCTGGAGAACAGAAAGGTGCCAGACTTCATCCCTCACAAGCCTATCATTCACAGCTGTGATATCCAAAAATGCTCAGGCGGTTTGTGTTGGGGGTGTCACAACAGCAGCACACCCTCCAGAATGGCCAGGGGTTTCATTTCATGCCTGCCTGGACTGCCTGCATGCCTGCCAGAATAGGAGCAGGAGTCTGAAGTCACGCTGCCAGGAGCTAGAGAGTAGTCACATTTGTATATTTGGGCAGTGCAGAGAGGGCAAAGGGCTCACAGGAGAAGCATGGAAGAGAAGAAGACAATGAGGGAGCTGTGGTAGTGTTTCGAGGTGTTGTCCTCCCTCTGGAAGCACCACAATCCCTGGGTTGGGTAGGTGTGGGCATCATGTCGGATATTGGTCCCTTCCACACTGGAGCTGTAGGAGCATTTGGTAGGAGCTCCTCTCCAGCACGGGAAAGAATTGGAGTGGTTTGGTTGAGAAATGGGCTACTGTGGTTGAGGGGCCTAGCCCTGCTTGTTTGCAAAGCTGAGGTGCATATAAATGTATGTCAAGGTCAGCAGTGGGGAATGTTTGCAGCAAGGAGTTGAAGAAGAAAAAAGCAGGAATAGTGTGATGTTATTTTTTTTTTAATTAATTGATTCAGTTGTGGTGCTGAATGTAGTGAAGGCAAATCAGACTAACTGTGAGAAGGGAGGAGGCTGCAGGGACTGAGTGGGAGATGAGAACAGTGATGGTGGGTGCTGGTGATGGGGGAAGGCTGAATCTCAGCGAGGTTATGCAGGACAGAGCTGCTCAGATGAGAAAGCTTACTCATGGGACTATGTTTAGGAGAGATGGTCCTAAAATATAAAAAATATTACAAGACATGAAACAAACTTGTGTGTAAGGGGGTTGAGCCTTGGTATCCTGTAGATAGCAAATGGCTTGAGATTTTCTTGCCTAGTTTGTACTGAAAGTAAACCCTCTAAGACAGACACCTCTCTGTATTTTTTATGAGTCCGTGCACAGAAGATGGGGATGAAAACTGATGGTTAGCAACTCTGCTGCCTGGGGTCATGGCATCTGCAGAAGAAACTCAGATAGGCAGGATCTGGATTACTGAGCCCCATTAAAACAAACTCACCGTTTTTGGCCTTACGGGGTGCAAGTGAGCATCACCAGCCAGTCAAGGGAGGTGATTGTCCCGCTCTACTCTGCACTGGTGTGGCCTTAAATATTGTTTTGGGCACCGTAGTGTAAGAAAGATACTAAGCTCTTAGAGAGTATCCAAAGGAGGGCAGTGAGGATGGTGAAGAGCCTTGGGGGAAGCCACATGAGGAGTCTCTGAGGGCACTTCGGTTGTTCAGCGTGGAGAGGAGGAGATTGAGGGGAGACCTCACTGCTGTTAAAACTTCTTCATGAGGGGAAGGGGAGGGGCAGGCACTGATCTCTGCTCTGAGGTGGCCAGTGACAGGACACGGGGGAATAGCCTGAAGTTGTGTCAGGGGAGGAGGTTCAGGTTGGCTATTAGAAAAAGGTTCTTTACTCAGAGGATGGTTGGGCACTGGAACAGGCTCCCCAGGGAAGTTGTCACGGCACCAAGCCTGACAGAGTTCAAGAAGCATTTGGATGACACTCGGAGGCACACGGTGTGACTCTTGGGGGCGGTTGTGTGCAGGGTTGGGAGCTGGACTCAGTGATCCTTGTGGGTCCCTTCCAACTCAGCATATTCTGTAATTCTGTGGTTCTGTGACTCCATTTTGCTTGGCTCCCCTAATGAAATATAACGCAAAGACCAAGACATCAAATGTCGTCTTTTATTAAAAATCTTCCCAGCTACCACACCTGCTCTTTATCTGGGTGGAATCTAATTTGTGCAGTCACTAGAGAAACAGTTCAAGGAGATACAAATGTTAAAGCCATTATTCAAATGTTTCTGGTCTGGGGCCAGTATCTAGTTTTAACTTATTAAACACTGAAGAGGTTTTTGGGATGAGTTTGAAAGGAGGACCTGCCTCCACCATGCTATGAGGTATGACAGAAGGCCACGGTGCAAACATTCAGCCCATAGAATAATGTTTATGGGGGATGCTTTGTTAAAAAGCAAAAAAAAAAAAAGAAAAAGAAAAAGAAAAAAAGGTTTGTCCCATGCTTCATTCCAGCATGGTTTTTGAAAATTACTCATCAGAGGCTGCTTTTGATATATAATAAAAAACTCTAAGCAACAAAGGGGCTTTAAAAAAAGCAAGGACTTGACATATCTGTTAATACTCGGGGTAGCAATCCTTTAATTTTAAAGCATGCTTTTTAGGTTTGGTTTTTTTGTTAAAATGAAATGAGGACACTAATTAAAATTAATCCATTTATAAATCTTTCCACATCCAACTTTAAAGTGTAAATAAAACATTTGCCTTGTCTATCTCTTTTCTCATCACAAGACAATACAGACCATGTAACTTTTAACTGTTTAATGTAGCAAGCAGATAATGCTATCTTAAGTGATTTAGTGAAAGATATAAAAATTGGTTTCACAGTGGAGATAGCTTTTAAAGAGCAGGAAAGATGGCAGTGGGAATGTTGGGAGTGCTTCAAAATGGGTTTTAATGGTTGCCTTTCGGATCTGCAAACCTCAGGAGTTTCTTGCCGTGGCTGCCTCCCTGTCCTCCATTCCCACCCCTTTTACGAAAATAAGCTGTCTGTTGGCTGCCTTCCTTGATGTGTGTTTTCCAGTGTGATAATTTGCATTATAAAATACACAGGGATGAATTTACTTCAGGTTTGCTCACAAAGTCAGGCAGGATTTGAATTGGTGAGATTGGAGAAAGAGAAGTGATAGACTACTCCACAAATATGTCATATTTGATGAATTTCTGTGATTTGAAAAATAAAGAAAAAGAAAAGAGAGGGCTTATGGCAAAGAAACTCTTTGAAGTTTTAATTCTGTGACATGTGAGACTGCAGTGTTGTCGATGCTGAAGGTATTCTGTGCCTTGTTTAAAAACGAAGCTAAACACGACCTTGGGTCTGTGATTGTTGGTAGCTTCTCAATGTATGCTAATTAGTAAAGACTGTGAGAAAAGTAGTACAGCTGCTGAGGGAACTATATATTCTAATTTTTTAATGTGTTCCAGATATTATCAATTGTGCCTACAGACCTTTGGTGCAGTTATGGCTGTGTTGAGGGTGCCTGTTTCTGTGCAGTTGTATACCACTAAGGCACTTGCCATAGAGTGCTGGCAGAACTGCTAAACCCACCCTCCATAAAAACCACCCAAACAACAATATATGGGTGATATTTTAAACTCTAACATAAGCTGTGTGCCTCTGCTCCATCTCAGGCCATGCCAAAGTGAAGAGATGGCACGGGGCAGGTCTGTTGTGTGTGAGGATGCTCCCTTCTGCTTTCATACGCAGGTATTTAATAAAATAAGAATGCATCTCTGCTTCTTGTCATTCCCGTCCCTGGGAAGTTTCACGTCTGTTGCTATCTTCTATCAGTTTCCTGCACTTTGGTCTTGATGTCTGTTCTTTATAAACCTTCCAGCCTGAAATCTGCCCACTGCTGACCCCACCCTGGTTCCCAGCCCTCTTTGCCAGGACTAAAACTCAGCAGCTGGAGACAAAGTGAAGGTATGAGGGGAGGAATTGCAAATCCTCAGAGCAAAATGTGCAGGCTAAAGTTGTACTGGCTTGGGAGGGAGCGGCTTGCTATGGCTCTCCTACAGGTAGAAATAGGCAAGGAGTAGCTGTTTGGGGAATTAACAGATTGAGAGTCTAGATAGTTGTTTCCAGCAGTGTTTGTACTCTAAATATTTATCCATAGTGTATAGAGCATTGTTCTACCTTTCCCAGAGAAGTCATGCCCAGGTAGGAGGTTTGATTCCTCTTTCCCTCCAAGGTTAATGGGATTTAGCAACTCTGTGGCACTTAAACTGAGTTGCTGAGACCTACTGTTTTAAGCTGTGCTACTGGTAATCAGTCTCCTTTTGTGAAAGCATAAAGAGACAGATGTTGCAATTGCAGGAGTTAATGCTTCCTTTGGTGTTTCCTCAAGGTGCTCCTTCTCCATGGGTGCTGCCATGGGAGGTTGGGGTGTCCAGCAGAACATGGCTGGGCACGTGCCCTCTGCCTTGACAGAAAATGAGAGGATTTCTCATTGCAGAAAGCAGCTTCTGCATGGGGCTGCAATGGGGTTTTTGTCCTGTGTGCTCAGTTTTCTGCTTTACAGTGCTGTGCAAAATGACTTCTTTGCTTCCAACTACAGATTCAGAACTGCTAACCACCCACTGTACAGCTGCTAATGCACAGATTATCTCCACAGCCAACAGCTTTAAGTAATCAAACAGAGATAATTTTACCTCTGTGACCCAACAAATAAACACCAGAATCAGGAAAAATCCTTTCGCCCACACAATCCTGCCCAGGCTTTCAAGGACAGAGTAAAGAGTTTCATCAAAGCCTGCAGAGGTGTCAAGGTCACCAGGTTTGCTCCATCTTGGATCGATGGTGTGGGGTGCTCTCAGGAGATCACGATGCTCTGTAACCTGATGAGACCATCTCTTGCTGCTGCTGCAAAAGACTTTAAATGAGTAGAGCATACACTGGAAGTTGTGTATGCTTTCACAGGAAAAATTGTGGCTTGGAATGGCTTTTGTTAATGACATCAGCCTTTAACTTTCTGTTCTTTGGAAGAACAGACATTTCTCACAGCTATCAGGGGTTTAGCACCATTAAGGAAACACAACTGTTACATATCCTAATGTTGCATCTGTGGCTCTCACTGGCTGATCTCCACTAGCATTGAGAAGAGAAAAAATTCTAGCCCAAAAGTCGTATCAGAAAAGATTTTTATGCTTTAAAAGTCTGTTTCTTTTTGCATTTATTTTCCAGACTAGCTCATTGTGACTACTTTCTCAGAAATGAAGTCTCAGCTTTTTTTTTTTTTTGTGTTAGTAAATTCTAGCTGCTCAGAGCTTCTCTCATTTTCCCTGCCCTTTCCCCCTTTGTTCTAGTCAACTCATTTCCTTATTCCTGCTATTAAGGATACTTAACATGTTGTCATTGGGAAACAGCACACATTTCTTTATAGAAAGAAGCTGCTTAATGTTTCATGTGTTACACTGAATAATTAAATAAAGAAAAATATCTAAGCCTACAAAACTAGATGGCAGCTGAAAGAAAGAAAGCATTTGCAGTCTGCTGGGGAAAAGTGACACTCCTGGCCTGGTGTCTTAAAGTACAAGAGTAAGGTTTAAAAATGAATATGTCTGACATGGCATTCAGAATTCTGGATTTTTCAACTTCCCATGCATTTATAACATTAATCTTTAATTGTTGTATTCTTGAGCTACTGGCTGTGAGATCAGAGCTGAAATTGGTGGGGCTGAGGAAAGCCAGGCTGGTAAGTGGAATGAAATGTCTGCAGGGACCACAACCTTGTGAACTGTCAGGGATGGAAAGGCTGTCAGCACTCAGGGAGCTTGGCAGTCTGATAGTGGATGGCATGAGCAGTCTTCATGTACATAGGGGTTTTTATTGGCCATCATACTCCTTTTCACCCTTTCTGGGCTGTCTGGTCATTGCACTTTTTTCTTTCTGTTTTATAATAAATCTTAAAACACAACTGTTGGGCTCTGTGAAAGTGGGATGAAAAACTGTGGAGATAGGACTTCTGTGCTGAGAGTTGGGAGAAGGTTGACTGCTCCCAAGTGATCTAAATAGACCATAGAATTGTTTGCCTTTTCAAATAAAACCATAACTGAGCTGTAAATTTGCAGTGACCTTTGCAGTTTTACAAAATGAGATCAGACACTTGTTGTCCTCATGGCAGAAGGAGGGGGCATTGTCAGGGCCCAGTTACAAATGGGGATCTGCACTATCATTTTTTTTTTTCCTTTCCTGCCCCACGTCTCGTTTTTCCCCTCACTGCACTTATAATCTCAAATGGATAACATGCTTTAACAGAATTTACTGAGACCAGAGACAGATGGAGGTTTGTGCAGAGCAGTAGCTCCCTGTGCCATTGCACATCCCTTTGAATTTGGTTACCATCTCACAGCCCTGCAGCCTTCATGTGCTCTGCTGCTCTGCTAGCATGACTGGCCTGACCTCTGCTCAGAGTGAGAGACTGGGTCCGATTCAACTTGTAGCAAAGTGGGGTGAGGCTTAGGGAGCTGTTGCAGCATCCCAAAGAGTGTACAAAATGAGGAGAAAGGGGACCTTTTTTGGTTCCAAAAAGATTGTTAGAAATTCATGTTGAGGGTTGGGTCACATCAGTGCTGTTAACTCTTCTGGCTGTCTTATCTATGTACTGCTGAAGTAGTGGCTGTTTAGATCATGCCCACCCATCTTTCCCTTTAAATTGGCAGAACCTGCACTGAATGGCTCATACCTGATCAGAGAAGAAATAGTTTGAGAGGAAATGTGCTTTTTAATTAGTCTCTTGCCTCATCTGTGGTAGCTCACTAATTTGTGATTGGCTGTATGGCAGAAAGGATAGTGCCATTTTAAATGTGCTGCTCATACTACTGGCTTAGACTTCTGCTTGTAGACTTATTCAGGTACATAACCACACATCTACTTTGAATTGCATGAGTTCTACTGAAATTAGCGACACTCTTCCTATGGTTCATTTAGGATGCATGGTTGCAGCTGACCCAATTCCTGCTTGAAATAAGTGGAAGAATTTCCCAGTATTCTGACAAAGCCAGGTCAGGTCCTAAATCCAATTAACCCTTTGTGTGTCTGCAGTGATGTCAGCTTACCACAGTACTATAGTTTGGGAGTGGTACAAATTCTGATGTGCATTGCACTGACCAGAATTCTTTCCATAGGGTGTACTAAAAGAGAAGCTCTCCTCAGCCCTAAATGGTCTGCACTTTATCTTCTTAGGCTGCTCTCTGTTATTATCTGATTCCTCCCCTTCCTTGACCACTCTTGATTTTATTTACTGGAGTCTGCATGTTCTCTGTGCATGAGTAACAAGTAAGAGGAGTCAGTGCACTCGAGAGCCCTGGTGTCAGTAAGAGGGCAACGGCAGCCAGACCTGGAAATCCAGTAACCCTGGTACCACTGACCTGAGGATTAAACCCTGCTCACTGTAACATGAGCCCGGGCTGCCAAATTGCCCGTGATAAGCTTTAAAGAACTGGGAATAAAACCATGCCTGCATCTATTTCTTTTGCAGCAACATTTTAGCTGGAGGCTCATAAACGGCTGCAGCAATGTGAATAGA
>JAWWMP010000093.1:59914505-59927543 GCA_035047865.1 Dendrocincla tyrannina
TCTTTAAATAGGGTTCTTCCACTGTTGAATAACTTTGCAGTAACTTGGTTCCTTAAGCAAGCTTTTTCTGTTCTGCTATTAAATTGATAGTCTTTAAGGGGTAGATAGGTATTTTTGACTGTCTGACAGCTACAGAAATTTGCTTTGATACAGTCTGGAACACTGGATCATGTGAGAATTCGGTGATTTTAATTCTTGTCTGAAATAAGTGCTTTCATTCTGGTTTAAATGAATGCAAAAGGGCAAGCCTATCGTCCTTCAATACTCAAAGTACATTCAGCATAAAAGAATATTGGAAAGATTTAAAAATTAATTTAGAAATGACAAAGCTTTTCAACTTTCCCACCTGACCTGGACTTGGAGAAGAGGCTGGCTGCTGGAAACAGTTTGCGTAAAAAGAGGGTGAGGACGAAAGAGAATAATTTGATCATACTAAAGGACTTCCGTATCAGTATCAGAAAGAGTTTTAGATTTGATCCTCTCATTAATAATGGATGGCCAGACAGATGTTTCCTCCCCTGCTGTCTCCCTTTAATTTGTCTGAATGATGGTGGAAAATACAGCCCAGTGGTTTAAGCCACGCCATCCCTCCAGTTTAAAAGCTCAGTGTCTGTTCCCGTATCTCCTCTTGCAGCACAGCAGTTTTGGCAGGTCAAAAAGTGTACTTGGGAGGATTTCTTACCAAGCTGAGCAGGTCAAACAATCTAGTTGTTGTTTACTGCATAAAAGACCTAAAACCACGAAGCTGCATCATCACAGCTTAGCATTTTATTGCAATCTGCAACACAACTGGCTTTGGCTTTCCCTGCATTTAAACCAGGGCTGCCTGTATGATTGCTCACCATCCCAAAATACATCACACTTGCTGTCCCCAGAGGGCACCAGCCTCTTAAATGTAGGCAAGACTGCAGTGACATGCAATGAGGGAAGGGCTTGTGCTGCCTGACCTGGCATGGTAGCTGGAGCCTTTGGTCAACACCGTGCTTTGGAGTTTTACTGTTACCTGCTGACACACAGAAAATGGTTTTTTTCAGTTTTTCATCTTATTTTAGTAATATCATTAAACCCCCACCATGCCAGTGGAACTACTTTTTGGGATATTACGATCCTGGATTTCTGGTATAATTTCACACAGTATGTTTTAGAAATGTGTCTCTCTATATGACCTTGCTTATGTTGTATGGACATAGAAATAAAGAGGAAGGAGGAAGTGGATGGCTTCAGGGCTCTAGAAGTAAAAAGCAGCTTCTGTCAAGGGGCACTGTGAGAACTGAGGCAGCTCCTCCTAAGCAGTGCTGCTACCAAGGACACCCTCTGGCCTTTGAGGTGATACTGGTGGTAGAAGCTCCTGTAGGCTTTACAGGGGTGTCAAACCAACTGTTCCTGAACTGAGAACAATCCAGTGTTGCAGTTCTGTCATCTCGTGCTCAGATGATCTGGATCAAGGGTAGAAGGAATTAGGGGAGCCTTGCTCTCTTCCCATCCTCCAGTGGGACATGGTGCCCCACATGGTGCCTGGAAAGCGGGGCATGTATGGTGCTTAAAATTTTTTCTAGTGGTCCTGTAGCTACAGGAAAGTTTCAGATGCGAGTTTCAGAGATTGTGTGGGTTGCATACTGCATACCTTTCTGTAGCTCCATTCCCTCTTTATAAAAATGGGCATAATCCCATTTCCTTAATGAGAGGTTTTACTGATGGCCAGGGTTTCAGACGCTATGAGAGCATCTGGAAATAAGTAACTCCTGTAGAGAGCCGTTTGGGGGTGTTTGGAGGTTTTCAAAACAAATCCAAGTATATGGCTAGGTTTTTACCTAGCTGTTCTGCCCCCTTTTATAGTGTAACATTTCCAGCAAGAATTCTGCCTTTCTATGTTTGTGTGTTTCAGTGTCCTCTTGGTGAACTGTTCTTTGTTCTCAGGGCTTGCTTGAGCTGATACTGTAAATGTCCTGACAATTACTAGGTTTGATTTAGGATAGATGCTTGCACAGGTCTTTTGATCTTTAATGTAGTCAACATAAATACTTCAAAATCAAAGTGGTTAAGAAAGCATTGCAGGAAGCCTTTCTGCAAGAATTGATTTAGAGTTTTTCTGTGCCCAGTTTGCCTGGTTAACTGGTTTAAAGGAGGTTCTATCTGATCATATTCAAATACCTCTATTCTACTTAGCCATACATTTTTCAGGCCATGAAGCTGAAAGTGGACTTGAAAGATGTCATGCATCTAGTCTGAAAATAAAGATCTACAACAGGGCAAATAACCATTTCCTCCTAAGACTCCCTGTTCTTCTCCTTTGGCCAGAAACAGAGCCCATGGTGGCAAGCTCAGGATCCTGAAGATGAGGATTCATCTGATGTTAAGTAACAGAAATTCCAGTTTTCATGTCCCTGTATTCCTGTTGGTTCCTTGTGTGGAGGTCAAACCTAAGGCTGTAGTTCGACTGTGCAGTAAATCCAGCTTTAGGGCTCCTACATCTGGACTAAAAGCATTGAGGCCATGAAATATAAAATGCTGACTGCTATAAAACTCACTGTCAATTCAAATTTGTTCAAAATCTCTCAAAGCCTCCCAGCGTAAGATTTAAATTTTTATTGCCAGGTCAAATATCAGAAGTCTTTCTACTGCTGGCATAAAGCTGACCTGTAAATGTGCACTCTGGCTAATTCAGCAGAAACATAACAGTGTGCCTGGATCTGATTTGTACCACTGGGTAATCCAGAATAAAACAGATTTTCTACTGTCCTGAAGGATTTCAGACCTCAGAGCATTACAGCAAAACCATCTTTCTGCAATAGTGTATCTTTTAATGAAAAACCTCAATTCATTTCCAAGGTGGTTTTTTTCCCATTGTTACTTCTTTTGCTATTAGTTTCTAACTAAGAGGTAGAAGAAGTGAAAGTTACACTTGAATAGAAATTAGTAAACTAATGTCTTTTTTCTGGTGGTGGATTTATTTCTCTGGTGCTGAAATGCCCAGATGATGTTAGGAAAACAAGTACGATGCCTACATCTATATATAAAAAGATTAACGGTATATGTCAAACATAACCTTTAAAGCAATTATAAAGTAATCTCACTCGGGATGAAAAGAATTTTTGGAATAACTGTATGTATGTTTTTCTGGAGGTTTCAGCTAGGCTGGAAATGCCAAAGGGTTTATCCTGGAGGATTGTGTCTTGGCTGTTTGCACAAATCACCTTTTAAAAGTCAGTAATGGGACATTTTAATGACCCTCTATATTTCCTTGTCCCCCTGTGAGAAGGTGATTATTGGAGCTCTTTACATCATCCCTTTGAGGACAATATAAGAAGAAAAAGCTCAGCTTGTCAGAAAAAAAAGAAAGTTTATTGCTTATACACTGAATATCCAGATACGCTTTTTGACAGTTCCAGCCTCAACTTATTTAAAGAAAGTAGTCTTATTCATTCATAAAGGGAAAGCTCTATGAGAAGTGGTGGAGGTCACTTGGTGTGTTCAGTCTGGAAAAGAGAAGACTGAGAGGAGACCTCATTGTGAGGGGAAGAGGAGGGCCAGGCACAGATCTCTTGTCTGTGGTGACCAGTGACAGGACCCGAGGGAATGGCCTGAAGTTGTGTCAGAGGAGGGTTAGGTTGGATATTAGAAAGAGGTTCTTCACCCAGCGGGTGGTCAGGCACTGAACAGGCTCCCCAGGGGAGTGGTCACAGCACCAAACCTGACAAGAATTCAAGAAGTGTTCCAGTGATACTCTTGGGCACATGATGTGATTCTTGGGGATGGTCCTGTGCAGGATTAAGACTGGACTTGGATGATCCTTGTGGGTCCCTTCCAGCTCGGCACGTTCTGTGGTTCTGTGATAAGAATTATTTATGACACCTTTTTAGATTCCTCAAGAAAACAAAAGAAACAGCCTCCCTTCACCTACATCACCTCTGTTTAACTTGGTATTTTGAACTAAAAGACTGGAGAGGAAGAAAGTAAGTGTGTTACTTTCTGAGCCATAACTAAAAACTTCCACTGAGGAAAGGAGAAGAAGATAGCCAGCTTATTTACATGGGTGATATTTCAGTCTTTGAGGGCACATCTTATATGAGCGTGCTTTGTGGAAAAAGGGCAAGGTAAAAGCTGATTTTTCTAGCTGTAAATACTCCAGGAATGAAGGTAAGAATTGCTGATAAACACCAAGAAGAGCAGAGAGCTATAGAAGCTACATCTGTGGGTATAAACTGATGATGAACATATTTAAGCTGGAATAAAGACCATTTCCAACTATGTTGTGTGCAGGGACAGCTTTCCAGCAAAATAACAGAGATGTAAATTTTCTTTACTTCTAGTTAAAATTTGATGAGTTTTATTGAGTAGAGCGTGAAAAAGTTGCTGTGATATCTGGGGTCCATATTTGATTATGCCCAGGAGGATCTTTGTGGCTAGTGGCACAAGGAGGGGGACCAGGCTGCTCTGCTCACTGGGTGGTGGTGGCACATCTTTGGAAAGAGACATGCACTTAGGCTGGGCAGGCTGCAGCTGTGCAAAGTGGCTGGTTGTTTTTTGGCTGGACAGAAAGGAGCAGTACTTGGCTCTTGGCATTGCTGGGTGAGAGGGGACCATGGTTTTTTACAGTTAAAGGGTAAGGTTGAACCCTGCAACCCATACTCAGCATGATAAGAGTCTTTCCAAAGTGAGATCCCATGAAGGGTGGTCCCCTTTGTGAGACCTCCTCAAACTGAGTGGTCACGCTGTCTCTGCACCATTGTGACCCTGCTCTTTGAACAGAACCAATATTGCTTCTATATCGCAATCTATGAACTGAGATTTTCCACCCAAGTATCTTCCCAGCTGAGATGTTCTGTGCCTGCAAACATCCTATCTGCAAAATCTTGGTTCATTGAAACAGAAAAATCTCAACGGACCATACTTACTGAGTTCTTGGTAAGCTGGGAGATTTAATCACTAGAGAGTGTGGATCAGTAGCCTCAGAGGGATTCAGAGCAAGCAGGATGAAATCTCTTTGGAGGAAAGTTGTCCCCAAGAACAGGGACTCCTGTACCCAGAACAGGAGCTTTGGGCACACCGGGCTGTCTGTTCCCAGTTCTGGCTTGACTTACTCCAGGCAAGTCTAGGCAATGCCAGGGGGGTATAAAGTCAGAATATTTTGTTCATAGGTCTTGTACTCTATGCAAGACAGTGGGGTGATTTGGTCGGTCTGTCACCTACAGAAAGTAAGCAAGGTGATGGTGACTGCAGAAAGTTTTCTCACCTGTATCTTGAGTCTATTTTGGTGGAAGTCAAGAGTAAAAATAAATTTCTTCTTAGTGTTGAGTTTTCCATTTTTATCAGGCAGATCTATTTTTTCCCTTGATGAACAGTTTGACACCTTTCTATTTTTTGCTTCCACTGGCACTGGACACCTGGGCCGCTCTTCTCACCAGCACAGAGGTGTTCAGCTCAGTGCTGTGCTGTCTGTTTCATCTGGAAGAGTATTTCCTATTTATGCTTGTCTGGAGTAATTTTTCCAAAGCCAGAAGGTTTTGTTTGAGAAAAATCAAATCCCTTGAAAGTACTGTATAATTATCTACATGATTAATTTAAGTGTCTGCCATGGCTCTGCAGTGAGCTCGGGGGTGTAGACAGGCAGCCCACAGCGTATTGACGCCTGCAGTTTTTCCTGTGGGGAGGAGGAATGGGGTTTTGAAGGCTGCCTGCCTCCGGCAGTGTGGAGGGGGCCATCATCCACTATCTCCAGAGGGATGTGTGTGCATGGAGGGGAAGAGCCCTCCAGCAATGTTGCTAAATGAATGATGGATGAGTTTTGCATGGAATGCAGATGCCTTTGAACGCTCCAACCAGCCAACAGCAGGATTGAAGCTGAAGTCAACATGTTGTGCCCTTGGCCAATGCAGAGTTGATTTGGAGACTCTGGAGCTAAAGCTTTGAGCTGCTTTCAAGAAGCCCCAAGTTTTCCAGGCTGGAGACTGGGGCAGTGCTTTTGATCTGGGGATAGTTTGCAAAGAACAGCCCATAACATGTCCACCCAATGTCAAAACTGGTAACCATCTGACAGCTTAAATTATTAGGTCAAAAAGGGCGTCAAATGATGATTTGATCTGATCTTCTCCAGAGCCTCACTGGTGTTGAACCCTGTGTGGTTACTGACAGCTGTACCTATGTGTGCTGTTGAAGTAATAAGGGTGTCATTGTCATAACTTACTGGATGTTACCTGTTAAATAACCTCTCACTGTGCTAAGACAGAAAATGATGTTGAAGATAAAAATAGTAAGAGGGATTGAAATGAAGACATCTACTGACTCCCGCAGCCCAAGAGAGATTAGCTCTAGTCATTGCTCATGGTGGTTATTTGTCTAACCCTCTGCAGACACCACAAGTGATGGAGACTCCAGTCACTCTAGACGGTGTTCTCCAGTCCCTTGATATTCGTTATCCTTGTAAGTTTTACCTAACCACTAACCTGAACCTACTTTAGTGTATTGCTCCATCACTGGCAAGGGGAAGGGGCTGCTCTTCTCCTGGTTACTGTGGGACATTTTAAAGTGCATGAGGATCTTTAATTAGTGCTCTCATGCACCACCTGTAATGTCTTCTCCTTTTTAGACTAGCAGGTCCTAATTTCTTGACTATTTCCCAGGATGTCACACTTTCAAGACTGGCGGTCATGTCAGAGCTCTGCTCCAACTGGGCAGTTTTGCTGCTGAGACATTTCTAACCCTGCAGGAAGCTACAGAGATATTTCATATGCCTCAAAGGCTTTGTCCCTGTTGACACATCCTGGGACAATGACCCTTTTATTTCCCCAACAGCAAGATTTTACTGACAAGAATGATTCCCTATAAACCCTGGAAGTGTTCAAGACCAGGCTGGATGGAGCTCTGAGCAACCTGGTCTAGTGGAAGGTGTCCCTGCCCAAGGCAGGGCAGTTGGAACCAGATTCCTTCCTAACCCAAACCATTGTGTGATTCTATGATTCTATGAAACCTTGCATCTCTTCACAGAGATATGCTACCTAGCCAACCCTATCTAAGTGTGATTTTCCATTTGTAGTACTCTGCTTTTGTCCTTGCTGAACTTTATCCTAGTTTTTACAGAATGTTTTTCTGATTTTCGCCAAGATATTTTTGATGCTAATCCTGTTCTTCAGTGTGTCTGCAGACACTTCCAGCTTTGTGTAATCTGCAGATTTAATATGTGTACTCTCTTTCATTGTCCGGGTCACTAATGAATGTGCTGAGCAGGACTAGATCCAGCAGAGCTCCACTCACAGTGTCCTTCTGTTTTCACAGAATGTCATTAATAACTACTCTCTAGGTATGGATTTATAGTAGTCTCATTTAATCATTTTTCCGTAGTTTATTTATGAGAAAGTTGTTTGAAACAGTGACAAAAGCTACAATAAAGCCCAGATAAATGACATCCAACAATTTCTCCATTATGAAAAGAAATTAATTTGGTTTTATATTACTTTTTTCTTGTCTTTCCTGTATCTGCTGATGCTTATATTTTTGTTCACTTTCACATACATGTAAACTATTTCTTTGTTTGAATGAGAGTTTTTAAGATAATTGAAGCTAGACTGACTGATGTAGCTTTCTTCTGCTGCTTCTCTTTCTACCCTTAAAGGCAGACTGCACTTGCCATTGTCCTTCCTTCTGGCACCTTACCTGTCCGAGTTCTCACAGGTGACCAACAGGATATCTGAGATGGCTTTAGCTGGTTTTATAGGGAATTTAAAAGGTGGTTTGTCCCACTCTGCTGTACAGGAAATACCTCATTTGGACTGGACAGAGGACTGATCTCATCCTGGAACAGGCAGATAAGAGGATAGCATACCTCTGTAGTGATAGTGTCACATTGTGTACTAATCCCCTGTGCATAGTTGGCAGTTTTAAAAAGGACTAAAGCAAAAAGCAAAGCAGTGTTGTCTTTTTCAGTGTCATTTTTCAATAACTTTCTCTCTGAGCAACACTTTTCCAGACTCTCTTCGTTGTATTAATATGCATATAAAGGGTAACTTTTAAAAAAAATAAAATTCTGCAAGTTTCATTTCATTTTTATGCCCTGATGTTTCTATTATTTTTGCCTATGTATTCACACTTTTTTTTTAACTCCTGCTCAGTAACCTTTTAGTGTTCTTTCTTCTTGTCTTTGAGGAAAATGAAAAGCTCGTGATGCTGCCAAGTCTTCTGATCCTTTTGCATTGAGATACTATTGTGCCTGTGCCTTTTAAGCACAAAATATTGTTTCTTCGAGAAACTACAGCTCACCTTGATTTCTTTTTCCTTTAAACTCTTCTCCATGAATTCTTAGCTAGTAGGGTTTTTTTAATGTACTGAAGCCAGTCATTTCTGTTTTGCTGTCCTCAATCCCTTGATTTTACAGGCATTCTTACATGAGTTCCTTTCCACCTTCTTGCCCCCAACACATCCGTCTCTGGAGGCACTTCCCTGCTGATTACTTGACCTATCTGTTATGTGAGAATGTTGCTTTGAAGGCACCAGGACCGTCAGTCTCATACTGCTTTCCTTTCCTAGGATATATCTCATGCTCGTATTCTCCCATTACTATTGACTCAGTTGTCAGATTCTTTGTTTAAGGTTTGTTGTGCCCTGCCCCATGTTTGTTTTGGTTATGTGAGGTTTTTTTTGCTTTTATTATTAACCAGATAATTCAGCAGCTCTTCCTCCTCCTCTATTCTGGACCTCAGAGCAGGTATATACATCATCTTTGGCATGTCAAGAGTGTCTCTACTTTTTCTGCTTTGGTCCATATATAAGCCATGCATCTTTAGATCAGTATTCCAGATCTAGGTCTTACTACAGCAAGTTCCAGTTATATCATTTAAATCATCACTTTTGTCTTAAATTAAATCTGAAATCTTAAAGAAGACCTAAGGTCTGTGTTAAAAATATATATTCACCAATGCTGCATTAGATATCTAAGATGTTCAGATGATTTAACCCTATTTTCTGGTCCATCTGTGCCTGTATTATCACCTTTTACTTTTAGACCTGTGTTAACTCAGAAGTTCCTCTCACTAAGCAGTGGGCCAGTTCTTGCTTTTCTGAGCCGATGTCCATCCCTTTTGAGCTGTTGGTGTAACATCACCCTGTTGGTGAAGATGCTGGTGTCCTCCTAGGAGCATCACATGTGGCCCTGATCTGTTGTCCTTGCCTGAGCTTTCTTGGGGTCATTCCTGTCCCTCTCAGTACTCCCATGCACCCAGGGAAGTGGCAGAAATTTGGATACAGTTTCTGGGCAGCAGCATTTTTCAAGAGCCTCTTTTATGCTCATGGTCTTCGTATTGCACACTCTTTCCACAGCTCTTCTGCCTAACCCAAGCCTGCAAAGGCAGGCCTGCAGGCTGCAAGCTCAAAGCTGCTGCTTCCTTCTGCCTTCCCAGTGCACAGTTCACTGAGCAGCATCCACTCCTAGAAAGCAAATTCCTGAAAGAACCCGCTCAACCAGACTTGACTCACGTCAGGGTTTTTTCTTGTTTCATAGATCCCAATGATCCTGGAAAAAAACCAAAACCCCTTTGTCACCCTCTTTCTTGCTAACCCTCAGCTCTCCCTGCCTCCTGGCTGCCTGTGTGCCCCGCTCTCCAAACTGCAGGAAATCAGGGAATTCGCCTGCCCCTAGGGAAATGGGTAGTCACCTCCCTTAGGTGCTTTAACCCCAGGGAAGGTTCAGTCTGCTGTAAGCCACTGCTGCCAGTAAGAGGAGCGACCCCATCGGTGTCCTCACCCTTCGTGTGCGCTGCCGCCCATCCCTCGCACAGCTGGGTAGGGAGCGCAGTCAGGGAGGGGTCTGGTTTAAGGCTGTCCCAGCCCAAAATCACTGGCATAGGGGAGGCAGAGGTGCCCTCAGCAGCGGTGGCATCAGCCAGCTTCAGTCGCTGGTGTCGCGCCGTGTCCCTTCGGCGCCCTCGGGATGGGTTTGGCCGGAGTGTGTCCTCCGCTTCGCCGGGAGCATCCGCCCTGCTCTCCAATTCCCCTTTTACCGGGGAGGTCAGGAGCTAATGGTGACCTTTTATTCCCTTGCTGAGGAGAGCAGCTGGTGCCCTCAAGTGGTAAATCGCAGAAGGGGAGCGGTCCGGCCGTGCGAGCCCGCGCTGGGGTGCCGGGACGGGTTTGCGGATGCCTGCAGTGGTTTTGGCACTTCTAACCGTGCTGTTTTCCCCTTGCAGGACAAGACAGTGTGGTGATCGTGGCAGGAAGGACATTTTGCTCCCAGCGGAGTGGGGACCTCGACAGCAGGAGTACCTGGACAGCCACATACAGTCCCCACTTCTTCATCCGCCAGCGTGTCTGTAGGGCCACCTGTGGTGTGTCCACACCAAACATCCTGCCTTCACTGTGCTTTTGGTCAGTCAGAACCTAAAGCTAAAAAAAAAAATCTCCCCGATATTAGATGGAGCTTGCTTTGGATCTGCAGCCCCACTCCAGCATGTCCCCAGGGGCTGCAGGGGGCCACGGCACACGGGCAGGGAGCCGACTGGGGCCAGGGCTGATGTGGTGAGGGGATGCACGGGGGCAGCGATGCCCATCACACAGGACAACGCAGGGGTCTTCCTCCCTCTCCTGTGCCAGTGGCTGCAGAACAGCCATCGGGAGGGGGCCGAGGGAGCCGAGCAGCAGCTCTGCCGCTCAGCTGTCCAGAAGCTGAGCGAGTACATCCAGCTCAACTTCTCTGTGGACGAGAGCAAACTGCAGCCAGGAAGCTGCGGGACTTTGGATACGGAGATCTGCACCATGTACCTGGCCCAGGAGATGCGAAAAAATGAGGTTCTGGGTTTGAGCTTTGGGAATATCCCTGCTCTGGGGGACTATGGGGAGAAACGTCGGGTAGGAAAGAAGAGGAAGGCGCATAAGGGGCCTGTGCTCGACGTTGGGTGCATCTGGGTGACGGACTTGAAGAAAAACAGCCCGGCTGGGAAGTGTGGGAGAGTGCGCCTGAAAGACGAGATCCTGTCTCTGAATGGCCAGCTGATGGTCGGTGTGGACGTCACCGGTGCAAGGTAAGGGGGTAGGGCAGCCACCAGCAGCCACCTCTCGTGGCACAGGTCATATTTGGTACTGATGAAAGTCCAGGAGCAGATGTCTTGACCTCTGTTTTCCAGCCCTGGGAGAGCTCTGGGTTCATACTCAAGGTCTGTAGAAAGTACATAACGAAAAGCAAATTGATGATTAGCCTGTGTGTGTTACTTGCACATCCACTGGAAAATTTTCAGAGGTCATTGTGTCAAAAAATAGCTTGTTGTAAGCATCAGAGGGGCTCCACTAAAACAGGACTCTTCCTGGGTTTGTATAGAACTGTTTCCTTAAGTAAAAATGAACACAGATGCAGCAGCGCTGGAAGATATTTTTACAGGTGCTTTTTATTTTTGTTGAATCATTTGAGTTGAGGGAAGCTTTTTTGACAGCTGAATGTTTCAAAGCAAGACATTTTTGTGTTTTCCAGATTGGAACAACTTCATTTTAATAAATTCCCTTTGATTTTAATGCATTTGCTCTCTTCTGCTATTTCCTGTCCCAGAAAATTTGAAACCTGTAAGACTTCAAATCAGACATGAAGGTTCTTGCAATGATATAGATTATTCTTGTGGTGTTTTTTTAATTCAGCTACTCCATACTGTAAAATCAGTTACTGTCCCAATTTTTCTGTTTGTGGGCTGGTAGACTTTCTCACATTTCCCTTTGCAAAGGCAAAAACCTTTCTCTGCTAACTTGAGGATGTAAATGTTCATTCATACCTGAGGTTGCAATGTACTTCAGGGCATGAAATCCTCCCGCTCTTGCCAAAGAGGGTTTATCTTGGGGATGGACAGTTTTTGGAAACCAAGTGCTAGTGAAGTGCTCCCAACAGGCAGTGAATGTGGCAAGAGTTTGGGGTAACCATCACTCCCAATTCTGCCATGTGGCAGAATAAAAGCAATGAGTCCTCAATCTGGGCACTGGGCAGCTCAAGTTCTCTGTGGTTTCACAGGTGTGAAAACAACCCTCTCTATTTCCTAACCTGTAATTCAATGAGTGTATAAATAATGGTACTGGGCACCTCTAAATTCAAGAGGGTTTGTGGCTGAAAGCAGTCAGTTGACTGCTTCCCTTTTGCCAAATGTCACTCTTCCTAAATCCAAGGAATCCAATATGACACATAACAGCAGCACAAGGGCTGGAGATGCTGGCTGTGGATATCACACATCTGTCTTTCCTTGCTAGGAAAGCTGAATCTGACTTCTTTGGAGAAAAATTATTTATTTAAATTCCACCTGATTTCCATGTAAACAGCAGAAACAGGTTGATTATTGCTGAACTTACTTCTTTTTTTTTCTTTCTTTTGATTTAGAGAAACATGATGTGGTAATAAAATCATCAAAGCTCTTTGCTTTACAGGGTATTATTACATTAGAGAGGAATAATGTAGGTGGTGTCATTTTTGGTTATGTTAGTGATTTAGGGAAAATTATTGCTCTCTCAGAGTTAGAAAATTGTGTGTGTCTATCAAACACAATTGCAGAGAAATGAGCTGTATTGGAGTATGGAATAAAGGTTAGTCAAAACTCTGCCTATTTATTTATCTTCTGTCTATACAACTGTATCTCTAAAACACGTGGGTTATGTTCCCCCAGATGAAAACTTCCTATGTATTTTGGAACTAATCTACTCTTTTTGGGCTGTTACTCATTTACTAAAGGGAGGCTGTTAGTATTTCTGCAGATGACAGATGAGTCCTTCATTTCTTGAGCGTGACTGAGTGGGGCTTCAACGAGCAAGTCTCAAGAGGATTGCAAAAGAATTGTTTTGTCATGTATATCATTCAGTTTGAAATATTTGATTACTAATTGCATCAAACATAGCTGTAGTGCCTGGACACAGCTACCATACAGCTTTAATATTAAAAGTCAGTGCTAAATAGACTTCCAAATTCAAACTGGTTTTGAAGAAAACAGAGTAAGAAGATACATTACTGATGATGACAGTGTGGTGGAAATGGGAGATATTATTATAATTTTACCATTGAGAAAACCCAACCACTGCTTCAAAATATAA